>CAEFZP010000217.1:0-417500 GCA_903064625.1 Mallotus villosus | reverse complement strand
GGTTGTGGATGTACACAGCATGGCAGAACTACCCTCTGTTCTCTCTGGGATGTGTGTGTCTCTGAGCTTTTTGTGCTAGCATCGCACGTCTGCTTTTCAGGGTCTGGGTGTGTGCATCTCAAAGATGATTGGATGAGCAACACAGAACAGGAGCAGCTGTGTGTTATGACCTTTTTATTAAATGTGATGATCTAAACAAACAGAATTCAGAAAGACTGGAGAGATGGGATGAACTTGCTTTTGTTTAGAAATAATGATTTGACTTGGATGAGCAATCTTTTCAGAAGGACATTGTTGTACCGTACCTCCCTGAAACTCACCATGGTTTTCTGGCCCAAGGTTTTATTTTTTTGGTTACGTTGCTTAATCTTCGTTTTTCATCTACAAAGAATGATTTATACTCTTCTATTCTTGGTGGTTATATGATTTGGTCCAGTGAGATGTAATCTTGGGAGCTGCTCCATCTAGTGATTTGATTTATTCATCCACTGGTCAAAAAGTTGCCTTTTTTCCTTGAAAAGTTTAAATATTTGTCTTTCTCTTTTTCTTGCACTTTATGCTTTTTACTTTTATATTCAAGCAGTTACAAACTTTACTCACAGACAGAAGGTCTTACTGTAAAATATAAACCCTACTGCTTTTAAATAACTAAACATGATTTAGTTGGAGAAACTTGAAAATAGAACATGATGTGGTATTTTTCTTTGTCTGAAGGCTTGAATGAGCGTCTGAACGTGCATCTGTTGATCAGAGGAGGAATTCCCCTCCTCCAGAGCAGGAAGCAGGAAGCAGCCTTCTCTAACCCTAACCCTTCTCCAGTGCCTGCATGCTCTCAGACAGGATCTCAGGCATCACCTTTCATCTCGTTTATGAGCAGGATCCCCCTGAAAGGCTTTGATTGTATGATAACCTCACCTGGCAGGTGTGTGTGTGTGGGTGTGCGCAAGTGTGTCTTTGTGTGTGTGTGTGTGTGTATGTGTCAGGATGCCTGGCTTCCTCTGCTTTGAAGATTTCTCATACTTTCAGTGTGGCTGTGTGTGTGTTGCTAGCCTGCAGCTCTAGTTTAAGCTCCGTACCAGATCTGTTGTGTGTGTGGGCCAATGCAATATGTCTGTGACAGAAAGTGTAAGTATGCGTGTGCTTGTGTGAGTGTGTTAGTGTCCAGCAGCAAACACGTCGGTGGTATTCCTCGCACTACAATCAGTGTGACCCAGCCCAGCCTCCTTCACCCGCAGGAGGGAGGGGCAGGAGAGTCTTCTCATCCTTCCTGTGTCCGTGTTTCAGTCTCTCCCCGCCTTCTGAGAAGCTTCTCTCTCTACCCCAGCATGTCCTGACAGGGCCTACCTGTGTGTTCAGCCTGCCTGGCTCCGCTCTCCTGCTGCCCCTGGCCTCTTGATGTGTGTGTGCATGAGAGCGTCCCAGTGTTCAGGGCTTCAGAGGGGAGAACAGGGCTGCACCGTCGTCCTGTCTGAAATACCACCAGGAAATGGGTTCTCAAATGTCAGCACACACCTCCGAGGTGCTTCTGGGACCTTCCACATGTCCCTGTGGTGCGCAGCTCGGAAAGCTAGCCAGACAGAAGACGTTTCTTCTCCCTCCAAGCTATCTGTCAGCTATTAGTCTTCATGTAGTCATCCTATCAACATAAATGATCTCTTAACGGGCAGTAAATAGAGACTCGGGTCCCGGGAGAAATCCTTCATGCGGACAGCGGTGCAAGAAAAATAGGCGGTGACTCGTGGTGCGGGGTGATGCCATGTGTTCCAGCCTCCCTCCCACGGTGGAGCGCTCCGTCGCCGACGCCGTCTGTCTGAGCTGTCCACCTCCGGGCGTCCGGCGCTCGGAAACTATCGGACTTTAATTGGATGCAGAGGAGAGGAAAGGTCACTGGTCTGGAGAGGGATGATGCTCAGTGAGGTGAGAGTCTGTGACAGCCCCCTGGAAGGAGGACTCACTACCAGGCTTCGTGACTCTGTGTTCCCCTCTGTGAGGAGAGAGGCAGGCCGGTGTGTGGACCAGTCAGCGGTGTGAGGATGTTGCGCTTGGCTGCTCGTCATGTGATATGATACGGAACCAGCCTGCCATGAGCCGACTGTTCAGAGCCCTTAGATCTGGAGGTAAGCGAACGAGACAGGAAGCGTCCTCCAGGTGTGGATCAACCAGAGGGCTCCGTTCTGGTGCCCTCGCGGGACGTGTGTGTGTAGAGTGCTCTCAAGACCCAGTCAGCTCAGTAGTTTCCAGGAGCACTATAGGTGCTCTGGCTCCGGCCTGCGTCTTAATCCGGCCGGTCTCTGCACCCAGCATGTTATCACATGTTATCACCCAGCCGTGATGTCATGGAGACTGTGACAGACAGAGCCAGCTCTGAGGGGTGGTGCCAGACCCTGGTCACGCTCCGCCGGTCCCTGCCCCGCTTCGCTCCCCTCTGAGTACTGTAACCCCATGTGATCATCTGGCCCACTACAATGAGAACACTCCTTCTCTTTGTGTCTGAACGTGTGTGACCCACTTTGAGGTGCGCTAGAATCACAAGCCCTTAAAACGAGGCCCGGCCCTTTGCCTCTGTCTCTCTCTCCCTCTCTCCCTCTCTCCCTCTCTCTCCCTCTCTCCTCTCTCTCTCTCTCTCTCTCCCTCTCTCTCTCTCTCTCTCCAGTTTTCAGTCACTCTCTCGCTACCCTCTCTGACACTGTCTCTCTCTTCCTCGGTCTCCCCTCTCTCTCCCCCTCGCTCCCCCCCCTCTCTTCTACCCGTTTGTCCCTTGTGAGAGTCAGCGTTTTCGCCCCAAACCAATGTTGTGATTCAGCTGTTGGTTTCTCAGGGGCTGTGCCTCTCCGCTCCTCTGTTTATTGTCCTATTGGCTCCTATCAAAGCAGCCGGGCCCCAGCTTAACTCTCTCTCTGGTTACCGGCTGCATGGTGGGATGGAGGGAGGGAATGGGAAAGATGGAGGGCGAGACAGGAGCAATATCCTGGTGGTAGCATCATCCTGTTTCCTGTGTTTGGATTAGACCCAGAGATGTGAAGGGCAATGGGGAGGGGGGGGGCTGGGGAGTAGGGAGCAGGGAGCAGGTCATTTAGGCCTGGATGACTGGATATACTATGCTGACTTTATTGAGAAGCTGTTTACAGGGAAAGGTGAAATTGCACAAATTCACACCCGCGAGGGCCCAGGTAGTGTGTGTGTCTGTGGGTTAGTGTGTGTGTTTTGCAAATGCATACAGGAAGTGTTTGTATCTGTGCCTGTGGAAGTGTGTGTGGGTCACGGGGAGGCGGGGGGGTCAGTTCAGGGGTAGTGTGTGTGTCTCACTGAACAATGGGTCCGGTCCAGTACTGCAGAGCTGGCGTGGCGCGGGCCCAGAGAATGGTGCTGCGTTGTGTTGTCAGCACTGGTAAACTCTCCTCCAGAGGATTCTGCCTGTCAATGGAAAACCCTTTATGTTCTAACGGCTAATTACCTCAAAATAAATAATTAGACAAACCGTGCTTGTGTGACTGGGAGTGCTTGTGTGCCTGGGAGTGCTTGTGTGTTTAGAGCCCTGCTGAGGATTTGTCATCTTTTGAGGCTGTCTAGCTGGATGTGCAGCCAGCTCTGTGAAGGACCACATCTCTGTTTGATCAGACTGCTAGCCACAAACGCTGAGTCAAATCTGAACTGTGATGAACGCAACTGTTTATGTGCACCCTTTGTCCTGGGGCTTAGGCCTCAGAGTGCTGGCTTCAACAGATCTTTGATGCTGCAAAAAATCTCAGCCATGCTTACCTCACAGGGTCCATATTCTGACTGACTGTTTCAGCCAGCAGGAAACATGGCTTGCTACCCATGTGGGTTTGGACATCACGTCATTATGCTGTCAGCCTCCCACTCAGACAACATTGTCCGTTGACTGTTCAGTCAGTACTCAGACTCCCTCAGGTGGAGGGCAGTGGACTAGTTAGGTCGTTTGTTGGCCACGTGTTGCTCTGATGTTGCGGCCCAGTCACTGGGCAGAGCTTGTATAGGCTGAGCCACAGTAGTTCAGATGGAGAGGTGACACTCATCTACAGATCTCATTGCATCAACCCATGGCCACAGTTCACGTTTACTGACCACAAACGTATCTACATAAACAAGCGTTTGAATTTGAGCTCAGGGGATCTGAAACCAACTTTTTGGGTTGTTGTTATTTGTACAAACGCGTCAAGGATTCTTTCCTGAACTTCTGGCAGATGATAGACATTATACACATAATTGCAGCCTCTGACTAAGCATGCGTGGTTGTAAAACATGGAAGAATCCAGGCCAACATCTGTTTCCATCCACCCAGCCATCATGCTGATACACTGGGGCTTCACCTCTGAGGCCTGCTGGTAGAAGGATACTTACTGTACAACAGTAAGCTGAGCTGCGTCACACACTCCTCTACACTGGAGCGGAAAACCACCACCTTGAAGCACATATTTGCATTGACTGTATGTGTTGTACAAAGCAAATGTACATTCCTGGAAGATAATGGTGGTGAGTCTCCCGAGTCTGTCATTTATCCTGACACGGTTCCTGTCTGCTCGTCCCTTCAGCACGTTAATATGTAAATCTCTTCTCCCTCGTAGGTATTCCTTTGCTCGGGTCTGTTTCATTCAGGGTCTCAGGGAGCTGTCCTGTCCATCTGTCATTGTGGATGTATGGTGTGTGTGTGTGTGTCTGGAGGAGATCTCTAACATCTCTAAACATTGACAAAAAGGGTATCTCATTTATTTCCAGTTGCTGTGTGCTGGTACTGTTGGCTAGACAAGGCTTCTCTTCTGAGGTGTGCCTGGAATAGGAAATGATGGAGAAGCAGTTAAACTACACTATAGAATAGTAACTGGTCTGACACACAATATAGAATACTGGGGTCATTCTAGGTTGGAAATGATCATGTGCAACACAAGCACACACAAACACTCGCACACACCCGCACACCCACACATTTTCCAAATGTTATAACCCTATGCTTCATTAAGTGGCAATTAGGTCTGAAATCTTTAAATATGGTTGAATAAATCACAGCCAAATACAAAATAAGTCATGTGCATCAGTGAGTATGCTTCAGTGGGCTGTACAAGAGACAGACCAAATTCTGAACGGTTTCTGAGTTTGACATTCATCCTACTGATTCCTCATTCAGTGGTGTAACTAGCCCACTTCTTTGCTCGATTTCCACTGTTGGTCTTTAAGGGTCAGAATTAGCCAAGAGGATTAGTTGCCTTTGAGAATGAGCATTTTCATGTGTGTGTGGGGGTCTGTTTTCTTGTGATGTGTGTGTCCGTGTTTGTGTGTGTGTGTTTTATCGTGAAGAGTGTGTGACTCATTTTAGTTTGGAAACGCCAGGCTCTGAACAACCTCTTTATTGTTCATCTAATTATTGTTCACCTGTCTTCTTTAATCACAGTTTCCCAGAGTTCCTGGAGAGCTGAAGAACTGCTGGGGTCTTTGATTCCGTTAGTAACCTCCACTATATTTTAGATTACAACCAGTTTTTCACTTTCATGACAAAACTAGTCAGAACACTTTTGCAGAATCATCTTGTTTTTGACCTTGTGTATCTCATAACAACTGCCCAGTCTTATGCCTAGTATCACTGCTGTCTGCTCGTACTGCCCATCTTATGCCTCGTATCACTGCCCAGTCTTATGCCTCGTATCACTGCCCAGTCTTATGCCTAGTATCACTGCCCAGTCTTATGCCTAGTATCACTGCCCAGTCTTATGCCTAGTATCACTGCCCAGTCTTATGCCTAGTATCACTGTTCTGTCTTATGCCTAGTATCACTGTTCTGTCCTCACCATGTCTGGATCTGTCTCTCAGCTGGCCCACTGGAGCCAGCTCATCAGTTTATTACAGAGAAGGTTTACATCACGCTTTATCTAGGCCAGGGTGATTTCTCTGCTTTCCTGCAGGAATCCCATCTGGGTTTGATTGCTTTTCTCTTGTCAGTGATTTAATATATGCCTGTCTGGATTCAAATGAGCTTGTGTGGAGAGGAGCCAGCATCTGACAGAGAGCAGGTGTGTGTGTGTTGCCAGACACACAGGGGTAGCTCACACTCCAGTGATGTCATGAAGCCTGGATGACTGGCTGATTGATTCGTTTTTAAACATCCTCGGACACTTGTTTGTTGCTCAGATCTAATCACAGAGTAACCCCCATCTTTTACATGTGTGGATGCCAGGGATAACATACTGTATCTGCCTGGTTTCCATTCCAACAGCACAACAGAACCTGGACTCGGGGATCTGTTGTTCATCCTGACACGGTGCATGAACCTCTGTCAAAGGTTTCCTATGTGCTTGGAATGTGTTTATGACACTGAAGGCTGTATGTAGCATGACGCATGTCCACATGGTATAGAAAGCGAGTATAAATAGCCCTGAACAGCCTATGGTAGGCCTTGATACTACAGCAGCCCACACATCAATGCATCACCATTGTGTTGATATGAGAGAGTCCCGTTATCCTAGACTCCAGCCTGAAGTATGGAATATCACCCCACCATGATGAGAAGCACATGTTTGGCCGAGGTTAGAATGCTCAGCTCAGCTTGTTTCAATAAGACAGAATGAGCTTCCGCCAACCATTCTCACACTGGAGAGTCACGCGTCATTGTCCTAATCAAACGGCTGTCTTTACTGCATTGTTTAGATAGAACAGTTGGTTCAGCAGGGAGCTTGTGTCTCGTCTCAGGTATGAGAAAGGCCTCACCGGAACAAGAAGAACAGTCCGGAATGGAGCCGCTCAGCCTGTGTGCTGTTCCAGGGTGATTTTAACAGACATGATCCTGACCTTGAGGGGCTGAGTTTGTGTTTTCTCAGCCCACACGTGTATTATTTAGGGAGAGGATGACAGAGGAGTGAACATCTGGAGGACGAGAGGGGGGAGGGGGGGGGCCTGCGGTCATGGCATTAATCTGACAAATTACAAGCGTGTATGAAAGTTGGGAAAAGTTCAGGGATGTTGTTCAGCCATAGCAGGGGGTAGTGTCCTTCCCCCTACCCACATCTTATACACCCCCCCCCCTCCTGTTCTTTACCCTGTCTCACTCGTGTCTGTGTGTACAGTTACAACATACATCTAGTTAACACAGCATCAGTATTCTGTACTGAGCTCCTCCTTCTCCATCCAGTGGGCCTCCCCCTCCCCTGATCTGCAGTGGTGGGAGGGGGGGGGCATCATGACGGCCTGTAGAGATGACCTGTGTGCTGCCCACCTGTGTCACAGGGATCGCCTACCTGGGAGGAACCTGCAGCTCCAAGAGGAAGTGTGTTCTAGCAGAGGACAACGGACTCAACCTGGCCTTCACCATCGCCCACGAGCTGGGACACAAGTATGTCTGTCTCTGTCTCTGTCAGTCTGCCTAACTGCCTGTCTGTCTGTCTGTGTATCTGTCTGCCTGTCTGTCTGCCTGTCTCTCAACCTAGCCTGCCCTATTGCCAGCGAGCTGGGACACACGTATGTCTGTATGTTTTGGACACAAACCATTATATGCTCTTTGGCACTTTAGCTTTTTTTATGGTAAAATCCGTCGTAATGTTTGACTAAATATCCATGTTTTTATTCCTGCTGTGGCAGCAAGGTGTCTGCAACAGCTAGGCAGCTTTTACAGCAGCACTACATAAAGCCCTCTTTGATAGAGCTGGGATGCAGAGCCAACACCAAACTCAACTGGAAATACTGCCAGAGTGAATTAGCCTTTGCAACAGCTTTGTGGTTTTGCCAGGCCCCTCAGGAGTTATCACAGTTTTCATCAGGCAGCATCGGGCAGCCTTTCTCAGGGTGCCAGGACCCCTGCTTTAATGGCTGAGAGAGGTAACGAGCTGGCATGGAGCACACCCGACTGGTGCCCATGCTTCTGTACACGTAGACACACAGACACACACACACATACACACACACACACATACAGACACACACACAGCATACCAGGCTGGCCTGGAGCAAGACAGACGGTTGCCCATAACACAGGGTGTGATTATCGAGGCGCTGCCACGCTGGACACACACACACACACACACGTACTAACACACACGTACAAGGCCTCATTGTGCTGAGTGTGTGAAACTCTTATTAAAGTGCTGGGTTTAGGTGCCCTCCTCTCTGTGCTTCATAGAAGAAAAACAGCGTAGGCTGGCATTCACACCTTATTGGTCTCTTTGTGACTAGACTAACACACACACACACACACACACACACACACACACACACAGAGCAGACACAGAGCAGTCGGCTGACACAGAGCAGACACAGAGCAGACACAGAGCAGACACAGAGCAGACACAGAGCAGACACAGAGCAGACACAGAGCAGAGACAAAGCAGACACAGAGCAGACACAGAGCAGACACAGAGCAGACACAGAGCAGACACAGAGCAGACACAGAGCAGACACAGAGCAGTCAGAGCTGACACAGAGCAGACACAGAGCAGACACAGAGCAGACACAGAGCAGACAGAGCAGACACAGAGCAGACACAGAGCAGACACAGAGCAGACACAGAGCAGACACAGAGCAGACACAGAGCAGACAGAGCAGACACAGAGCAGACACAGAGCAGACACAGAGCAGACACAGAGCAGACAGAGCAGACACAGAGCAGACACAGAGCAGACACAGAGCAGACAGAGCAGACACAGAGCAGACACGAGCAGACACAGAGCAGACACAGAGTAGACAGAGCAGACACAGAGCAGACACAGAGCAGACACAGAGCAGACACAGAGCAGACACAGAGCAGACAGAGCAGACACAGAGCAGACACAGAGCAGACACAGAGCAGACACAGAGCAGACACACAGAGCAGACACAGAGCAGACACAGAGCAGTCACAGAGCAGACACAGAGCAGACAGAGCAGACACAGAGCAGACACACAGAGCAGACACAGAGCAGACACAGAGCAGCTCCTAGTGACAAAGCGGTCTCTTGGACTGTCTAATAGCGTGGATATTGATCAGCTTGTTCTGGAAGATGCATGCCAACATTGACTCATGTAATTGAGTGCTGCAAACAAAGCGTTCTCCAGCAGCACACTTGTCAGTTCCAGGGACCCTCCGTCCACTCAGCGCTCCCAGGACACCAGATTGATTCTGTTAGAAGCTGATATTGTGCTGAAGAGAGAGACTTGTTTTATGATTGCGTCTCATGCACACTCCTGAGGTCCTTATGGATTAATGCTGCTGCTGGACTAAATGCTTTTCTAAAGCTTGTATTTGGTTCAGCGGTGCAGGGGAAAGGTTGGAGTTGGACTCATCATGCAGCTGGTCTGTATAGGAGACACCAGGGCTGGACACATGGGGCTCTCCTCCCCTCTGCTCAGTCTTCACTGTGTACATGGCGTTACATGGGTCTTGATATGTCATTTGATATTGCTTTCATTATAGCTGGGAACAAAGCCTGGACACTGGGAGTCCACTCAGGGGTTTTTATTAGTTTCTGAGTCGCTGCCTGGAGTTTGAGCTGGCTTGTTGTTTTTAATTTGCAAATGTAGGTCACGGCTTTAGAGGAAACACACACAGCACCTCTCCGAGCACAATCCTCTCTGTTTCAACATCTCAGCTCTTGTTCTCTCTCTGCCCTGCTCTGCATGCACACACAGACACACACAGACACACACACACACACACACACACACACAGACACACACAGACACACACAGACACACACAGACACACACACACACAGACACACAGACACACACACACACAGAAGCACACACTTGCATGCACACACGGACATGCACTAACATCTCCACACGTGAACAGGCAGAACACATAGACACAATCCCACTCATACACACACTCCCTAACACACACCCAGTGAAGATCCCTACCCGCTGAAGCCCCTGAGGCAGTGACCTCTTCTAGTGAATGTGTTACAGGTGTGTTGGGATCGGTTGCAGGTGTGTGAAGTACTAAAAAGTGTTCTGAGGTATGCAGCAGTGTTTGTTGTCAGATAGGGGATTTGTGTTTCTGTCCTAGATATATTTATTGAATTAAATGTGTGTATGTATGTGTGTGTGTGTGTGTGTGTGTGTGTGTCTGTGTGCGCGTATGTGTGTATCATCTTTTCCTCAGTATGGGTATGAGCCATGACGATGACCATGCCACCTGCACAGGCCACTCCCACATCATGTCTGGCGAATGGGTGAAGGGCAGGAATCCTAGTGACCTATCCTGGTCCTCGTGCAGTCGTGACGATCTGGAGAACTTCCTCAGGTGAGAATTCACACACGCACGCACGCACACACACACACACACACACACACACACACACACACACACACACACACACACAACCACATACACCCTCACAGCGTCAGCCTGCTAAGTGTACCATGTGACAGCAGCTTAGGGAGCCTGGTCTCCATGAGTGTTCAGTCAGGCAGACAGTCTATGGTGGCCTGTAGAGTCTTTGAGGGTGGAACATGTGCCTCAGTCTGATGGGCTGAACCCTGCTACATTTTCCACTTCCTGACTGTGCCCCTGCATTATGAGTTGTTTCCGTGGAGTTCTTTGAAAGTGGCAACACACAGATGCAAACGTGCATGCAGAGGCAATTGCACACGTACACACACACACTTACACGTACTGAACACACACCCTCTCATGCCTTGTGGTTGTTATTTATTCTACTTCAGTAAGTGGCTGAGTTCCTCACAGAGACTTGACACTGGTTGTGAAATGTCTGCTCTGACTTGAACTTGTGAACCCTGCAGAGGAAGTGGCTGATCTAGGGGATAGATAGATAGTGGATACTTAGTCCCACCACTCTATGCTGTCAGAGCTTTTAATTAAATTCAATGCCGTCTGTCTCATAATCAATAAATGTAGCACCCACCAAACAACAGGGATTATCTCAGGGATGGTCTGTGGGCTGCTGCTTGTTAACCATTCACTGGAGATTGTCAAATTGATATGGTGAACAGCAAGTCCTGCGAAACTGACCTGGTGCTGGTCTACCAGGCTGGGTGGGCGGTGGTACGGTCTGTGCAGTCCCAGGGCCTGTACGGATACAGGGCTGGTTGTTCGAGTTAAAAGAGACATGAAGCCAGAATGATGTTCCTTTAGACCTGTTGGAAGGGCCACTGGGCTCCTATTGTCTGGCTGGGAGAAGGGCAGGGGGAGGAGGGAGGAGGGGGGACTGGAGAGGGAGGAGGGGGGGGGACTGGGGAGGAGGGAGAAGGGGGACTGGAGAGGGAGGGAGAAGGGGGACTGGGGAGGAGGGAGAAGGGGACTGGAGAGGTGAGGGACACTGGGGGAGGAGGGAGAAGGTTGACTGGAGGAAACGGTACGAGAGGGAGGTCTTACTGTATGAGGTGTCCTTGATATGAGTGCGACGCTGTTTTTCTTGATTAGTAGTGGCATGGAGTTTCCTTTTGCTACTGTTTTCTTTGTCCTCTTTCGTGCTTTCTGTTCCTTCTTTTTCCTTTCTTTTTCGTTTCTTTCTCTGGTTCTTCCTTCTCTTTCTTTTCTGTCTGTTTCCTTTCTCTTTCTTTCTCTGTGGTCTCTTTTTCCTTCTTTGCTGTCTTTTCTTTCTGTGTTGGTCTGTTTTCTTTCGTTTACTTGCTTGTCCTGTTTGCTTACTGTTCTCGTTCCTTTTCTTTCTGGTCGGCGTGCTCTTTCCGCTCGGTCTTTATTTCGGCTGTCCTGGCCTTTATTCGCTTGTCTTCGTCTTCTGGGTCGCGGTGGGACTGGAGATGTGTGGTTGCGACTGTGTAGTGTGGGCTAATGGGGCTGGGATATTGTGTATTCTGGATTAGCTATGCTTGTGGGAGACTGTAGCTCTTCTGTGAGACAAAATTTGTGTGTGTGTGTGTGTGTGGGTTTGTTCTCAGCTGTGCATGTTCTGTGTGTCTCTCTGAGATAAAGGCTTCCTGCTGATCTGCAGGGCTTGGTGCTCGCTGGGTTGATACTGGTTAGAAACACAGACATCACACTGGACAAGACTCATGTCACCATCACCTGAATCTCAGCCTGGCTCATTCCGCCAGCTGATCCAAACACACAAGCTCTCTGTACAGAACCATATGACAGTCTGAATCAATAGTCAATATCACCTTTATGATATGTGTGTGTGTGTCACCCAGATCTAAAGCCAGCACATGCCTGCTGCACACAGACACGAGGAGTCGCTACCAGGTGCGCCTGCCTCCCAAGCTGCCAGGCATGCACTACAGCGCTGACGAACAGTGTCAGATCCTGTTTGGAACCAACGCCACCTTCTGCAGCAACATGGAGGTAAGACACAGCATGTGTGCGTGCCTGTGTGTGTGTGTGTGTGTGAGCTCGTAGATGAATAGTAACCGTTTTTCAGAAATAGGAGCTGTCAACAGCTACTGTGACATGCCACTACAGTGCTGTGTGAAAGATTGTCTGCTAACCCAGCCTGGTGTGCCTGCGTGTCCCAGTACTGAGGGCACAGGAACAATCCAAAGTGCGTTTAGAAAACGTCAACTGGAATGCTGGAGAGAGGTGTGACCATCTTTACAGTGGATGGAGAGAGGAGAGGTGCCCCAGAGAATAGGGAGTTATTATTGGTAGATGAGTGTGATGTTGCTGTTTGCTTCTTCACAGGCCCTGACCCACAAGACACACACACACACACACACACGCATCTGCGGTCATTCACACCGCAAATGGTCTGTAACAGCCTTTTTTCCCCTGAGGAAGAAGAAGAGATGATGGAAAAGATCAAAATAAACCTATGAAGAAACCGTGGCAGAAACATTACAGGTGGACCGGAAAACATGGTGCGCAGTGTTTCTACTGTGCGTGTGCGGTGTAGTCGTGGAAACAAGAGCAAAGCTAAGCTTGATCCACATGGAGATAAGTTTTATAGGATGATGGATCGTTTCGGCGACCAAATGAAAACCGACACACACTCAGCAGCGCGATCAGTCAGACAGACGGACAGACCGACAGACACACGTGTAGAGAACATGATCAGTCAGACAGACCGACAGACACACGTGTAGAGAACATGATCAGTCAGACAGACCGACAGACACACGTGTAGAGAACATGATCTGCCTCCTTGGCTGTCCTGCTGACAGACAGCTTTATGTAGTGTGCAGGGATAAGTACAGAGAGTAGCAGGCGGGAGCCAGGCTGCTGCAGCCCACTGTAAAACCCTGCCTTGAGGCCTCCACAGCCCACATCTCCTGCTAGCAAGATAACACACACCATTATTAACACATTACCCTTCTCTATAAACCCCAGACGCGCACAAGCATACACAAGCTCTCACACACACACACACACACACACACACACACACACACACACACACACACACACACACAGAGCTTCCGAACGAGCTCGATGGCAGTCTGACCGGGAGCGGTCACACGGCAGAGAACTTCAAACAGAACTCCTCGCTCATGGACACTCTTCTAGACAGGAGGGACTTGTGTTGTCTTTGTCTTTTATGTTTTCTTGTGGTCGTGCCAGGATTCCAGGGCCAGGTGGAGGGTTAGTGAGTCCTTCTAGACCCTCGCTCCATCTGGCACTGCTTTGTGCTCTGCGATCGGATGTCAGACAGACAGGCAGACACACGGACGAATGGATGGATGATAATCATATCGTTAGGTTCCGGCACTAGGTGTGTAAGTGGGTGTGTGCTCGCGGGCGTGTGAATGTGTGTAAATCATGTGACGTCTCTTTCAGCACCTGATGTGTGCTGGTCTGTGGTGTCTGGTGGAGGGCGATGCATCCTGTAAGACCAAGCTGGACCCTCCTTTGGATGGGACAGAGTGTGGAGCAGACAAGGTAGGGCTCCTGTGCTCTGTCTGTCTGCCTGCCTGCCTGCCTGCCTGCCTGCCTGCCTGCCTGTCTGTCTGTCTGTCTGTCTGTCTGCCTGTCTGCCTGCCTGTCTGCCTGTCTGTCTGTCTGTCTGTCTGTCTGTCTGTCTGTCTGCCTTCTTACTCTAGCTATCCAGCTTTCATTCGTTTGAAATGTGTACATTGACACAATTCTGTGTGTATTTGTGTGTGTATTTATGTGTGTGTATCTCTGTGTGTGTGTGTATTTATGTGTGCATACGTGTGTGTGTTTGTGTGTTTGTGTCAGTGGTGCAGGGCAGGAGAGTGTGTGAGCAAGACGCCCATCCCTCAGCATGTGGACGGGGACTGGAGCCCCTGGAGCCAGTGGAGCATGTGCAGTAGGACCTGCAGGACCGGAGCCCAGTTCAGGCAGAGGAAATGTGACAACCCACCGTAGGTCACGTGTGTGGGATTTGTGTGTGTGTGTGTATATGTATGTATGTGTATGTTTGTGTTGATAGACGGTTTTGTGTGTATCTCTAGCCCTGGTCCAGGGGGGTAGACACTGCCAGAGGGCTAGTGTAGAGCACAAGGTGTGTGAGGGCCCCCCCTGCCCCAAGGGGGAGCCCCAGTTTCAGGGACCAGCAGTGTCTGTCCTCTGACCGCCACGGCAGCAGGAGGAAGAGTGGTGGTGTGGACGGCTGTTATGAACGATGGTGAGTAACACAGGCACACACACACACAGAGATACAATGTCATACAATGGGTGAGGTAAACTCATACTCGTGTGTGGGTATGTGTGTGTGTGTGTGTGTATGCGTGGTGTGTGTGTGGTTTGTGTGAGTGTGTGGTGTGTGTGTGTGTATGCGTGTGTGTGTATGCGTGGGTGTGTGGGTATGTGTGTGTGTGTGTGTGTGTGTGGGTATGTGTGTGTGTGTGTGTGTGTATGCGTGTGGGTGTGTGTATGCGTGTGTGTGCGTGTGTGTGTGTGGGTATGTGTGTGTGGGTATGTGTGGGTGGGTGTGGGGGTGTGTGGGTCTGTGTGTGTGTGTGTGTGTGTGTGTGGGGGATGTGGTGTGTGGTGTGGCTGTGTTGTGTGCTGTAGGTGTGTGTGGTGTGGGTATGGTGTGTGGGTGGGTATGTGGGGGTGTGTGTGGGTAGTGTGTGTGTGTGTGTGTGTGTGGGTATGTGTGGTGTGTGGTGTGGGTTAGTGTGTGTGTGTGTGTGTATGCGTGTGGGGGTGATGCGTGGTGGTGGGTGGGTGTGTGCTGAGAGGAAGCCTTGTGCTCTGTTCTGTAGCCCTGTGGGCAGAGATGGCCCACGGTCATGGTGCGATGGCAGAGAGAGTGATGGATGGAACGCCCTGTGGACCCTATGAGACCGATCTATGGGTCAGTGGCAGGGTTGTCAGGTACTCCCACAAAACACACGCTCACACAAACAAACACACACACTCACTGGCAAAAACACACTATCTCCCTCTCTCCCTTCATCTATTTTCCTCTCTCTTTCCAAACTGCATATTATTCAAGCACAGACTTGGCAGACTGCGGAACTCTACGTTTTAATTGGCCAGGAGGTAACTAGGGTCAGACCAGCATCATCATATTATTTATAGTGCTGTGCAGCCCACGCCCCTTCAGGAACAGGGATGAGGAGAGAGACAAAGAAAGCAAGAGGAGGGATGTAGAGAAGATACTTGGCAGGAGCTAGCCAATGGATAGACACGGGTGAATGGAGATCAGTTTGCTATATTGTTGTTTTATTGATGGATGTTTATAAAAGGAAATGCAGTCTCTGGGCAGAACATAAAGCTGTTTCCCAGATTGCTAATGTTTTCCTGTGTGTGTCGAGGAAAAGGGCTGCTGTCAGCCAATCCTAACTCCATCCCTGACCCTGACTCTGACCCTGAGTTGAAGATGGTTTTCGGTTAGTAGACACTGGCACTGCGTCAGTCTCATTCCTCATTACAATCCTCTCATCTGACTCTTCGAGACTGCGGCGCTCATAGAGCTGTCTCTCGTCTCGCTCTCTCGACTACTATCTCTCTCTCTCTCTCTATCTCTTCTGTTGATCTCTCTCTCTCGCTCTCTCTCTCTCTCTCTCTCGCTCTCTCTCTCTCCTTGGTTATGCACCCTGCTACATCATCTAGATCTGCTGTTAAACCAAACACACCACTCCCATCCCTGTCATCTGACCTGGAGAGGGGGGGGATGGAGACAGGAAGAGAGAGAGGGTTGTGAGAGATAAGGGGAGATAGGTAAGATAAGGAGACAGGGAGAGAAAGGAGGAGGAGGTGGGTTCAGAGAGGAAGGGGGGAGCAGGCAGAGAGAAAGAGGAGGCAACAAGCGGACTGAGAGTGAGATAAAGGGGGAGCGAGGAAGAGAGAGAGAGAGGAGAGAGAGAGAGAGGAGGAGAGAGAGAGGAGGAGAGAGAGAGAGGAGAGGAGAATAGGATACTGCAGAAAGAGAGAGGGAAGGTCTAAATGTTTTGTTAGGCTGGGTGTATGAAACTCAGGAATGCTATCAAACACACTTAGAGAGAGAGAGGGAGAGAGAGAGGGGGGAGAGAGAGAGAGGGAGGGAGGGGAGGGGGAGAGGAGAGAGGAGAGAGAGAGGGGGGAGAGGAGAGGGAGAGAGAGAGAGAGAGAGAGAGGGGGAAGAGAGAGAGATGCAGACAAGAAAAAGCAGAGACTTAGCTCTACTTTCCTTCTGGTCAGACAGAAAACCCTGCAATCAGGGAAATATTGCATCCACAATACACCAATCTAGCCCACACTTGCCCACACCAACCCTCTCTATTCCTCATAACCCCACGCCACCCCACACAATGCTAAATACATGCATTAGTATTTCTGTGTGCGCATGCGTCTGAATTAGTCTGAATCAGCAAGATTCCCTGTGTCCCAGATTTCTCTGAGGACCGTACCCTTATCTTTAACTCTGTGTGTGTGCATGTGTGTGAGAGAGTGTGTGTGTGTCTTTGTGTACGTGGTGAGAGAGGTGTGTGTGTCTTTGTGTACGTGTGTGAGAGAGGGTGTGTGTGTCTTGTGTACGTGTGTGAGATAGTGTGCGCCCGGATTGTGTATGCCCATTGATGTGTAACCTGTTTTTAGTTTAGGGGAATGTGTATGAGCCCAGCTGATTCAACTCAGTGCTAATTGCTGGGAAGGATGACATGCTGTAGAAGCAGTGAGGGAGTGTCATGGTGGAGACAGGGGTGTGTTATTGTAAATAAGAATGTGTTGCCTGATAAAATAAAGATTGAATACAAAATAAATACACATGTTTGTGGAGGAGACAGGAGTATGTCATGGAAACACTGGGTTTCCATGGAAACTGATTGTACTTTCAGCTGACATCCACTTCTGATTCAATCACATAACATACTGAATGAGTCTCAGTGATGTGCTCTGGTACAAGATGTACAAGACAGAAATAAAGAAGAGTGAATAAAGAAGAAAAGTGGAACAAACTTTAAAAAAGGGACGAATTAACATGCATCACCAGAAGTAATGTACTGCTACGTTTGCTTCAGTGCCCTTAGGCCAAGGAAAAAGTCTTTAGTGAGGTGAAGCTTGAAGAATAACATCTTGAGATCACGTTGTGAAACCGTGAACCCGTAATGAAATGTAACTACATAACAGTTATTTTGTAACTATAGGTGTCGCTGTGTAGTTGCATAGTAGTTAATGCAACCTTAATGTAAAGTGTTTCCAAGAGTGAGCAAGAATGACTAGATTGGATTAGACCAGACGAGACTGGATTAGACTGGACTAGAATAGACTGGATTGAATAGACTGGACTTGAATAGACTGGACTTGAATAGACTGGACTAGAATAGACTGGACTGAATAGACTCGACTTGAATTGACTCGACTAGATTCAAATCAAATCAACATTTATTTGTATATTCCTTTTTACACGCAAGCATGTCACAGAGGGCTTCACATACGCCCATGGAACTGCCCCTCAACCAACCTAAACCCTCAAGGAATAGAAATAGGAAAGAATAGACTGGACTAGAATAGACTGGACTTGAGGAACAGGACTTGAATAGATTGAACTTGAATACACCACTGGTTTTAATGTCTTCAGATCTTCAGTCAGTAATGGCTGCTCTTGTGTACGTCCTGTTATGTATTTCCTGTTATGTTCTTCCTGTCATGCACTTCCTGTCATGTACTTCCTGTGGAGTGCTGTATGTCATGTACCTCCTGTTGTGTCCTTTCTGCGGTCAGAGAATCGGGTGTGACGGCATCATTGGCTCGTCTGCTAAGGAGGATCGCTGTGGCGTGTGCAGCGGAGACGGGCGATCCTGCAAAATTGTCAAAGGAGACTTCAACCACACCAAGGGCATGGGTGAGTGAGGGAGGAGGGGAGAGGAAGTAACAGGACAGTGGGGGGAGGAGGGGAGAGGGGGGTTACAGGGGAGAGGGGGAGGAGGAGGTGAGAGGGGGAGGAGGGGGAGAGAGAGGGTTACAGGACAGTGGGGGAGGAGAGGGGGGTTACAGGGGAGAGGGGGGAGGAGGGTGAGAGGGGGAGGAGGGGAGAGAGAGGGTTACAGGACAGTGGGGGAGGAGGGGAGAGGGGGGGTACAGGACAGTGGGGAGGAGGGGAGAGGGGGGGTACAGGGGGAGAGGGGGAGGAGGGGAGAGGGGGTACAGGACAGTGGGGGAGGAGGGGAGAGGGGGGGTACAGGACAGGGGGGGAGGAGGGAAGAGGGGGGTACATGGGAGTGGGGGGAGGAGGGGAGGAGGGGGGTTACAGGGGAGTGGGGGGAGGAGGGGAGAGGGGGGTACAGGGGAGAGTGGGGGGAGGAGGGGAGAGGGGGGTTACAGGGGAGGGGGGAGGGGGGGAGAGGGGGGGAGAGGGGGGGGTTACAGGGGAGTGGGGGGAGGAGGGGAGAGGGGGGAGGGGGAGGAGGGGAGGAGGGGGGGTTACAGGGGCAGTGGGGGGAGGAGGGGAGAGGGGGTTACAGGGGAGTGGCGGGAGGAGGGGAAGAGGGGGGTTACAGGGGAGAGGGGGGAGGGAGGGGAGAGGGGGGTTACAGGGGAGTGGGGGGAGGAGGGGAGAGGGGGAGGAGGGGAGGAGGGGGGGGTTACAGGGCAGAGGGGAAGGAGAGGAGAGGAGAGTAGTAACAGGACAGTGGGGGAGGAGGGGAGGAGAGGGGGGTTACAGGGGAGAGGGGGGAGGAGGGGAGAGGGGGTGTTACAGGGGAGAGGGGGTTACAGGGGAGAGGGGGAGGAGGGGAGAGGGGGTTACAGGGGAGAGGGGGAGGAGGGGGGAGAGGGGGTTACAGGGGAGAGGGGGGGAGGAGGGAAGAGGGGGGTTACAGGACAGTGGGTGAGGAGGGGAGACGGGGAGAGGGGGGTTACAGGACAGTGGGGGAGGAGGGGAGAGGGGGGTGTACATGGGGAGAGGGGGGTTACAGGGGAGAGGGGGAGGAGGGGAGAGGGGGGTTACAGGGGAGAGGGGGGTTACAGGGACAGTGGGGGAGGAGGGGAGAGGGGGGGTTACAGGACAGTGGGGTGGGGGAACAGTGGAGGTCTGGATAACATGAGGACCTGGAGCTCATCTGGAGGTGTGGTGGGTTGCAGACCAGGATGACATCCACCAGTCAGTCCCTAGCTTCAACGAGACCTTACACTGACCTTTGATATTTGATCTCTAGTGGAATACACACTGAGCCAACACAGCAGGGTGCACTTAAGCCACGAATGGCCATAGTGACACACACACACACACTCACACATACACACATAGAGTAGAATTCTCACCCACACACAGTTTACACACGTCAGGTTTACCTGCTGTTTCATTCACCTACACATTAAACAGAGGTGGGCTGGTGTAGTCAAGACCTCATTATTCAACTGTAATGGCTTCCCCTGTAGTGTCAGGATTAAGCTTACTTCTCTGAAAGGCAAAACGAATAGTGACTTTGGGGGTGCTGATGGGTTGATTGTAATATAATTTACCGACAGAACTTGTCTTGTTATCGCAGAATGAGTTTCTTTCAGTGAGAATTAATTATCTCCAGTGGAAATAACGTGAGAATACAATAAAACCATTTCACACAATAGAAAATGTAAATGAAACTGTTCTATGGTGTTCTGTGAGAGAGAGCAACGGGGTGGATTAAGGTGAGAGAGGAAGTGATGAGTGTGTGTGTGTACATGTGTGTGTGGACCACAGCATCTCTGACGGTGCTCTCCATACCTCTGTGTTCCCAGTCACCAGTAGGCAGTGTGTAAGAGGGTTTCTACCTGTGTGATGGCTAGACCCAGAGCTGTCCCCAAGTGTTTCTCATGTAAGGTGCCTGCTGTGTGTGTGTGTGTGTGTGTGTTGTGTGTGTGTGGTGTGTATGTGTGTGTGTGTGTGCGTGTTGCTGTTTCCTGCCCTGACTAAAGTGTTTGAGCATTGGTGGATAAGAAAACCATTCCTCTGTGGGTTTTCCTGGGATCTGTAGTCCTAACCTGGAACTAGCACAAAGAACAACCCCTCTACTGAACTACATCTCCCTACAACCCACAACCTCAGTCTTGAGAGAAACCTAGCACTTCTTCTTCCAAATTTGTGTCTTTTATCCCTTGGAGTGCGACTTAAGTTCCATGTAGGTAATCTCTGAATGACTAACTTCAGACTCGTGTCCCAGAAGAACCCAGAGAGGTGTGTCTTTAACATTGTGGGGGGGGTGGAGGGGGGGGTGATGGAGGAGGGGGTGGTGTGGGGATGTGTGACGAGTGGTGGTGACTAAGGTGGGGTCTCTAACACAGGTGTGTGGTGCTGTATGATTCTAGCTCTGGATAGCAGTTGCTCACAGACAAAGATCTAGGATCAGTTTACCTCCTCCTATGAATGTTCAAGTTCAAGTCTTTTATTGTCACATGCACAGAACAACACAAGGTCAGACTGGGCACTGAAATTGTTAAGACAAGACAACGCAAGCACCTGGCATAACATAACATATAAGTACACAGAACATACATGACATATATGCTAAGCTTAAATGAGGTAAACCTTCTAAATATCCAGATACATATGTCAGCCATCAGACAGGAAGCTCCAAACTGAACTCAGATCAATGTTGAAGGGCAGAGTGAAGGCTGTTATTACTGAGTCTTTGTTGGGTTTTACTGACATGGGGTACATTGGTAAGTACTGTGTGATGTGTGTGTGTGTGGCACTATAGCAGAACAAAGCAGTTTGCCAAATTATATCTGAATTTGAGAAGGTTTTCATCCTTCGACTGGAGAAAGGTCCATAATAGTTTAGAAAATATCAGAAGAATATGTTTGTGATTTAGCTGGTGAAATATCTGAAGGAGAATTGTTCATTGTTGTTTTGATATATTTTTACCGGGTTTGGCCTTAGATTTCCAAAGCTTAACAAACCTTTTACAAAGAGGTCAAATTGGAATAACCCCAAACTGGCCACTCTGTGAAAGATTCTTCCTCAAGCAATGATGGGTGGTGTATCGCACGCGGCGGGCGAGAGAACGAGGGAGGGAAGAGAGGGGGGAGCGAGAGACAAGAGAGAGAAGACGGGAAGAAAGACGAAAAGAGAGAGAGCGAGAGAGATAGAGCGAGAGCGATAGATCGAGATGACTATGCTCTATCTGCTAGATCTATCTCTATCTATCTCTCTCTCTATCTCTCTCTCTCTCTCTCTATCTCTATCTCTCGCTCTCTCTCTCTCATGCCTCTATCTCTCCTCTCTCTGTCTCTCTCTCTCTCTCTCCCATTCTCTCTCTGTCTGAACCTCTCAGATATTTCCTGTCCGCAGACTTATGCATGTAAACTTCGGGGATACAACCCGTCTTTCATGGACCGGAGAAGAAACTGTAGGAAAACTAGCCATACTGCTTTGAACTGTTGCTGCCATGGGCACATGCGTGTGTGTGTGTGTGTGTGTGTGCGTGGGGCATGCGTGTGTGTGTGTAAGGGAGGGAAAGGGCTGGTTTGTTTGTCATGAGAGCTAGCTTTCTCCTGCTCCTCACATAATGGTTCCACGATCCACACACAGACCAGCCTGAAGCTCATTAGCCGTGAGGCCTGTCACTCAGCCCCACTGAGATTCTTCCAGACACTGTGATGTCAGAGCACCCTGCAGGAAGTCTATCTGGGACTGTCGCCAGTCATCTGACACACGTACGGACAGGTGACCCTGGACTGCTGTTCAGATCCTGCTTGACTCTCTACTTCTAAAGCTTTACCTGGGACATCTGAGAGGAGCAGAAGTAAATGTAGTCTGTGTATAGTCTATCTGTGTCCTGTAAAGACCTCTTTTAAAACATCAGAGCGCTGTTATGTCATGACGGCGAGGCAGGTGTCCTGTCTGCAGTGGTGACAAGCAGGAAGCCTGTTAGAGGAGCAGATGAGAGGAGCCTTTCTGACACACGCCCAGTCCTCAACAGCCCAGCCGCGCCTCACACTGGCCCTGCCTCCTCACCCTCCCCTCACCCCCCGCCTGCTCTTCTCCCGTCTCATTCTCTCGTCCGTTGCCTAGGTTACATTGAGGCGGCAGTCATACCTGTGGGCGCACGAAGGATCAAAAGTAGTGGAGGACAAGCCGTCCCACAGCTTCCTGGGTAAGAATGAACTGCATTGCCCTCTCACACACACATACACATACACACATACACACACACACACACATACACACACCGGCGCACACATGCTCACAGACAACGCACACACAACCACTCGCACAGTGGAGGAGGGGCGAGGGGAGAGCGGAGGACAAGAAAGGAGGGAAGAGAAGAGGAGAGAAATGGATAGCAAAAGATAGGAGAGAAAAATAGAATAAATGAGGGAAGGGGAGAATAACAGAGAGAAGAGAGGGGGGCAGGGGAGGGGAGGGGAGGGGAGGGGAGGGGAGGGGAGGGGAGGGGAGGGGAGGGGAGGGGAGGGGAGGGGAGGGGAGGGGAGGGGAGGGGAGGGGAGGGGAGCTTAAGAAGCCATCCGCTCTCTCAGAGAACATCTGGTCTTCAAAGAGAGCACTCAAACACCACTTCATCCAGTGTGAGGCCTCTACTTTTATGAACAGTAAACAGCCTAATCATGTTTCTCTATAAAACAATACGACTTTGAAAACAAACGTAACGTAACGTATCGTAAAACAGGCGTGAAGCTGAAGCAGTGTAGAGCATCATGTAGAGTCAAACATTACTGTAATGAAGGTACACATTGGATCCTAATGACATAGGTAACGATTTCTAATGTTACACTTTCTAATCCCCAACTTGTGTTGTGTAAGACGACTTTGAAACGAACCGGCTTCGATTCTATTTCGATGTTTACTCCTCTCTGAAGCCTGTCATTACACACCACATAGTCGTGCCAGTGGCCTCATCGCAAAGACATAAACCAGGAGAGACTCAAAGAGTTCTTATGGAACACACCGCATCTCACCCGTCCCTCTGTCATTCATTCTCACGGAGCTACTTTCATTCCTGCAGCAGCAGCAGACAGGGGAAAGGGGGAAAACTGAAGGAGGAGGAAAGAATGAGAGATATAAGGAGAGGAAGAGAGACAGGGTGACAGAGAGAGAGAGAGAGAGAGGAACCCCTCTCCAGTGCATAACCCAGCCCAGGGTGGACTTCCTGTGTGGCGTCTGGCTGGGCTCCTCTCTCTGGATGTGTGGTGAGGTCGTCTGCTGGGCCAACCTCAGAAAACCCACAATCCACTTCAAGGGCTCTTTCAAGTGACGACGCTGTGCTGCTTTGGTGTGGCGGAGACAGCAGCACACGCAGTCAACTCCACTCGCCCTAGAGAGGGCGACACCCACTCTGCTGATTGGATGGCTCGAAATCCCTTTGTTGAGGGATTAAACCCAGTTTTTGTTTTCAAGTTGTGTGTTTCAGGTCTTTTGAATCGTCTCTGTTATGTGTCCTCGTCACCGTGGACTTGTGACTGGGACTAGGAAGCATTAAGAGAGCACAGCAGTTGGGCTTGAACCTTCGACCTTGTGTCTCCCCCTGACTCCTCCCCCTGACTCCTCCCCCTGACTCCTCCCCCTGACTCCTCCCTCTCTCCTCCAGCTCTAAAAGACTCCAGCCGGAGGTCCATCAACAGCGACTGGAAGATCGAGCTCCCGGGGGAGTTCCAGCTGGCAGGAACCACCGTGCGCTACGTGAGGAGGGGTCTCTGGGAGAAGATGTCTGCCAAGGGGCCCACCCAGTCCCCCCTGCACCTGATGGTAAACACATTAGCCAGGCCTGTGCACCCACAGTTATGTCACACACTGACTTCTCCGCACCCATGAATAGGGTTTTTCATTATTCACCCTCCTCCCCCTCACCCCGTCAACCGCCTTTAAACCCCCATCCATCACCGTCTCCATCCCCTTTCACTCCCCCCCCCCTCTTCACCCCCTCTGTCCCTCCCCTCCCTGCCCCTCCGCCCCCTCCCCCCCCCGGCAGGTGCTGCTGTTCCACGACCAGACCTACGGGATCCACTACGAGTACACGGTGTCTCTGACCAGCGGCCAGGAGAACAGCAGCGCCGAGCGGAAGGAGCCGGAACACCTCTACCTCTGGACTCACAGCAGCTGGAACGACTGCAGCGTGCAGTGTGGAGGAGGTGGGGGCTAGACGAACGCTCATTTCAATTCCTAGGGATACTGGAGCAGGGCGTCCCCACGCGAGCTAATGTAGCAGCAGCAGTCAGCGTCATGCTGTGTGTCTTCATGGAGCTATAGGGTATGTACATTCAGCACACAGGTGTGTTCATATGGTGAAAGGAGGCCAAGCGTTTCCCACATGTCACCTACATCACCTACAGAGCCCCAAGCGTTCCCCACATCACCTACATCAGTAACTCTAACCCTACAGAGCCCCAACACAAGTACGGAGCTCAGGTCTTCTTAGAGTTTTTTCGGTTTGTGACCCATTTCTAAAGCGCTTAAACGTGGAAGAGGAATCCTCCTCGGAGAAGAGTGCACTGGGTGGCTGTTTCCTTGGTAACTGTAGCTCAGAGTTGTGATCAGCACGAGGAGTTTGTCTCAGGCTATTTTCATCTGTGGCTTATTCTGCCTCTCAGCAGTCCTGACTGATTTCCTCGCTGAGCAACTTTCCCAATCTGGGCTGCTCTGGACCCGAGACACTGGGCCATAACAACACCCCTGCTGCCCTCCGCTGCTGTGAGCTCTAATTAACTGAGCTTTATGATGTGCTCGCCTCCGCATTAGGCCGAGGCTGTGATTTAGTTCACTGGAGTGTTCAGGGTCGGATGCGGGTCGTGTTTAAGGGGGGCGGCTGGAGAGGGTTGTTTGGGGTGACAGACGGGAGCAGGAGGAGGATGAGGATGATGTTGTCTAGGTCAGGCTACACACTGCAGTAACACAAACCTGTTGCCATGGTAGCTTTAAAGGTTACTGTATACTCAAAACAATTTCAATGTTCTGTTATTTGCCACTTTCTCTCTTTTTCATGTTCTCCCTCACTCATTGTCTCGCTCTCTCTTCCTCCCCCCTCTTCCACTGTGTGTCTAGGTGAGAGGAGGACTGTGGTCTCCTGCATGAGATGCTCAATACGACCATGTCCCTGGTCAATGACAGCCACTGTCACCCTGAGAACCGACCACTCCCCCAAGTACGCCTGTGCAACAGCCAGCCCTGCCATACCGTGAGACACACACACACACACACACACACACACATACATGCATACATCAGCACACTCACACACTCACTCACATACACACATACACATGCATACATCAGCACAGACTCACACACTCACTCACACACACACTAACACACATACACATGCATACATCAGCACATACTCACACGCACACACACACACACACACACATACATGCATACATCAGCACAGACTCACACACTCACTCACACACACACACATACAATCACTCACACACACATACAGACAACACCCCCAACAGCCTAACAGCGAGTGCACAGCTCACTCTTCCATGGTAACAATTGATTTCCTGTGCAGAGGCATGGCTCCGTCCCCTAGCCTCTCTCCTCCTCTCTCCTCTCTCATCTCATTGATGTTCTCATCCATCTGAGAGCTCTGGCATCACAAACAGATTCTCAGTGTGGAGAATGCAGGGAGGCAGCGTGAAAGCCCTGTCTGCAGCCCTGGACCTCTGTCGTGCTTCCCAAACAGATCTGAGCAGACACGGACACACAGAGGAAAGCGATTGTGTTCCACCCACACTGATCTGCCGGTCAGACATGGATCTCCTTCCCCATAGATACAGATAACACATGGACGTGCTGCCGGTGTTGCCAAGTCAAAGGTTCCCCTGTCATGTTCTTGGTTTAGACACATCCGGCGCTCTCGCTCTCTTTCTCCTTTCAACTGTTTAATGTGTGCTATTTGTGCAAAATGAGTTTGGTAGTGTCACGGGTATTATGTGCTTCCATGGTTTGATATGTGAGTGTTACAGGCCAGCTCACGACTTCTTTTACAGTGGAGAAGATAACTACTTCTCACCTCTCTCTCTCTCTATCTCGCTCTCTCTATCTCTCTCGATCTCCTCCATCTCTCTATGCTCTCTCTCTCTCTATCTCTCTCTCTCTCGTCTCTATCTCTCTCTCTCTCTACTCTCTCTCTCTCTCTCTCTCTCTGGTTCCTCTCCCTCTCCCAGGTGGGGTGACGGGGGAGTGGAGCTCGTGTTCCGTGACGTGTCTGAAGGGTGTGCAGCAGAGGGATGTGGTGTGTGTGTACCAGCTCCAGAACGGCTCCTACATCCACACCCGGGACCTGTACTGCCAGGGGGGCAAGCCCACCACCGTGCAGGCCTGCGAGGGTCGACTCTGCCTCACTGTCTGGGAGGCCTCCGAGTGGTCCAAGGTCTGACACACACACACACACACACTTCCTGTATGACTGTATATGCTTGTTCTAACTGCTTCCCTCCCTCCCCCCAGTGTTCGTCAGATTGTGGCGTGGGGGTCAGGAGCAGGACGGTGAGCTGCACTAACCCTCAGGGACGCTGTGACCCCCAGTCCAGGCCTGCTGATGGGGAGCCCTGTGAGGACCACTCCCAGTGCTACGAGTGGAAGACTGGAGACTGGTCCAAGGTGTGGTCACACACACACACACACAAGCATGCACACACACACACAAACGCCCAAACAAATACACAAAAACACAAACTGGTGCAGCCAAACACACCCAGGGCCCTATCTTGCACCCAGCGCAATTGACTTTGTCAGTGACGCAAGTATCATTCCTATCTTGCACTCGGCGCAAAGCGGATTTTTCCCTCCACGGGCGCACGTCGAAATGACCTTGCGCTCCCGGGGGCGGTTCAGCGAAAAAGGAGGCGTGCTCCGGCGCAAACGTTCTTGGTGCTATCTTGCGGTTTCCGAAAAACCATTCCGCCACTGACCAGGAAAAAGGTGGTTTAAAGACAATGGCGCATTATTCAGATGCTATTTTAAGGGCGCAAGCTTGGTCCGTGCGCACTGCTGGCGAAGCCAGGGTATTCTTCCTGCGAAACTACGTATTGTTTTGATTTATTGTATGGCTAGCTGTGTTACATTTCGTTCATGTCAATGATTAATAAGATGTTCATGAGAAATCTGTATGTATGTGAACTTGAATTGTAACAACTGTGGCAATTTACCCCTACGCCTGTTTAACCGAAGCTAATTTGGGTAGGTTTCTTCTCCCATGCACATCAGAATCAGAATCAGAATTCGGTTTTCAATTTACTGTGGCAGGAAGGTGCAAACAATAAACATATATAGGCCCTACGGGTCTTAAATTAAGTTAAAAAACAGTTACACTAATTCTAAGAACTAAGCAATTAAAAAAAATATATATATATATGTCAAAATAGGCTACATTTGAATGAGCAGCATGAGTGGGCAACTTAGTGCAATGAAACTGCTCTGCCTTTCCCATACAATGTCACTTCTCTATCGTTTACGGTCCTGACAAGAACGTCCGTCTCCTGTGAACCGCTGGCGTGCGCCTGGCAAATCCGCCGTTATAATAGCAATCCGCCATGGAACAAGCGCTGCTCTTAAAGGGAATGTGAGATGACGCTCTGATTGGCTTATTGCACGTTACGCCCAAACCACACCCATTAGTAATGTAGCTACCTCTTTTACATTTGCGTCAGGCGCAAAGTCATTTATCCCGCTGCTAAAATAGCAACCGCACCGGAGTCCCGCCCACTTGCGCTTTGCGCTTTGCGCTTTGATACTTGCGTTTCAGATCGTCAAAATAGGGCCCCCAAAGTCAGCACTCACCCAGTGCTGTGCTGTTTATAGACCCCTCCGTCCAGTCCAGATGTCCCCTCGGTCATGATGGACGCTTCTCTGTGGTACAGGGTGTAGGTCGGTGCCAGTCGTGGCACGTGTGTGTGTCTGTGTATGTGTGTGTGTCTGTGTATGTGTGTGTGTGTCTGTGTGTGTGTGTGTGTCTGTGTGTGTGTCTGTGTGTGTGTGTGTGTGTGTGTGTGTGTGTGTCTGTGTCTGTGTGTGTGTGTGTCTGTGTCTGTGTGTGTGTGTTGATAGATAGACCTGATCCACCTGCCTCCTCTCTCATGAGAGAGCTCCAGAGCTCCCAGTGAGGGATTAGTACCTGTGTTGGTTGAGCACCCTGCAGAGGGGAACCCTTCCTCCCCACCCTGCAGCACCCTGCAGCACCCTGCAGCAGCCTGCAGAGGGGAACCCTTCCTCCCCACCCTGCAGCACCCTGCAGCACCCTGCAGCACCCTGCAGAGGGGAACCCTTCCTCCCTGGCCTCAGCTGCACACGCTGAGATGGGGTCATGTGTTCCCCTGACCCAGCGGAGTGACCCCGGGGTTTACGCTTGGCGCCACTTCCTGAAAGGGGGTCATAAACGCCCTATAGGGTTGCAGACAGCTGCATGTGACATGTAGGGGGCGTGGCCAGATGATATGTGTGTCACAGACTGTCTGAGGTTTAATGGCCAGGCTGGGGAAGCAGGCCGGAGTGTGACATCACAAAACCCTCTACTGGAACCCGCTGGATGTTAACAGACTGGAACCAAAACAAGCAGTACTCCCACTGACGTTTAAATGTAGTTCTATCAGAATCCTAATGTTGTTGTGTCAGCTGTGGGGCTTCTAGAGTTTATAGAAGAAGAAAAACTTCTGAGAATAATAAGCCCTTGTCTGGAAGTCCCTTTCGGATGAACCTCAATGTTGGTGATGCAATATGGCATCCTACAGCTTCCTCCCCAGATGCACACACACACACACACCTGTTACACACACTGTCAGAGCCAGGGACACCGTCGGTGTGACTCACTTTATTCATGCTAAACTCTGGGTAAACTTTTTAATGAATACAAACTAACCCACAGAGTAACGATGAGTAATGTTCTGCAAATGAAGGTTTAGCTGCTCCCGGTGGCTGGCGAGTGGGAAGCGGCTCCACCTCAGCTCTCTGGTCTGTTTAGCGGGTGTCAAGGAAGCCTGGGTTTCTGTTCTGTGGAAATGTCACACACTGAGTAACACTGAATAAACACCAAGCCGGATTGGGACTTCAACATTTTATCTTCAGAAGGATAGAATGCTTTGTAGCAATTCATGACACCCTCTTACTGAGAGGGTCTTCTGTCATGATCAATACATCAAACAGCAAAAAAACTACACAATTATGAGGAGTTCTGGAAACAGCCAAATGGTGTTAAATTGCGCTGTCTCGTTTGGCGAGGAAGCCTGTCATCTCCTGACATCTCATGTCAGGCTGCCGTCCTGGCCATTACCGCGTGTGACGTCACGTAGAGTGCTGTCTCATTACCGTGTGTGACGTCACACAGAGTGCTGTCTCATTACCGTGTGTGACGTCACACAGAGTGCTGTCTCATTACCGTGTGTGACGTCACACAGAGTGCTGTCTCATTACCGTGTGTGACGTCACACAGAGTGCTGTCTCTAATGGAGGGACATGTGGGGATGGGCTTTGATCAGATGAGTATACTTAGCCCAGTTTGGACTGCACCTTTTAAAGGGCCCCGGTCTGTGAGACCTGTAACAGGCTTGTCCTCTAAGGACCACGGTCAGTCTGTGAGACCTGTAACAGGCTTGTCCTCTAAGGACCACGGTCAGCCTGTGAGACCTGTAACAGGCTTGTCCTCTAAGGACCACGGTCAGCCTGTGAGACCTGTAACAGGCTTGTCCTCTAAGGACCACGGTCAGTCTGTGAGACCTGTAACAGGCTTGTCCTCTAAGGACCACGGTCAGTCTGTGAGACCTGTAACAGGCTTGTCCTCTAAGGACCACGGTCAGTCTGTGAGACCTGTAACAGGCTTGTCCTCTAAGGACCACGGTCAGTCTGTGAGACCTGTAACAGGCTTGTCCTCTAAGGACCACGGTCAGTCTGTGAGACCTGTAACAGGCTTGTCCTCTAAGGACCACGGTCAGCCTGTGAGACCTGTAACAGGCTTGTCCTCTAAGGACCACGGTCAGCCTGTGAGACCTGTAACAGGCTTGTCCTCTAAGGACCACGGTCAGTCTGTGAGACCTGTAACAGGCTTGTCCTCTAAGGACCACGGTCAGTCTGTGAGACCTGTAACAGGCTTGTCCTCTAAGGACCACGGTCAGTCTGTGAGACCTGTAACAGGCTTGTCCTCTTCACCTGAAAGTGACCGCTACCTGCCCACAGAGTGCCAAGCTTTCTAAGATTCTAAAACAGCTATGCATCAAAACCAGTCCTCCATTCCCCGCATCTGAGACGATTTAGACGGCTGTTGAGTTGGAGCCAGACTAGCCACGACCTTTTAGCGTCGATAGAGCCGGACTAGCCACAACCTTTTAGCGTCGGTAGAGCCAGAGGCAGAGGAGGCTTTGATCAGCCTGTTGGATATTCTGTAAGAGGCTGAGGCACAGCGGGCCAAAGAGAGAGGTGAGGTTCTCTCTCAGTCGCTGCCTCTCTCTCAGCGTCAATGTTTCTCTATGTCCTCATCTCTCTCTCTCTCTGATGTTCATGTCACTCTCTTTCCCTCTCTCTTTCTCCCGATATGGGTGTTGTCTAGGCCACAGTCCTCTCGACCCCAATCTTAGTCCAAACCACGTCTCCAACTTTCAGCCTGGTACTAACCTTGACGCCAACGGGCCCTATTTTGACGATCTGAAACGCAAGTAGCAAAGCGCAAAGCGCAAAGCGCAAGTGGGCGGGACTCCGGTGCGGTTGCTATTTTAGCAGCGGGATAAATGACTTTTCGCCAGGCGCATATCTAAAGGAGGTAGCTACATTACTAAAGGGTGTGGTTTGGGCGTAACGTGCAATAAGCCAATCAGAGCGTCATCTCACATTCCCTTTAAGAGCAGCGCTTGTTCCATGGCGGATTGCTATTATAACGGCGGATTTGCGCGGCGCACGCCAGCGGTTCACAGGAGACCGACGTTCTCGTCAGGACCGTAAACGATAGAGAAGTGATTGTATGGGAAAGGCAGAGCAGTTTCATTGCACTAAGTTGCCCACTCATGCTGCTCATTCAAATGTAGCCTATTTTGACATATATTTAAAAAAATGTAATTGCTTAGTTCTTAGAATTAGTTTAACTGTTGTACTTTTGTTTACTTAATGTGAGACCCGTAGGGTATATGTTTATTTTTTGCACCTTCCTTCCTGCCACAGTAAATTGAAAACTGAATTCTGATTCTGATGTGCATGGGAGAAGAAACCTACCCAAATTAGCTTCGGTTAAACAGGCGTAGGAGTAAATTGCCACAGTTGTTACAATTCAAGTTCACATACATAGAGATTTCTCATGAACATCTTATTAATTATTGATATGAACGAAATGTAACACAGCTAGCCATACAATAAATCAAAACAATATACGTAGTTTCGCAGGAAGAATACCCTGGCTTCGCAGTGCGCACGGACCAAGCTTGCGCCGTTAAAATAGCATCTGAATAATGCGCCATTGTCTTTAAACCACCTTTTTCCTGGTCAGTGGCGGAATGGTTTTTCGGAACCCGCAAGATAGCACCAAGAACGTTTGCGCCGGTGTTATGTCCCTACTGGTTCCCAATTCAACTGGTTCCGCATCTGGTTCCACAGCTGTGCGTGCACCTATCAGTCTGCCTCTATCACCAGATTCGTCCGAAATTTACAAACATATTACTGCCGATTTTCAAGTCGGATCTCATATTTGTTGCGACAAATATGAAAGTAGACCTAATAGGCTACGTGCGCACGACATAGGCTACCATTCGCGACGAAATAAATGGAAACAAAATAAAACATTTGCACGCTCGCATGAAGTTGGATTCGATCGCACTAGGGCAAAAATAGGTATTCACTAGAGCCCATTGCTTTACTCTGCGAGCTATACCAGCTCTGAAAAATTACCCAAACCGTTAGTTGTTTATTTACTAGGTTGGCCTTCAAGGTAACATCTTGATTTGGCTTCTTCTGAATCAACTGGTTCCCATAGGCACTACCCGAATGTAGGCTACTAATCACGTATTTGGGTTTTTTTGGAGGCAATGGCCGTATTTACCACGACATCAAAGCTCCTTCTGACACCACATATAAAAAATTCATACTAAGAACGTCGCTGCTAACCCAGTCAATACGTTTAAAATACGCGTAACACAACATGGAAACATTCGTTTCCTATGCGATTTCGTGTAGCCCATGGCTGAGTGTTTCTTCTGGCTATATCTTTTGAAATCAATTCATTTAATAATATTCATTCTGAACAAACGTAGTGAGCACTACATTACAGCCATTCACGCCATAATAAATGGAAACTAAGAAAATAAAAGATTCGATTGGGATTTGATCCCACGAGCAAAATCACATTGTTTTCCCAAATCTTATGCATTACACCGCAAGCTACTAGAGCATATGAGGTCTAATGCAGTTCAGTCACAAACTTATTAAATACTTTGGCCTTCAGGCAACATTTTGATTTGGTTCTTCTGAATCAACTAGTTATCGTTGACACTATACCCGAATGTAAACTACTCATCACGTATTTGGAGTTGTCTCAAGGCAATAGCCATATTAACCACGATATTAATGACACCACATATTGCAAAGCAATACTTAAATCGTCGCTTTTAACGTGATAAGAAGCCTACATTCGAGTAGTGTCAACGGTAACTAGTTGATTCAGAAGAACCAAATCAAAATGTTGCCTGAAGGCCAAAGTATTTAATAAGTTTGTGACTGAACTGCATCAGATCTCATATGCTCCAGTAGCCTGCGGTGTAATGCATAGGGTTTGGGAAAACAATGTGATTTTGCTCGTGGGATCAAATCCCAATCGAATCTTTTATTTTCTTAGTTTCCATTTATTATGGCGTGAATGGCTGTAATGTAGTGCTCACTACGTTTGTTCAGAATGAATATTATTAAATGAATTGATTTCAAAAGATATAGCCAGAAGAAACACTCAGCCATGGGCTACACGAAATCGCATAGGAAACGAATGTTTCCATGTTGTGTTACGCGTATTTTAAACGTATTGACTGGGTTAGCAGCGACGTTCTTAGTATGAATTTTTTATATGTGGTGTCAGAAGGAGCTTTGATGTCGTGGTAAATACGGCCATTGCCTCCAAAAAAACCCAAATACGTGATTAGTAGCCTACATTCGGGTAGTGCCTATGGGAACCAGTTGATTCAGAAGAAGCCAAATCAAGATGTTACCTTGAAGGCCAACCTAGTAAATAAACAACTAACGGTTTGGGTAATTTTTCAGAGCTGGTATAGCTCGCAGAGTAAAGCAATGGGCTCTAGTGAATACCTATTTTTGCCCTAGTGCGATCGAATCCAACTTCATGCGAGCGTGCAAATGTTTTATTTTGTTTCCATTTATTTCGTCGCGAATGGTAGCCTATGTCGTGCGCACGTAGCCTATTAGGTCTACTTTCATATTTGCCGCAACAAATATGAGATCCGACTTGAAAATCGGCAGTAATATGTTTGTGAATTTCGGACGAATCTGGTGATAGAGGCAGACTGATAGGTGCACGCACAGCTGTGGAACCAGATGCGGAACCAGTTGAATTGGGAACCAGTAGGGACATAACACCGGAACACGCCTCCTTTTTCGCTGAACCGCCCCCCGGAGCGCAAGGTCATTTCGACGTGCGCCCGTGGAGGGAAAAATCCGCTTTGCGCCGAGTGCAAGCTAGGAATGATACTTGCGTCACTGACAAAGTCAATTGCGCTGGGTGCAAGATAGGGCCCAACATCTCACTTTACACTGGAAGAATGTAGCAGGAGGATCCTGGGAAGCTCTCCCGAGGTCACATGTTTTCCAGGGTCGAGACAGGACTGTGTGATCTGAGCAGAGCCAATCATGACACATATCACTCACACAGTGTTCTCTCCACTTGGCCCGACGCTTGTTTGTTTGTGTGTTAGCTCCGAAATACATGTCTGTGTATGTGTGACTGTATGTGGGTGTGTGAGTGTGTGTGTGTGTATGTGTGCATGCGTGTCTGTTAGTGTGTGTGTGGCGCATGTTCATCTGTGACAGAGAGAAAAGAAAGAGACCTGTCTCTCTCACAAACACTACATCATGAGAGAGAGATCATGAAAGCCCCAGCCTGCTGGAAGGGCCTCTTCAGAGCTCTCCTGCTCATTAAACTGCAGAGAGAGATGAGGAGTGATCGTAATCAGATTGTCCGAGTCCTTCTCTGCTTGCTCGTGTCAAGTGAGTAAGTCTTTCTGGAGAGCACAGCCCCTCTCGGTGGAGACGTAGACAGCCTCTGCTAATGGGTTACACGTGCAGAGCAAAGTGAATGCTCTCAGTGTTGATAGAGACCATGTGATGGAAGTCCTCCTCCCAGTCTTCATTACAGTATCAGGTTGTGGAGGCCGTAGCAGTGGCCAGCTAACAGGGCCAGCTGTCGTGGGGGAGTACTGGGCTGGTCTGGATAGCAAGGCTCTCACATCTGGATCCACACTAACATCCTGCTAGATTTGAGCGTCACACTGGCTAGTCACGTGAGCCAATGGGAGAGATGGGTCCTTCCAGCTGCAACCAATAGCAACTTCTAGCTCAGAAAAGATTCAGCCATTAAGTGTGGGACATGTATGAATGACAATTTTACTGACAATCATTGGTTGTTTACAGTGCTCGTCATCTTGTGGGAAGGGTCTCCAGTCCAGAGTGGTCCAATGTATGCACAGGGTGACGGGTCGTCACGGTAACGACTGCCCGTCCATGTTGAGGCCCCCAACCTACCGACCCTGCCACCAGGGGGCGTGCAACGAGAAGATCAACATCAACACCATCACCTCACCCAGATTAGGTAAGTAGACGAGAGAGGGAGAGTGTGCGTGTGTGCCTGCATCCCTGTGTGGATGTCCCCGTGTTTGTGTCCACGTGTGTGTGTGTGTGTGTGTGTGTGTACCTGTATGTGTACCTGTGTGCTGACTGGGCTTGTGTGTGCTGTCTGTCCCCAGCTGCTCTGAGCTACAAGTGTGCAGGTGACCAGTGGACGGTGTACTGCCGCGTGGTCAGGGAGAAGAGCCTGTGTAAGGACATGAGGTGGTACCAACGCTGCTGTGACACCTGCAGGGACTTTTACGCCAACAAAACGCCACGCAGGAGTTAATGACCACCACACTCCCCCTCCACCTAGCGCTCCAATTTTAGATGTGTTTTTTTTTGTGTGTCTTTTACCGTTACATGCAGTTTTATTTGTTGTTATTGCAGTTGTTGTTATTATTTTCGTTACTGTTATTATGGTTTAAAATAGACGTTTAAAAAATCACTTTTACAACACAGATGTGTGTCTATGTGAGATCACTACGCTTCCAGTTTGATGAAGACTTGAAAAACAATAAGCCTTATGTTGCTGTAAACCAAAGTGTTTGACGTCAGAGGTGGGCTGTCTGGGGGGGCCTGTTCTGTTGTTGGTGTGGGTAGACATTCAGGGGGAGGTCTCTCCTGTAGTGACCCAGGGAGCTGCCCAGGGCCCCAGGGGGAGGTCTCTCCTGTAGTGACCCAGGGAGCTGCCCAGGGCCCCAGGGGGAGGTCTCTCCTGTAGTGACCCAGGGAGCTGCCCAGGGTGAGGTCTCTCCTGTAGTGACCCAGGGAGCTGCCCAGAGCTGGGCTGGGGCAGAGCCACCAGCTGCCTCCCTTCAGAACCACACACCCCATCCTCTGCCAGTTCGCTCACAAACTGTCATGTTCTATGTTGTACGTGTCGTGTGTGTCATTGTTGCTATTTAAGACTATGCTATGTATAAATATGTTGTTTTAAGGTGAGACTACCAAGCTAGCCAGCAGATCAGTGGATCTGCTGTATCCACTGATCTGAGGGTCTCTGGGAGACTGGACAACTCACCTGGCACATAATAGTAACCTAGATATTTGCCTTTTCACATGATAAGTTGGACTAATAGACTCGAGAAGAGTTTTGGGTGAACTGATGCTGATCCCAGATGGGGTAACACTAGGACTCCCAGAGGGAGCGAGAGAGAGGGAGAGAGAGAGAAAGAGAGAGGGAGGTAGATAGAGAGAGAGAGAGAGGGAGAGAGAGGGAGAACATACGTGTGGGCTGTCCGTTCTCACACAGGTAGGAGGTGCCCAGAGATGCGTCAACCAACTGAGCCATCTGAACTGCAGTGTTACCCTTTTACACACACACACACACACACACACACACTCTGCTTTACTGCGCAGATCCTGTTTTGTTAACTCTTAATAACCTTGACGTAAGCTAAACTCTGGTTTTAAACGGACCCTGATGCTAAACATGGTGCTCTTTGTTACGAACGCATCTGACTTGTAATCAACCACACCACTTGTTGTAGCAACAGTAGCACAGTAGCAGCTGTGTGTGTGTGTCATAGATGCCCCAGCCTCCCTGTAAAGACTGGTGTTCTGTTGGTGCTCACAACTCTTGACAGAATTCACTACTGTGGAATTCAATTCCATGTCATTTTTGATCAAGTTGATTCTGGTTCTTGTTGCTGTTTTCAGAATGAACAGGACACAGGAACATGTTCATGTTAAGGATTATTTAAATGCTGAAATGTAGCTCATTTGTTTTATGCATAAGTAATTGTTGCGAAATGCTTTGTTACTGATATGAGTGCAAATCTGTTGAAATATTCCTGTACTGTATGTTTTATTTTAGTTGCACATATGTTTGGTACATTAAATGCCACTATGTATTCTATGGTGCTTTTAAGACACAGGCCTGCTCCTACATCAGCACCATCAAGTGTTGCCATACAGGGATTAAACCATTCACTCTATGTAATGAGTGTAGTCATTATCTTATACTGGTTCTGTCATACATAATAGTTAAGGGTAACACCTAACATAAATCTCTAAGTATGAATCTGTATGATTGGAAATATATATTTCAAGTCTACTGTAAATTTTGTATTTTATTTCTTATTTTTTGACATAATAAATTGTGATTTTTTACATTACTTTTCTCTCTCGTAAGACCTGGAGTTTCTTCTTCTTTATCAGTCGCGTCTCAAACAGTCCGGACCATCTACAGCAACACTGAATACATTCACTTGTACAGACATATAGAACCTGAGCACTAGATGTTCTAGTGTTTGCCTCTCTCTCAAAGATCTCTCTTTCTGCTTTACCGGTTTGTATCTGCATCATTGCCAATTACTGCAGGAGACCAATTGTGAGTGTGTGGAGAGCTGGCAGATCTGGACCGTTAACCGTTGAAGCCATCAGAGCATTGATGTCATGTGGTCAGATCTTCTGCTCCAACGCTCGATTCCACACAGAGGAAATGACTGGCCTTCACAGGTGTGAAGACGAGTTAAGTAATCGAGAGAGGGAGGAGAGAGGAACCATGGGGAGGGAGCGAGAGAGAGGGAGGAGAGAGGAAGGAACCATGGGGAGGGAGCGAGGAGGAGCTATCGCTGTATTGTTATCTGCTCTCTTGCCCCCCCTGTGGCATTTTCTTCTTTCTTCCGTCCTTCTTTTTTAAAAAATTTTTTCTTAACTCTCTTCCCCCTTTGCTTTCTCTCTCTCTCTTTGTAGGATCACGAGGAATCCTTCTTCCTTTGATGGGTGGTGCTTCCCTCTCGACTCTCGTGCTGATCTCTTGCCCTCATTTTGCTTTCTCTCTAGCTTTCTGCCTCTAGTTCCCCTTCCCGCTTATTTCTTTCTCTCCGCCTCTGTCTTCTACTCTTCCCCCCTTTTCTTTTTGATTTCCTCTCTCTCTTTCTTTCCTCCTTCCCCCTTTTTCTTTCGCTCGCTCTCTTTCTTCTCTCTTCCCCCTTTAATTTCCTTCTGTTCACTCTCTCTCCTTTCTTCTCCTCTGCTCCTCACCCTTCCCCTTTTTCTTTCTCTACATCTGCCGTTCTTCTCTCCTCTTTCCCCCCTTGTTTTGATATGTCTTGTCTACTGCTAACCATGCAGAGGAGGAATTGACACATACGCGCGCGAGAGAGAGGAAGATTTGCAGGTATTTGCTACGGAAGAAAACCTGCGATCGAGTTTTTCTGCTAGTCCCAGTGCGACCAGCGAGGTCAGGGATACCAATGAAAGGAAGACAGGACGTTTCAGCATACTGAATACAATTAAGCCTTTGACTGCAGGATCTCTCTATCTCTCTCTCACACACACACAAAGACACACACACACACAAATATCAGCTTAAGGCCTTTGTTGCTAGTTGAAAGAGAGAGAGAGATGTCACTGATAGTGTGTATAGACTGTGGGCTGAGCTTGGACTATGTGATGTGTTTTTGACAGTCGCACAATACAGTGGCAGAAGTCCATCTCTCTATGCCCTACCAAGAACTAAACATGTATTATTCCTTTCCATGCACACATACACACTGCACAGGAAAGATGCACCAAGGTATGAACTAGCCTCCAGATGGTCACTGTGTAAAGTCATCATGATAATGAGAGGAAATTGTCCCCAGATTAGACACAGTAAAAGGAGAGAAGTGCTGATACAAGGTTATTGAATCTCTTTCCCTCTCCCTCTCTTCATTATGTGTCTTTCTCTCCTTTTCCCAACCTCTCTCATTATGTATTTGTGTCTCTCTTTCATTGTCTCTGTCCCTTTCTCCCTCTATGTCTTCCTCTCTCCCCCATTTTCTCTCTCATTCTGTCTCCCTGGGCATCTCTCTCTCTCACATACAGATCATGTCGTTGTCACTCTCTTGTTTTCTCTCTCTTTTTGTGGTACCACTATACTGTGTGTATGTGTGTGTTGTGGATGTGTGTGTGTGTGTGTGTGTGTGTGTGTGTGTGTGTGTGTGTGGTGTGTGTGTGTGTGTGTGTGTGTGTGTGTGTGTGTGTGTGTGTGTGTGTGTGTACTTGTTTATATATACTTGAGAGGACTTCAACCTGTTAACACAGTCACGACGTGGGGACCTATTTCTTAGTGGGGACCTAAAAGTGGGTCCCCATAAGACAACCCATTCTAATGAGCAGAAAATACCTCAGAAACATGTCTGGTACAAAAATTAAAGGTCACCCCAGAATGCATGAAAATGTAAATAGTGTGTTTAAGAGTGTGTGAGCAACATGCTCTTGATCGCCCTCATATGCTGCTTATTGGTACTACAGTCTTATACACACTTGGGCTCACACACACCAATCAGCCAATCACAAGTGATATATTTGCATAAACACCAAATAAGGTGCTACACCGCCATTTTCTTGAGGAAGGAGTCAGAACGGATGTGGTATCTTCACCAAGCACCTGAGACCATCCTGGGGACAAGGTAAACATGGGTCTTTATATTAATTGGAAAATATTAACAATTGTAATATTTATTTTAATATCAATATCATCGTATGATACTTTAATTGTATGATCAGTATAGAAAGATTGGATGTCTAGTAGCATATTTATTTATTTTTGAGGAATTGAACCTAGTCAAAAGATTATTTAATTCACGCAATGGAGTATATCCAGCAAGCATTTGGTAACAAACAACAGTTTATAAACAAATTGTTATCTCTAACCAGTTTCTTAAAAACCTAGCGCATGCCAAAAAGGAATTGTAGTTTTGCCCCCTATATCGTGTTGTCTGAAACATTTACAAAGTGTGATTTCAAACTCCAGGTTCCATAATTCATTTTGCTTCCTCCCAGGTGTCCTAGACCTTGACCTGCGGTAATTTTGCAGAACGTGCACAGTCTGAAAACGATGCTGAGGTGAGTAGCGAGCTAGCATTTATCCTTATAAGTAGGCTAACTTTACGGTAGTGAGTCGGTCTTGGAAGGTATTGGACAATTGAGTAAATTGTATTAAATATATGGCCTTCAAATTCCTCAAGAATTGTTTTAACGAATTGTGTTCTGTAACGGTATGACAGGCTGTCAAATAAGATTATTGACAGCCGACAGTGAAAAACACGTTCCAAGTTCGTCTTAGTCAGCCCTTTTTGGACATGCATCTAGCTAACGTGGTAAGAAGGCCAAAATTCGAGTAAAGTAACAGTTTCCTTTTATTGGTCGCATATGTATGCAACAAACTCTGTATGTAATTATATTAATCGCCCAAACTACATTGATTCAAGTAGCCTTGATACTAGTACACGTGGCACCGAGTGGCACATCGTTTTGCTAGCAAGTTAAAAAAAAACTAGCATAATGGCTACGCAGATTGGGAGAAAGGCTTTGCATTTAAAATGCATAATCTCATAAACTGTCGACAAAGTCAAATGCGTCCACTTTATTACTTTTTTCCTGACTATTTGATTTGTCATCGAATTGACCTTAAAGGTGTAACACGTTTAAGGTCAATTTGTTGACAAATTGCTTTAGGCTACTGCAAGTCTCAACTAGGTTAGGCCTACTACTACTAGTAGTACTAGCTACATTACGCTTGCTGAACCATTTTGGTTTTATTCAGTCATAGACAATATTCATACTCATCTATGTCCATAGCTAGTTCTAATAAAAACAAATACTATTGCAGTAGTATTCACGATTATATGCTATCGTGCATGGGCCTACTCTGATAAATTAGTTGATTTGTGTTCAACTCACAACTGAGCACGTGGCCATTATGTGCAAATTACAGACTTCACTGCATGGATGTAGCCTATAAAGAATGCCCCTTAAACCCGCATAATGTCGTTATGTGTCTTGAATATCGCCCAATTCACAACATCCAAACTAAATATGTTTACATTCCAAATTATGTAATATTATAGTGGAATGTTAGTGTGTATGTAAACATATGCATAGCTGTTTGTTTGCATCTAAATATCTTTAATACATAAGGAGAGCCTATGACCAATTAAATGTACATTGAGATTTTGGCCAATTTAACATGAATACTTTTCTTTGTCTTGGTTGGTCAGGAAATGCCGCGGAGGATCAGCCCCAAGAATGATGCCATTAATCATGCCATCTCTCAAAGTGATAAGAGATCAATGTTAAAAGTAGTGTACATTAATCCCATCAAAGGTAAATCAGATGTGTATTACTTCTAATTACTTGCTAATTCTCCCTTTACAGGAGTGGTTCAGTGGATTCCTTTGTACTACACAAACTCAACCCTGGTTTCCTAATCTATGTCCTTTTACAGGTCGTGGTCTGTTTGCTGAAGCTCCCATTAACAAAGAAGATTTTGTGGTGGAGTATCGGGGTGAAATAATTGACTTTGCTGAATCTGAAAAGAGAAGAAAGATATACCCATTTGAAAGCACTGTTTATTTTTTTGATTTCTTTTGGAAAGGAAATAACTATTGGTAGGTTGATTGATTGCTATTGGTCACAGTACTCCAAAATGAACCAAAATATGATGTGAATGTATTTTGCTTATGGACTAGACATTGGACTGCAGTATATTGGAAACAGTGGAACTACAAATGGTTGTCAACAGTGAAAGGATTGCAAGCTATGTTTTTGATGGTTTGTAAATTATTTCAGTGTTGATGCATCTAAGGAGGACAAATCCTTTGGTCGGCTGGTAAATGATGACCATAAAAATCCAAATTGCAAAGTTAAGTTGTTAGAATGTGAAGGGAAGCCACACCTATGCCTTTTTGCAACTCGGAATATTTTGAAAGGAGAAGAAATAGGCTACAATTATGGGGGTTCAGGATGGCACTGGAGGCAAAAGGTTGGTAAACCATATCCTTCCTGCATTTTACTAAAATATAGTAAATTACATAGAATTTGATGCAAAGTTTGACCTTTACCAAGCACACAACTGATACCTGCAGCCTCATGATATAGCCATTTTAATAATTGTATGTGTTGAATTCAATCTTTACAGACAACAGAAGACCGGCCTGGCATAGCAAGCAGAGATGGTCATGCCGCTACGCAGTGCTCTGACGCGCCAGTTGCCGAGTGTACTGCAGACAAGTCACCTCCCATTGAAAAGGTATTACATTGGACTAAGACAATTGATTTTACTCGTGAAAACACCCGCCATGAATAGGACAGGTCTACCAGGTGTGCAAAGTGGCATGCTCGGTGCACTTTGCCTGCCGTTAAGACATGAAATTAAGTATCGACAGCGTTTTTCTCGTCAAGACATTAGGTTGAGCTAGAAACGCACCCAGTACCCAGGTTTAGACTTCATCTTTATTTCCTGTTGGCCACTATCTCACTTAAGCATAGAGCCTTCACGGCGTCCCCACATTGCATGCATTTAGTCTCGTGTGTGTTTACATGAGCTTGAACATGGATCGAGTGTGGGGGAGGGGCAGCGTCCACCGAAGTCCCCACTATTCCTGTTGACCTGACATGCACCAGGTCCTCATGAGTCACATAAACAAAAGTGTGTTTGTGTGTAAGGCCACCATTCCCGTTTGTCCATGATTTGCATTTTGGACTGCACTAGGATATAGCAATATGAATTCAATTAAGCAAAAGGTTCTCTTTTTTTCATGAGTGCCTGGCTTTAACCAGTCCAAAGCTTGCCAGCACCTCTCTGACTCTGACTTGGCGCAGGTTGCTTGCCCTGCACCTCCGCTACGGCTAAAGTCCATACGCTAGAGTCGCGGGACATGGCTTGCAGGCCTGGGGCGGACCTACCGATGTGTGTCGGTGTCCTCCTTTTTACATTTCGCTCAGGTTTATTCAGTCAAATTGATCAGAATGACTCTCTGTTGTAATTAGATGCTTTAAGGTACAAGTCCCCACAACTCATGTTGAGCTGATACTTGCTGCGCTCCTCATTGATCACCCGAACGAAAGTGTTTGTATAAGGCCCAACGCTCATTTGTCCTCGAGTTGTATATTGGTCTGCAGTAGAATGAGATCTTGCACATGGAGTAAGCGGAACGGGTATTAAGATGATAGTTTGAGGGTTGCGGGAGGTGATGCGTGGACTTAATGCAGATGTTGAGTGTGCTCTACCTGACAATTGTGTTCACTGATACCTGCAGCCTCTTGATGTAGCCATTTTAATAATTGTATGTGTTGAATTCAATCTTTACAGACAACAGAAGACCGGCCTGGCATAGCGAGCAGAGATGGTCCTGCCGCTACGCAGTGCTCTGACGCGCCAGTTGCCGAGTGTACTGCAGACAAGTCACCTCCCATTGAAAAGGTATTACATTGGACTAAGACAATTGATTTTACTCGTGAAAACACCCGCCATGAATAGGACAGGTCTACCAGGTGTGCAAAGTGGCATGCTCGGTGCACTTTGCCTGCCGTTGAGACATGAAATTAAGTATCGACAGCGTTTTTCTCGTCAAGACATTAGGTTGAGCTAGAAACGCACCCAGTACCCAGGTTTAGACTTCATCTTTATTTCCTGTTGGCCACTATCTCACTTAAGCATAGAGCCTTCACGGCGTCCCCACATTGCATGCATTTAGTCTCGTGTGTGTTTACATGAGCTTGAACATGGATCGAGTGTGGGGGAGGGGCAGCGTCCACCGAAGTCCCCACTATTCCTGTTGACCTGACATGCACCAGGTCCTCATGAGTCACATAAACAAAAGTGTGTTTGTGTGTAAGGCCACCATTCCCGTTTGTCCATGATTTGCATTTTGGACTGCACTAGGATATAGCAATATGAATTCAATTAAGCAAAAGGTTCTCTTTTTTTCATGAGTGCCTGGCTTTAACCAGTCCAAAGCTTGCCAGCACCTCTCTGACTCTGACTTGGCGCAGGTTGCTTGCCCTGCACCTCCGCTACGGCTAAAGTCCATACGCTAGAGTCGCGGGACATGGCTTGCAGGCCTGGGGCGGACCTACCGATGTGTGTCGGTGTCCTCCTTTTTACATTTCGCTCAGGTTTATTCAGTCAAATTGATCAGAATGACTCTCTGTTGTAATTAGATGCTTTAAGGTACAAGTCCCCACAACTCATGTTGAGCTGATACTTGCTGCGCTCCTCATTGATCACCCGAACGAAAGTGTTTGTATAAGGCCCAACGCTCATTTGTCCTCGAGTTGTATATTGGTCTGCAGTAGAATGAGATCTTGCACATGGAGTAAGCGGAACGGGTATTAAGATGATAGTTTGAGGGTTGCGGGAGGTGATGCGTGGACTTAATGCAGATGTTGAGTGTGCTCTACCTGACAATTGTGTTCACTGATACCTGCAGCCTCTTGATGTAGCCATTTTAATAATTGTATGTGTTGAATTCAATCTTTACAGACAACAGAAGACCGGCCTGGCATAGCGAGCAGAGATGGTCCTGCCGCTACGCAGTGCTCTGACGCGCCAGTTGCCGAGTGTACTGCAGACAAGTCACCTCCCATTGAAAAGGTATTACATTGGACTAAGACAATTGATTTTACTCGTGAAAACACCCGCCATGAATAGGACAGGTCTACCAGGTGTGCAAAGTGGCATGCTCGGTGCACTTTGCCTGCCGTTGAGACATGAAATTAAGTATCGACAGCGTTTTTCTCGTCAAGACATTAGGTTGAGCTAGAAACGCACCCAGTACCCAGGTTTAGACTTCATCTTTATTTCCTGTTGGCCACTATCTCACTTAAGCATAGAGCCTTCACGGCGTCCCCACATTGCATGCATTTAGTCTCGTGTGTGTTTACATGAGCTTGAACATGGATCGAGTGTGGGGGAGGGGCAGCGTCCACCGAAGTCCCCACTATTCCTGTTGACCTGACATGCACCAGGTCCTCATGAGTCACATAAACAAAAGTGTGTTTGTGTGTAAGGCCACCATTCCCGTTTGTCCATGATTTGCATTTTGGACTGCACTAGGATATAGCAATATGAATTCAATTAAGCAAAAGGTTCTCTTTTTTTCATGAGTGCCTGGCTTTAACCAGTCCAAAGCTTGCCAGCACCTCTCTGACTCTGACTTGGCGCAGGTTGCTTGCCCTGCACCTCCGCTACGGCTAAAGTCCATACGCTAGAGTCGCGGGACATGGCTTGCAGGCCTGGGGCGGACCTACCGATGTGTGTCGGTGTCCTCCTTTTTACATTTCCCTCAGGTTTATTCAGTCAAATTGATCAGAATGACTCTGTTGTAATTAGATGCTTTAAGGTACAAGTCCCCACAACTCATGTTGAGCTGATACTTGCTGCGCTCCTCATTGATCACCCGAACGAAAGTGTTTGTATAAGGCCCAACGCTCATTTGTCCTCGAGTTGTATATTGGTCTGCAGTAGAATGAGATCTTGCACATGGAGTAAGCGGAACGGGTATTAAGATGATAGTTTGAGGGTTGCGGGAGGTGATGCGTGGACTTAATGCAGATGTTGAGTGTGCTCTACCTGACAATTGTGTTCACTGATACCTGCAGCCTCTTGATGTAGCCATTTTAATAATTGTATGTGTTGAATTCAATCTTTACAGACAACAGAAGACCGGCCTGGCATAGCGAGCAGAGATGGTCCTGCCGCTACGCAGTGCTCTGACGCGCCAGTTGCCGAGTGTACTGCAGACAAGTCACCTCCCATTGAAAAGGTATTACATTGGACTAAGACAATTGATTTTACTCGTGAAAACACCCGCCATGAATAGGACAGGTCTACCAGGTGTGCAAAGTGGCATGCTCGGTGCACTTTGCCTGCCGTTGAGACATGAAATTAAGTATCGACAGCGTTTTTCTCGTCAAGACATTAGGTTGAGCTAGAAACGCACCCAGTACCCAGGTTTAGACTTCATCTTTATTTCCTGTTGGCCACTATCTCACTTAAGCATAGAGCCTTCACGGCGTCCCCACATTGCATGCATTTAGTCTCGTGTGTGTTTACATGAGCTTGAACATGGATCGAGTGTGGGGGAGGGGCAGCGTCCACCGAAGTCCCCACTATTCCTGTTGACCTGACATGCACCAGGTCCTCATGAGTCACATAAACAAAAGTGTGTTTGTGTGTAAGGCCACCATTCCCGTTTGTCCATGATTTGCATTTTGGACTGCACTAGGATATAGCAATATGAATTCAATTAAGCAAAAGGTTCTCTTTTTTTCATGAGTGCCTGGCTTTAACCAGTCCAAAGCTTGCCAGCACCTCTCTGACTCTGACTTGGCGCAGGTTGCTTGCCCTGCACCTCCGCTACGGCTAAAGTCCATACGCTAGAGTCGCGGGACATGGCTTGCAGGCCTGGGGCGGACCTACCGATGTGTGTCGGTGTCCTCCTTTTTACATTTCGCTCAGGTTTATTCAGTCAAATTGATCAGAATGACTCTCTGTTGTAATTAGATGCTTTAAGGTACAAGTCCCCACAACTCATGTTGAGCTGATACTTGCTGCGCTCCTCATTGATCACCCGAACGAAAGTGTTTGTATAAGGCCCAACGCTCATTTGTCCTCGAGTTGTATATTGGTCTGCAGTAGAATGAGATCTTGCACATGGAGTAAGCGGAACGGGTATTAAGATGATAGTTTGAGGGTTGCGGGAGGTGATGCGTGGACTTAATGCAGATGTTGAGTGTGCTCTACCTGACAATTGTGTTCACTGATACCTGCAGCCTCTTGATGTAGCCATTTTAATAATTGTATGTGTTGAATTCAATCTTTACAGACAACAGAAGACCGGCCTGGCATAGCAAGCAGAGATGGTCCTGCCGCTACGCAGTGCTCTGACGCGCCAGTTGCCGAGTGTACTGCAGACAAGTCACCTCCCATTGAAAAGGTATTTCTGACGTATCCAGGTCCTCATGAATCACACGAAAGTGTTTAAGCCAGTGGTTCTTAACCCTGTCCTCAGGGAACCCTTGTCCTGCATGTTTTAGATGTTTCCCTGCTCCAACACACCTGATTCAAATAAATGGGTCGTTATCTAGCTCTGTAGAAGCCTAGTAACGAACATGCATTTGAATCAGGTGTCTTGGAGCCAAGAAATATCTAAAACATGCAGGACAGGGGTTCCCTGAAGACGGGGTTAAGAACCACTGGTTTAAGCTCTATTTAAATAGATGTAATATCTACTTTCATCTTATTTTGTCCTTGGTAGAACTTAAAGCGTCACTTCAATTCATCTGAAGACGATGAGCAAGAGCAAGTTCATATTCCCAAGTTAAGAAGGACCAAAAGCATCATGGTAATATACGCTATAATATTATAAGCAATTTCCTACGTTTTTTCTCATTTATTAGCATTGCTCATTCTCTAATACTTAGGAATCTTTTTTTTTAAGATATCTCACTGTGCACTTACGTTATTTTTTGCAATCAACATCTATTGATTTACAGATGAACAAGATCATTCCTCAAGACTCAGATGAACTCTTTGACTCAAGTCCTGATAGTGGGGAGGAGTTTGTCCCTTACACCGAGGACAGTAGTTCAGACTGCAGTGCCATTATTGAGGTTTTACCTTCAAGTCAGCGTTCAATCCTCAATGACTCTTTTACTCCAAGTCCAGATTTACCCGACAGCACTACTTGTGTCAACGTGGGATTCGAAGAGAGATCCACAAATAGTGCCGAGGAAGACGGAGACACCAGCCCTGGAAACATGAACCTTGATAAAGAAGACGTAGTATTTGTCAGTGGCATCACTAAAAAGGAAGATGGATCTCGTCTCTACAATAAGAAGCAGTACTGCCTCTTCTGCCCCAAGTCGTATATTAAAATGGCAAGGCATCTTGAACAAGTGCATTCAAATGAAAGAGAAGTTGCGAGAGCTTACTCCTTTAAAAAGGGCTCTAAAGAAAGGAGAATTCTTTTGAACGATATTCGGAACAGAGGAAATTACGCTCACAATGCAGCTGTTTTAAAGGATGGCAAAGGTGAGCTTGTTCCTCACAAACGACCAACTGGTAAGTCCCAGGCCAATAATTACATGCATTGTGCCTATTGTAAAGGACTTTTTGTTAGACACTTACTGTGGAGACACATGAGAAATTGCAAACTGCATCCTAAAGTTGCAACTTCAAAACCTGGCAAGACTCGTGTCCAAGCACTGTGTGCGTTCATGGATCCTGCTCCAGATCACATAAGCAAAAAGCTTTGGGAGCTCACCAGCAAAATGGCCCAAGATGAGGTTACTAATGAGGTCAAAAAGGACAAGTGTATAATGCAGTTAGGTCAGCACATGCTCAATAAAAGTGGATCCAACCCCAAGAGGCAAGAACACATTAGACAGAAACTCCGTGAAATAGGACGACTGCTCATTCATGTCAGGAAAGTTCTGCCAATCACCGAAATGAAGGACGTCATTGACCCAAAATATTACTTGGCAACAGTGAAAGCTGTTAAACTTACTTGTGGCTACAACAGTGAAACCGAGAATTTCAAAGTAGGCACTTTGGCGCTTAAACTGGGACACAGCTTAGGTAAACTTGCTAAGCTTGTTGAGAGCAACGGAAGGATTGCTGAGAATCATATGGTTGTGGAGAAAGCCCGGAGCTTCCAACAAGTTCATGCAGCTAAGTGGAATGCCCTTATTTCATCAACAGCCTTAAGAAACATTGAAGAAGGGAAGTGGAACATGCCTACAGTCATGCCATTCACAGAAGATGTCCAAGCATTGCACAGATACTTGTGGGAAAAGCGGCAAGAGTGCATCGATCATTTGACAGCAGAGCCAACTGCTCAGCATTGGTCGTCCCTCGCAAAAGTGTTATTGGCTGAAGTCATTCTGTTTAACCGAAGAAGAGAAGGGGAGGTTTCGTGTATGCCCTTAATTGCATTTACATCCAGGGACACCTCTGATCCAAATCAAGATATTGATTGGGCACTCTCAGAGGTGGAGAAAAAACTATGCAGACACTTCTCACGAATTGAGACTAGAGGAAAGAGAGGGAGAAAAGTTCCCATCTTGTTGACACCAAAAATGCTCAGTGGCCTCGAGCTTCTCGTTCAGCAGAGGAACAAGTGTGGGGTCCCAAAAGACAACACTTACATGTTTGCCAGGCCAGGAGCCATGTCCCATTTCAGAGGCTCAGATTGCATTCGAACCTTTGGCAGAGCTTGTGGAGCAAAACACCCCGAATGCATTGTCATCTACAAAGTTGCGCAAGCAGATTGCCACTCTATCAACAGTTCTGAACATGAATGACACAGACATGGATCAGCTTGCCAACTTCATGGGACATGATATTCGAATCCACCGAGAGTATTACAGGCTGCCTGAAGGAACCCTGCAACTTGCAAAAATAAGCAAAGTGCTAATGGCACTTGAACAAGGAAAATTAGCAGACTTCAAGGGGAAAAACCTTGACGAAATAGAGATTCATCCAGATGGTTTGTTTGAATTAATAGATTTTTACACACACCGCTCATGCGCACAAATGTTACTGCCTAAAACAGTTTAAAGAGTGTGTCTTTGATACATTGAAAACTAAACGAAAGAGACATAATAATAATTTACTTTTAATCTGTAGAGCAAGTCTTGTCACAAAATGAAGAAATTCCAGATGCTGAGATAGAGATGGAAATTGAGACAAAAGAATCTGGACAAGGTATGCATTTATCCAAAGAAACTTACAAAATGTATACACTGAAAGCATAAATTATTCAAACTGATCTCTTTAGGAGTTTTAATTAATATAATTTCCTGAGAACACTCATTTAGTTTTTATACTTTTCAGATATATTCATATTAAACATCACAATTCAGATTAATTGACTATACCATATACCTAGATAACAATGTATTCATCCCCAGGTGGAAAGACTTTGGAGACTACTGAATGTGAGGAGCTCCCACCATCTCAGAGCCAAGTGATACCAATGCCTTCAACAAAGTTCTCGCCCAAAGGTAAATTCGAAATGTAGGCAAATTAACTAGAAACCGATATTTTAGAAATGTTTTTGAACTGCATTCACTTTAATAATTGTATATTTTATGGTGACTTCAAAGCTGTCCAAAAGAGAAAGAAGTGGATTAAAGAAGAGATCCAGGCTGTTGAGAAGCACTTGTTACACTTCATAACATCGCTCCGTGTCCCAGGAAAGTTGGACTGTGAAAAATGTCTGCGGGCCGAGCAGTTGTCCCTCAAAGACAGAGATTGGCAATCGGTTAAGTTCTATGTCCATAACCGTATAATCGCACTCAAAAGAAATCTTTAGGGTCTGTAGGAAATGCAGTCTAATACTGTTAATAGTACAAGTGATATGCCCAATGTTTTGGCATTTAGTTGGGTAAGGTTTTTTTTCCCCTTCAGTGTAGTCTTATACCTTGTAACTTAGAATCGCAGTAACATACTTATGATCTTTTACATAAAAGCTCTGCTATTATTTTCTGAATCTACTTACTACTGGTTTACTTATTGAGTACTTTATTCAATGTTATTTTGTAATCATTCTTACTGGGTTCTCCAATGCCGGTCCTCGAGGGCCGCTGTTCTGCATGTTTTAGATGTTTCCCTGTTCCAGCACACCTGATTCAAATGAATGGTCATTACCCGTCTTCCACACATCTTGATAACAACCCATTCATTTGAATCAGGTGTGCTGGAGCAGGGAAACATCTAAAACATGCAGGACAGCGGCCCTCGAGGACCGGCATTGGAGAACCCGAGTGCATTTGTTTTGGCTCTCTATGGTCCAATAGAACTGTGACCATTCTGTTCCTCTTCATACCTGTGATATGCAACTACAAAGTTTATACAAACAGTAAAAACAATTGTCCTTCACCATTGTTTGTTTTAGTTTTTTTTTAAGTCCCAGTTCAAAAGGTACCATTAATTAGAATGAGATTTACATCACTAACCAGGTACATGACTGTATTGTAGTTTTAAATGTATTTAACCAGATAAGTCAATTGAGAACCAGTTTTCATTTAGAACCAGTTGTCATTTATCATGACAAACTGGCCAAGAGGCAACAACAGGATCATGTCGATATGCAACGTTAAAACATAGTTCAATATTGTCTTTGTGCACTTAAATAACATCACATTAGACAGTGTATATAATAAAGATCTATGTACTGTCTTCCAAGAGAGGATATTCATAACAGGTGCTGGGTAAGTTGGGTAGCAAGTGTGTTATAGCAGACATGCATTTGACCTTCCATTTAACCTTAAAGAACAGTCATCCCATGCACACAACTCAAAATCACTTATTAGACTTTGTTTTCTTGTGTTGAATGACAAAGTCCCCTGAACATTAGAAGTCCCCATTCTGGTCCATAAACAAGTTTTGTGTGTGTATGCTAATGAGGTCCCCATTGATAATGAGTTACTGTGCAGATACAGTGTGTATGCAAATTAGGTCCTCGTGAACAATGAATTTTTATAAAGTCCCCAAGACAAAGGTTGCAGACCAGTTTGGAACATTATTTCATCTAATCCAAAATATCTAGTTGGTTTTGTTTTAATGAACGAGACTAAAGCTTGCCTGATTTTTTTCAGACCTGTAGGACCTCTGGAAAGGTGTGTCCCCATAACTGAGGTTCTTGACATGTGTCCCCACATGTGCCTATAAACAAGTCTGTGTGTGTGTGCGTATGTGTGTGTGTGTGAAAATGAAAGAGACAGCTCATTAGCCAACATACATGGCACTGGGCTCCACATTACTGGATGTAGTGCAGCCTGGATGTCTGTCATCAGACTGAACCAGGGGGAATGCCTTGCTTTCATGCACCAGGCTGTCTAAGGAGATGATTAAGACGTTCATCATAATCAGCCAGCTTTTCTTCAACCCAATCAGACAGAATAGACAGACGATGGTGGAGATAATGAGAGTACGAATGTACTTCAGTCTAAGTAGGACATACGAGTTTACTGAAGCCTCCTCTCCTGGTCTTACATCAATGTTTGCACATTTAAAAACACGTGGAGGAGAGACCTGCATGGAGGATACCTACAGAGAGAGCAGATCATTGCTTCTACCCCCCCTTCAACACTCACCCCAGTGTGGGCCCCAGTTAGGCCTGAAGCTAGGCCCCTGTGGTCTCCCCCTATGGAGCTCCCCTTCCTGTGAGCCCTCATCTAAGCTCCCATCCTGGAGGTCTCTCCTGTGGCTCCCCCTCTGACCTCCGTCTCTCTCCATCTTCTCCTCCCATCCCAGGTGAGCTGGGTTCAGCAGGTCTGACAGTGCTGCCTGCCCCTCTGACTGGGGCTGTTAACACCTCTACCCTCCTGGGGTGGGACCTGGAGAGACAAGAGCTAACCTGCCTTGTGCCTGTGTGTGGTGTGTGTGTGATGTGTGTGTGGTGTGTGTGTGATGTGTGTGTGGTGTGTGTGTGGTGTGTGTGTGGTGTGTGTGTGGTGTGTGATGTGTGTGTGTGAAGTGTGTGTGCGTGCGTGCGTGCGTGTGTACGTGTGTGAGAGAGAACATGAGTATGTTGGCTGTGGAGGTATGTTGTGTTGCTTGGGGATAGGCAGAGAGCATGCTGCTTTAATTCCTCCAATCACGTGTGGTAATGAGGACCAGGCGCAGGCAGAGGAGAGGAGATGGAAAAGCAGCCAGTCGTGACCGTCAAAACATTCTGAGTGGGCAGTGATGAAATTAAACACACTCAGACATACGCACCTACACACACACACTGACATCTACACACACACACACACACTCACCTACACACACACACACCTACAGTACAAAACAAACACACACACCCCTACACACAACCACACTCACGTATATTGCAGTCATCTAAGCCTTCCTGATGTGACACTCCAATGACAAATCACCCTTCAGTCTACACACATACCCAGTACAAGCACACACACACACACACACACACACACACCACATGCCTGCTGCCTGATTGAGCTTCTATGTTTCCACACAGAAGGGTTCTGTTTGAAAGGGAAACTGGTATTTGGCATGACTGTATTAATAAGTCATTTTGTTTAAAAAGGTGCAGTTTAGGCTATAGAGCACTATCTGTTGCTCTGTGGGGAGGACGTGTGTGTGTTTGTGTTTGCTGCCCTAGTGTGTGTGTTTGTGTTTGCTGCCCTAGTGTGTGTGTTTGTGTTTGCTGCCCTAGTGTGTGTGTTTGTGTTTGCTGCCCTAGTGTGTGTGTTTGTGTTTGCTGCCCTAGTGTGTGTGTTTGTGTTTGCTGCCCTAGTGTGTGTGTTTGTGTTTGTGTGTTTGGTGCCCGAGTGTGTGAATTTGTGTTTGCTGCCCTAGTGTGTGTTTGTGTTTGCTGCCCTAGTGTGTGTGTTTGTGTTTGCTGCCCTAGTGTGTGTGTTTGTGTTTGTGTTTGGTGCCCGAGTGTGTGAATTTGTGTTTGCTGCCCTAGTGTGTGTGTTTGTGTTTGCTGCCCTAGTGTGTGTGTTTGTGTTTGCTGCCCTAGTTGGGGTAAGTCTCCTGTCTCTGACAGACCTGGGCTAATGGATTGTTTGTTTGTTTTTCTTATAGCAGCAGATTGGGGTGCAGTGTTCTTTTAAAACTTGCTTTCTCTGAAGAAACCAATTAATCATTCATTCCCAGTGGTAAGGCCACATTCAGCGCTATCTCAGAGCAATCTCACTCTCCAGATGGCAGCTCACCATTGGTAATCAGCACTGTGTGGATGTGTGTGTATGTACATGTGTGTTTGTATGTGTGTGCATCTGCGTGTGTTTGTGGTTGTGTTTGCATGTGTGTGTGTGTGGTTGTGTGTGTGTGTATGCATGTGTGTTTGTGTGTGTCATATACACACAGATGCACACACACACTGCAGCTGTGGAAGACTGAGTTCATCGTCATATTTATAAGAGCTTCATTGACAATATTTATCCATAGGTAGTGGGATTTTAATATCTCTTCTACAGTGGTCCTCACCTAAAGAATGTTTTAGAGAATGAATGCTGTCGCAATATAGTTCATCTTTAACTCTGACCCCTAGTGGTCATGTTTTAACAATGCAGCTATTACATAACATGCAAGTCATTTGGCCTCCTCAAAGACATGGCCAATAGTTCAATCAATGAGATTGCCTTGAATCGAAGTGCTCTGATGTATGTTTGTCAGCTAACATCACAGGTAGAAATCCGCTCATTAACGACTTTCATGGAATCATTAGTTGACTCTTACAGAGGCTGCTGGCTTGTCTTGAAGACCACAGATCTGTCAACAACTCCTGAGACTGATTTTAGCCACCACAGGTAAATGACTTGCTTGACTCGGTAGGTTTGTGTACAGTGCTTAATGAGGCCTGGGGGTTAGGGTTAGGGTTAGGGATACAGTCAGCAAATCCTCTCTGTCGTCACACCTGCAGACCATCAGCATTTTGTGTTTTCAGAGGACACAACACAACAATAAAAAGTGTTGATTTGTTCTTCAAATTGCTGTGGGAACCATTCTATCTGTTCCCCAGAATGTCCCATCAGAAACAGCAACATTGGACAGGAATATGCACACACTGAGGGAAACACACACACACACACACACACACACACACTCAGGGAAACACACACAGACACTGAGGGAAACACGCACACATACTGGGGAAAGCATACACAACAAGATCAAGACACATCTCCATCGTGTTACATTCAGGTTTTTAAACTCTCTCATTTTGCTGAATCACAGACAGCACCTTCAGAACTGCCAGACAGAACAGACAAACACACTTCTAAAATGCTGTGAAATCACAGAGCAATTTTGGCTCTGGAACAGAATTACTTTTTTCATAACCAGGCATGTATGGTTGTCCCTAACCGGGGCTTTCTGAGCTGGTTGCCGTAGCGAGACTGTGACGGGGGTGGTTTCCTTGTGTCAACACAGAGGGAGACAGACAGTCTGCTAGACAGGAGCATTATGGGAGATGCAGAAAATAACTTATTTGTCTGCAAACAGCCTCTCAGATTCTGTTGAGAGAACACAGACGCCACAACAAAAAGACCAACAACAACAACAAAGTCAGCCCCCAAAATCTATTGAGTAACAAAATGACTGCGGTAATTTTGCAGTAACTGAAAATAAATATGCTGTCAAGTAGCTTGTTGAAAAGAACACATGCTTCAGCTTTGTAGCTATAAAGCCTTTGCGTTATAGCAATATTAGACCTGTACTGGTCTAGTCAGGAACCCATTCCTCAGTACAGACCTCTCAGCAGTCTGCTCTGTGTGTCATGTGTTTTTAGATACTTTTGGGCTTTTTTGCTAGACAGTTGGAGAGAAAGAGGGGAAGACATGTAGGACATTTCCCGGTCCGGAATCTAACCCAGGCTCCTGCATTGACGCCTAAGCCTCAGTGGTACATGCTCTTACCCGGTCAACCAGAAGGGACACAATCTCTGTGTGTAGTTAAACATGCATCAGACTGGCTGTGAGAACCGGCAAAATAGATGTTGAGTGATTTGTAGTGCGTGAGATTTATGGGATACACATAACATGAAGTGTCAGCAGTGGTGTCATGGCTAAATGTGATTCCCTTGAGAGTACCCACTCTGTCAGTTAAGACTGCCATACTAGACTCCCTAGCAGGCATGCATCAGGGTAGGAGACTGCTGTTGAGTTTCCACTGGGCTTTTGTCTCTCAGGTGGGTGGTACAGACTCCTTAGGGATGAGGACACTCTTTACACCTCTCCTGGATGAAGAGGATGAGTACATTCTTTACACCTCTCCTGGATGAAGAGGATGAGTACATTCTTTACACCTCTCCTGGATGAAGAGGATGAGGACACTCTTTACACCTTTCCTGAAGAGGATGAGTACATTCTTTACACCTCTCCTGGATGAAGAGGATGAGTACATTATTTACACCTCTCCTGGATGAAGAGGATGAGTACAGTCTTTACACCTCTCCTGGATGAAGAGGATGAGGACAGTCTTTACACCTCTCCTGGATGAAAAGGATGAGTACAGTCTTTACACCTCTCCTGGATGAAGAGGATGAGTACAGTCTTTACACCTCTCCTGGATGAAGAGGATGAGGACAGTCTTTACACCTCTCCTGGATGAAGAGGATGAGGTCTTTAGCTCATCTTCCAGCTGTTCCTCTGATGTTTGAGCCACAAGGACCACTGACCTTTCAGGAAGCACAGCCTACTCTATATTGTTCTCTTGCTCTCTTTATCTCTCTTTCTCTCTCTCTCTTCCACCCTCTCTCTCACAAAACCATATCTCTGTGTTCCACATTCTTATACTTATTCCATCAGCTCCTTTTCTTTTGTCTCCCTTCTTCCTCTCGCACCCCTCCTCCCACCTGGGCCTCAGTGAGGTGGTGTGTGAGTGACATCCAGAGCCTTGGGTGACAGGTAACATTTCAGACATGTCACTCCAGACTGGGATGCAGCCTGGGACACTGTTGTCACTCAGCACACACACACATACACACACATACACATACACACACACACACACACACCCATATACATACATGCCACTCTCTTGTTCCTTTACATGTGTTTTTACATTGATCAATTAATGTAATAAACTATGTATCAATATAGAAGTGTCATTTATTTGCTCCCAGCCTAGCCTGGATGGAGCTACAAGCTCATTTCCCTAAGTGGGTCATTTTTCAAAAAGAGCAGGTTTTGTTTCCAAAAAGTATAAATCATGTGATGGAGTACAGGATCATTATGCTGAGCAACAGGAGCGGCCAGCTGAGTTAACACGCTGTTCATTAGGGCTTCATGGAGCACAGGGTAGGAGGGGGGATGAAGGGGAGGGGGAGGGTACAGAGGGGGAAGGGAGTTTGGAGGTAGGTGATGGACAAGCTAACAACCTGCTCTGACACACTGTAGCACTGTACATGTGTGTGCATGTGTGTGTGTGTGTGTGTGTGTGTGCGTAGGTGTGTGTGTGTGGTCACGTATGTGTGCATGTGCAGGTGTGTGTGTGTGTGTAATAGCTTGGGGCTCTTTTTAATAAATCCCCTCAGTAGCATGAAAACTCATTAATGCAGCTCAGCACTAGTCCTCGTTCTCTCTCTGTCTTGTCGGGGTGTGTGTGCATGTGTGTGTCAGCATACAGTGCATGTATATGTGGTCATAGGTGTGTGTGTGTGTGTGTGCAGAGACTCTCCCAAGGTGACTCATCAGAGCTATGATCTTGTCTTGAGGGGCTCAGTAGAGGAGGGGAGAGGGGTTCACCATGCCACACTGCATGGCTAGTTATGGGGAAAGCATGGATACACACACACACACACACACACACACACTGTTATGAGCATGAATAGCTATACCGTCTGCATGATTTTGTGGATGGGTTTATTTTCTGAAGAATCCTGTCCTGGGGCCACACAATCCCCTGGGACAGAGACACAGCACAGTTATGGACGTGGATTTACTTTGTGGAGTATGTGTGGGTATGTGTGCGGGTGTGATTGTGAGTGTGTGTGTGTGTGTGTGTAAGGATTAGTGTGAGAAGCTGAATGGCAGCAGATGAGGGAAACACCAGCCCCACGGCCATCCATCAAAGAGCCTCACCAGCGACTCCATCGACAGGCTACCTGAGGTTCAGCCTGCCAGTGAACCTGCACAGCACAATGATGCTTCTGATGCCTCTTTGAGAAGACCATGTCACCAGGGAGTTGACCTGAGCCAGAGAGCAGCTACTTACTGTAAGTCGCTCTGGATAAGACAAAAAGAGACAAACCGACAGACAGACAGCTCCACACCCCAACATCTCTCTCTGTATTGAGCTTTCTATCTCCAGTGAACCACAAGGCTCCAGTCTGAGGCTCCATCCTGACAACACGATGCTGCTGAAGGCTGCATACACAACTGCTGCTCCTCTGTTCCCTGTTGCTGCGTTATGATGATGATGGCTGGGCCTCCAGCCCCCTGCTCTCGCTCCGTCCTTGGAGGGCTTGTTTATCTCCTTTTAGCTGCTGTCCTGGAGTGTCTACCGAACTGGACAAGGACGGGAACCACTTATCAGACACAAGAGTGGGGAGTGAGGAGCTCTAATAATGGCCCTCGGGCATAGCATCTTTCCTTTGATTGCACTAGGATCTTTGGTACAGAGTTGTCAATACAGGTTTGTCCTGTGTCATGGTACATGATGGTTACAATTGTCATGGTACATGATGGTTACAATTGTCATGGTACATGATGTTTCCAGGTTTGTTGTGGTACAATGGTTTAGCGAAGCAACCCCCCCCCCTTCCTAAAAGCTGTCTGAGGAGACCGTCCTGGCCTTCCTGTCACACAGAGCACCGTCCACACCCTGCAGCACCCTGCATTACCCTGCAGCACCCTGCATTACCCTGCAGCACCCTGCAGCACCTTGCAGCACCCTGAAGCACCCTGAAGCACCCTGCAGCAGCCTGCAGCACCCTGCAGCAGCCCTGCAGCACCTTGCAGCACCCTGAAGCACCCTGCAGCACCCTGAAGCACCCTGCAGCACCTTGCAGCACCCTGAAGCACCCTGAAGCACCCTGCAGCAGCCTGCAGCACCTTGCAGCACCCTGAAGCACCCTGCAGCACCCTGAAGCACCCTGCAGCACCTTGCAGCACCCTGAAGCACCCTGCAGCACCTTGCAGCACCCTGCAGCACCCTGCAGCATCCTGCAGCACCCTTGCAGCACCCTGAAGCAGCCTGCAGCACTGCAGCCCCCTGCAGCCGGTCTCCTCTCACAGCTGAAGGCTGCTCGTATGCCAGCAACTACAGGAGGCTGCAATTGACATGCCAGCTGTGTAGGATGGGGAGGCTTGAATTGGTTTGTTATGAAACCCGACGCCCGCAGCAGGTTTTTTTCAGTCTACGAGAGTATCACGTTTGTTCGGTACCGGCCCATTCATGGCCATCATCACACTTCCACCATACCCAGGCACTAACCTTTTACCTTTGTGTTGTGAAATATACCAGTGAAAGAAGTTTATTTGAGCTGACAGGTCTGCTGGGTTACTGTAATGGTATGGATAAAGTAGTCATCCATTTGTAAATGTAGCATTTAATCTCCACGACACCCTGGGAACCAGACACAGCAGCCCAGAGCTAGCTGACCTTTCCTTAGATCCAGAGCAAGGGAGAGACGGAGAGAAAAAGAGAGAAAGCAATAGAAGGAGAAAGAGAGAGAGAATTGGAGAGAGGGAAGGGGGGGGGGCATTTTCAATTCCACACTCTAATGCATGTTATTATTTCAAAACGAAACTCAATTTACAGCATACACGTCCATCAATATAATAGGCTGGAATCAATATATATATATATACATTTCAAAAACTAATTTCTATGAACTTTGTATTGGTTCATAATTCCAATCTTGAACATGTACGTGATGAAATGGGTTGTACAGTTTGTGTCATTTGTTGTGGACAAGGTGTGAGGGAAAGGTTGTGTTCAGCAACATCATAAAAGGATAGATTCCCATGGTGAATACACCGCAGCAACATCCACTCTGCTGAAATGACATCCCCACATTTCCACCCTCTGACACTTCTCAGTTGTTTTATGGCTCTACTTTCAGTCTCAATGACAATGAAGCCATTTGTCTTTCTGAGCTGAACCCTGGGCTATGTCTACTGCGACGTGGACAGTAGTTAAACCATGACATTGAGAAGAAGTCTCCTGAATGTACATTTGAGACGGAGAGCTGGAAAGAAGAGAATAATGGAGTGGGATAAAAAGGTGAGCAAGAGAATGATAGAGAGAGGCTGGTGGGAAGCAGAACGAGAGGGGAAGAGAGAGAATGACAGAGAGAGGCTGGTGGGAAGCAGAACGAGAGGGGAAGAGAGAGAATGATAGAGAGAGGCTGGTGGGAAGCAGAACGAGAGGGGAAGAGAGAGAATGATAGAGAGAGGCTGGTGGGAAGCAGAACGAGAGGGGAAGAGAGAGAATGATAGAGAGAGGCTGGTGAGAAGCAGAACGAGAGGGGAGAGAGAATGATAGAGAGAGGCTGTGGGAAGCAGAACGAGAGGGGAAGAGAGAGAATGATAGAGAGAGGCTGGTGGGAAGCAGAACGAGAGGGGAAGAGACAGAGATGAGCGTGAAGGAGAGGCAAGGTAAACATCAACTGACACAGAGAGAGAGGATGATTTAATGGTGCCACGGAGAACACTGTCGCCATGGTAGCCAGAGTGCCACAGGGAGGTTAAGTGAAACATTTGCATCAATGAAATTAGCTCATGCAGTATTGGATTCCTCTGGCTGCCCTCTCCCCCTGAACCTGGAGCGAGACCATCAATGTACGACTGCTGCGGGAGAGAGCAGACCCGACTAGCAGAGCTGCGGGAGAGAGCAGACCCGACAAGAAGATCATCTTCTGTCTCACGTCTAGCTGAAGGACACTCTGTAAGGACAGATGATGGAACGGAAGATGATGTGCTTGTAGTTTGGAGAACTGAGAAACTGTTCTCTGAAGTTGTCAGTGAGAGAAGTAGTTTGAGTAGGCCAGGCACAGCGGTGGGCAGGCCCGGCAGGAGTGCAGATGTCAGCTGTGATAACACTGGGCTGGGACATTGCCATTGGGAGCGTTGGAGAATTGATTCCTCCAATGTAACCTCTCAACAATCAAAGCTCTCAACAGTGTTCAATGAGGGGAATCATCCACCGAGCAGTGTGGAGCTGTGTGTGTGTGTGTGTGTGTGTGTGTGTGGTGTGTGTGTGTGTGTGTGTGTGTGTGTGTGTGGTGTGTGTGTGTGTGTGTGTGTGTGTGTGCTTGTGTGTGCATGTACATGTTATGTGTGTCTTCAACAGGGGCACAGAGAGACTGACCAGCATTACCTATTTAACATTGGATTTATTCCAGATTAATGACACTGTTGGGTTTGACCCCAAAGTAATGATGTTTGACATGTAATAACGTGTAATCTATTTCCTATGATCCAGTCTGTCATCACTTCCTATGACATCACGTCCTATGATATGACACACTGGGAGGAAAGTTTGTATAGTGGTCATCTCCTTTATTATCAGTAGTGTTGTTCTACAGTTTTCATTAAAGACAATTATTGTTTAAATCTCTCAAATCCTTTTCTAGACTGAAGGGTGTTTCAAAGAAAGACCAGCCAGTTGTCCTACCTAGCTACAAACAGTCCTCTTCATTACGAGAGCAAATTCACTTGCATAAATCGAATCCTTCTTACAAAGCTTTCTGATACTGATTTGACCAGATGGTGTGTAGTGGGTGTGGTGTCTAACTTCTTCTCTGTTAAATGCACCTTTTTACAGATTATCTGGAGCACGGACCAGTTTTGTTTCCAGGGAAGTGATAGAGCAAATAGCAGAGAACAGAGAAACTATAAAAATCACACACACACACACACACACACACACACACACATTCTTGCAAGTTCTCTATACAAACAACAGAGCTGATAAATCACATTAAAGTCTTGCGGGGCAATGTGCTGAAAAGAATTTAGGAACTTAATCACTAGAGAGATGTGGCATTTGGCTTATAATATGTTTCTGGTTGATAATTTATGATGCTTAGCAGTTCAATTATATCATATTATACTGAACACCACCTGCAAAGCCATTTGAAGCCAGGAACGTTTTTTTTCTAATCAGAATCTGTAAGAAGGAAAGACTTGATTGTTTTGACAGTTTTTAGCCTCATACTTTAAAATGTGTTTGTTTTCTAAGTGTACAGCAACACAATGGAAGATGATAATTATATAAAATAATTGTATTCTACATTTCATTGATTCAAATTATTTTACTAACTACTTACTAGTAAAATAATTTGAATCAATGAAATGTAGAATACAATTATTTTATATAATCGTATGTCGTTGCCATATGATAATCTGTTTTAATACACCATTGACCTTGTGACAGAGCAGTGTACTGTGGATATCACTTCTTCAACCTAATGCGACCACGTGCATATTGACCAGCAAACTGGAGCCCCACCGATGCTTGGGGTCAGACATTGTACAATTGCTCAGGCTAAAGCCATTTTCTCGTGCTTCAAAGTGCCTTTATAACGTACAGTACAATAAGATGCACTATTTGACCTGTTAAATTGAAATATCAGTAAGTGTGTCACAGGAAGAGATGCAAATAATAGTACATAAGGTCAATCTAAACAAAACAGTCTTGTATCTAAGAATATGCCTTCCACTCTTCCACAGATGGAGAGATTAATAACAAATGGGGATTCACAGGACAGAGTCCCACTCTTTGCTGGTGCTGGAGACGTAATGGCCAGCTCCCTCCTCCCTTCTACACACATCTGTGACACTCCAGCGCTGAGACACCTGACTGTGCTCCCCTCACAGCCCCAATTAACGCCTGCTTAGTCAGCCGGAAAACTAAGAGCTCCAGATTTAGCACACCTTATTACTTTATAACTATTTGTTCACAGCGACGGTGTGTGGTCTGGTGATGTGTGAGGGGTCGCAATGGTCTCACCGCAAACGCTGACAGCGGCAACAACTTCAGGATAGTATACATTTTGTGGCCAATGGTTTGGGTGTGAGATCATGAAAGATTGGAATACAGTAGGGGCTGGTATTTCAAGGAAAAGGGGGGCATAGAAAATGTGGATTCCACCAGAGCACAAAGTCGGCTGATTAAATAGCGTAAGCAGGCTGTACGTCTTTCATTTTCAAAATAGATACCAGCCTATACTGTCATTAACTGGCGAAGCCTACTTCTGACATGTATGATTAATCGTTTGAAATCCATTACGCAAATGAATATCTCAAATGTTTCGATCTTGTGCCGGGTTTTTAGATATAAACTATTCCATATGTGTAGTAGAACTGGACCTGCAACGAATCACTTGACTTCATTGACTGCAGTCCCATGAATTCTCATGAATGCAGATTTTACAAAGCGAAAATGCTGAATAGTCTGCAATTTCAAAGGCAAATTATATAATTTTTTGAATCATGATAAACACGAATTCCTTCGCGTATCTTCCTTTGCAGTTGGTGTTATAGGTGTTATTACGTCATTCTAGGTGGAAACAAAGCAGCTTGGGTTCTTTTTCAGCACCAAGCGCGCGCCTCAGAACGCGGACAGCTTCGTTCCAACAGCTTTTGTGGACTGAGTAGGGAGAAAACCCGAGGGTATGGAATGATGTGAAGTACGAAGAGCTCGAGCTGTCGACACATTATGAAAATGGATTGATTTGAACGATGATATACGATCATATTGTTTGTCTTGAATAGCCTTTCCACATGCAATGTATTTGTCTTTGGTCTATTTTTTATTGTCAGATGAATGTGTGCATAAACTTTACCGTAATGTTTCGGATGCTTTGATGCATATACACTATTTTTGGACCCTTTCACGGATATCGTTCACCAGGACGGGACGCTAAGTGAGTTTATTTACCCCATTGTTGATTGTTAGGACTGCGAGCGGGAGTGGTGCGGTGATAATGATTTTTCCTTTCTTTTTCTTAAGTAAGGGTAAATGTGAGGGTATGCGAGTGCTAATGAAATACTCAAGTGCCTGCATGTGCTTATTAATGCTTGGAATAGCATTTGGTCCTTTTCGAAACCTGGGCGGACACAAAGAAAATATAATTTTTCCCAGTTTGTGAAATATATGAAATGACATTTGGTGCCGGTTTCCTGTTTATTTTGAAAAAACAGTGATTGAACTGTGTTTGTGTATAATGAATGCATCTGATTTCACACTGCTGTCTCCGAACACTGCAGCTGACGTGAAGTCAATAATGGATTGTTCTTGTTTCTAAACAATGAAAAGAGAAGTGAGCACTTGCTTACAACATTTCAGCTTTTAATTGTGAGGAAACACAGCAATTGCCATTTTGTAACATACTGTCTCCTACACAGGTCTCACATCTGTTCTTTTCAGATAGGAGACATGGACCCCCTCCCAGAGTACTCCCTTTTCCTGGTGAGGATCCTGGAGGAGCTGGACAGCAAGCACCGCACCGTGTCCTACCAGGACCTGTGTAAGTCCCTGTGTGCCCGCTTCGACCTGGTCCACCTGGCCAAGCTGAGGAGCCTGCTGTTCTACACGGCCTGCCTGGACCCTGCCTTTCCCGCCACCCTGTTCAGGGACAAGATGCGCTGCTCCGTGGAGGACCAGCAGTCCAAGAAGCTGATGGTGGCGGCGGACATCGTCACCATGTTCAACCTCATCCAGATGAACGGGGGGCATTGCCAAAGACAAGCTGCCCATGGGGCACAGACCCAAGTTCCACAAGAACCAGTCTTTCGAGTCATGTAGGTCAGACACAGAGGCTTATAAGTTCCAGGACTGCGAGAGGGGAGGGTACGACCACATGGACCATCCCAGGGGGGTGCATCACCACCTCCCCCTGCCCCAGAACACCCCCCCCTGTCCTACATCGGATTGCAACAACTGCCAGCAGTTCATCCCCACCTCCGACCCTAACTTCCTGTTGGGCGTCAACAAGGATTTGAAATGTAGAGCAGCATCGCTGGACAAGCTGCAGCATCTGCCTCAGTACTCCAGCGGCAGCCCTCCCTCACCTCCCTGCGACATGCAGAGCACCTACTTTCCCATGGACATCGACAGTGAGTCCACCACAGACCAGGACTCTCTGCAGCACATCAACCATGCAGAACCTTTTACCGTCCACTCCTGCGTCCAGAAGAGAAACATCTTCAAGGAGGACTTTCACAACCTCCAAGCATTCTCTCCACAGGTCGGTATCTTAGTCCTCCACAGTCTAGTTTCACAATTACAGCATGTCAATGGTCACCAGGTCTGGAATTTACCAGTCAATTTCAATTTTACTTTGATCTGAAATGTATTTAAAAATGTTTTACTGTACTGATGTATCTGATCAAATACATTGTAATATACTACACAATGTCTGTATGTAAGTTGTATGAATTTATACAATTCAACCACCAAATATATCTTATGAATTGATGTCTAGTAAATGCTCTGTTACAGTGTTTTATCGCTTTATTAATGTAACATTATGCTTTAGGTTGTTACCTCAGAGTCCAAACTTGCCAGTAAAGCTAGTGGAGGGTACCACCGGAGGGAACTCCACAAACCTACAACCTTCTTCAACCACAGCTTTGAGCTGCCCTACAGCAACCCCTATTTTGACCCCCCCCCTCAGCTCACCCATCCAGGAGAAACGTCGAGCAAAGCACGAGAGTCTGGATGACCTCCAAGCATCTACGTATTTTGGGCCAACAACGGTCTCTGAGTGTGTGAACACCCGGAGAGTCAGTAAACCTGGGAAGCAGCCATCTTGGCCGGTGAAGAGCCTGAGTCTGAACACAGAGGAAGGTCCTCCGGACTTTGAGAGGTCTTTTCTCAACGGCAAACCGCTGAAAGACAACTACCGCCATAACGTCAGTGTAATCAACAAAGACAATGAGCAGCATTTTCAGAACGCCAAGGAGAAGGTGACTGCCTCCCCTTCGGGGTTTGCGAAGAAAAACAATGGTCTGAAGAGCAAGGATGTAGCCTCCATGGGGTGTGGGCCAGACCGGGTTGTGGAGAAAAGAGAGGTGGGGAAAAGGTTCAGAGACAAAACTACCCACAGCACCTCTTTCCAGGGAGGCAACATAGACTGCTCATCCAGTATTGGAACCCAGACAGAGCAGGCAGAGCAGAGGAAACTGAAAGAGTACGCATCTAGAAATGCTAAGTATGGCGAGAGAGAGAGACACCCCTTCAAACACTCAGATGAAGACTCTGAGATTGTTAGCGACGATATTAGCGACATATTCCGTTTCCTTGATGACATGAGTGTATGTGACTCTCTGGGCATCATCCAGTCCTCCTGCTACAACAGTAACGGATCAATCTCTCAGTTAACATTGAAGTCGGAAGGCGACAGTTCTCCCGAACGCAACACAGTCAAACTGGCCAAGTCCAAGCTGGACCGACTGTTTAATTCCCTGGAGAGCACCGACGACGAGCTAAAGTCCAGCGTGAGTAAGCTGGTGATGAGGATCGGAGAAATCGAGAAGAAGCTGGAGTCTCTGTCAGGGGTGCGAGGGGAGATCTCCCAGGTGCTCTCCAAACTCAACAAGCTGGACGACAAGATCCAGGAGCCAGAGACCAATGGGAGGCCTGGGGACACAGCGTCCGCCTCGGGCTCCCAGCCCACCCCAGACCACCTCCACCCCCACCAAGACCCCACCCTCTCCCCACATGTGTTCCAATGCCACACCACAGGCCACACCATCAAGGGGGACAGTGGCTCTGGGGAGTGGTGCTGCTCGGACGGCAGTAACAGCGAGAGCCTGCGGGTGAAAGCCCTGAAGAAGAGTATGTTCACCCGGAGGTCCTCGCGCTCGCTCAACGAGGAGAACAGCGCCACAGAGTCAAAGGTCGCCAGCATCACCAACTCCCCACGTGACTGGAGGACAGTGTCATATTCTAACCACCCTGGAGACGAGTGCAAAGACAAGGACCGTAACAGGGACCACGACAGGGAGCGGGACAGGGACAGAGACAGAGACAGAGACAACAAGGACAGACACAGGAAAGCCAAAGAGGTAAGAACCATAGATCACTATCCTAGTGTACATGTTTGCTACATAGGTAGCTGCAATACTGTAGTTAACATAAGTCATAGAACTGCTGAATGTACGTTAGTTTGACTATTAGTTGAGTATTCAGATCCCAAAAAAGGAAATAATTAGCTGTACGTATACATAACGCTGTGGGAGACAGCTGGCTGATGAGGCTATACACGTATGTATAATACTCCAATCCTAATCCCATTCCCCTCCCATTTACGTGGAATAAGATGATCTGACACTCAATAGTCAGTGTACATGTAGGAACATCTGCGTATTTCAACAGAGGTGATTAAGCTGGGTTCTGATCAAGAGCACACCAACAATTTCATCTGTTTGACTTCAAAGAGGAACAAGCATGAATGAATGAATGGAGTCAGTAAGAGTTATTCAGGCAGACGTGCAGGATGTGCAGGATGTGTCTTACTGGGCTTGTTGAAGCTTGGCCGATGCCCCCCCGAGGTGCCTGGGTAGCAAACGAGGAGTTTGAGAGTAGAGGAGGAGATGGGGAGCGGGCGGGATGCAAAAGTAGAGAGAAGTGAGTGGCTATGTATAGCAAGTTTGTATTCATAGTAGACAACGGACTAGCCTGCATTCCACATTAGATTAGCTGATGAGTAGACAAGGTGGCAGAAGGGAGTTGGGACGTGGTCTTCTCCTCCTGAACCTCAGTCTAACTCCATTATGTCAGTAAGTACACACCCATCGTCTCAGCGCTTCCCTTCAACAACACAGCAGCACAGAGCACAGATGCTCCAGTTATGACCACTGATGGTGACCCTACCTGAGCAGATGACTTTATACCAACCCTTTATCACAGTCCAGTTCACAAAGACCATTTACACTGAATGGGGATATCAATGTTGACGGATCAGGAAGGGGGTGACGACGAGCGAGGTGTTTAGATGCTTTCAGGTTGGAGCTCTCTTCCATTCATCAGCACCTGTCAGGGCAGAGGCAGCCCGGCCGTGGTGCCACACAGGAAACAGCCTCCACAGAGGATCAGGGTGCTGAGGACAGCAGCATCACAAACATGTTTGTCATTCTTTGTGAAGTACTTGGTGAAAACCGGTCACTCCCCAGCAAGCGTGTTCTTCAAGGCCGTAGATTTCCCATATTCTAGTCACATGACTGACATGTTAATTGTGTTCTTCCCCTCCTACCAGGCCTTGCCCACCTCTGGGCAGGTCTTAAACAGGGGAGTTGTAATGCCAGTCCATCTTGTCAGGTGTTGCAGACCAGTGATTCCCAGTGACCTTTCCTTGGGAAGCCAAATGGAGCGCATGTTATCTGAAATGGGTCTTGACCCGAGAGCTGTGTAAGCATCTCTCAGAGCATGGCATGGCTAGCATGGCCCCCCATAGAAATGAGTGTGTGTTTTCTTGTGTGTCTGCCTGACGAGGACTGATTATGGTCTGTGAATGGTGTCATTCCGTAACGGCTGCCTCTCTTGATGTATGTATCTTGATGATCTTAGTCAGATGCATATACAGTACTGGGTTTTAACCCCAATAGGAGTCTTACTGGTTGAGACCTTTCCAGTAGTTGGTCAATGCATACTACTAGAGTATCAGAGAGAGCTATTTAAAGGTACTAGGACATCCAACCATATGTTATATTGCATATGCAAATCTAGCTACTAACTAGTACTTAATCCATACCTTTTATTTAATCCAAGATAATTTGACCAATTTACCACCCTACCATCCCATCAACATCAATTATTGGCTTTCTGCTCGAAAAAAATCCTCACAGAAACATTCCTCTTCTTCTCTTTCTCTCACTTACTACTCTCTCTGTTAATCTATCTCTCAGGGTTCCTCTCTCTCTCAATGTCTACATTACTCTACTCTCTCCCTCTCTCTTCCCCCCTCTCTCTCTCTTTTCCTCCTCTGAGCCCTATCTATTTTCTGTTCCCCCCGTTCTCCTCTCCTCAGGTCTATTGGCACGGAGCCAAGATGGATGTCAGCCAGGTTCTTCTGATTCAGTTCCCTGCCATTTGGGGATGTAGGTGTAGACCTTGCTCACAGAGCTGCCATATACCCAACCCTGTCGTGTGTGGACGTATAGAACCCATATATACAGAGCTGCCATACAACCAACTCAGCCATATCACTGTTACTGCCTTCTGGAGTCCCCAGACAGCCAGTGCTTCTGTGAAATGCTCGCCTGAGGTGGACGTTACTATGAAATGTTGACTTGCAGTGAATGGTAGAGTAGTAAATGACTAAAGGGAGTAAATAATGCAGTAATCTACATTACTGGTATTCTCTGGTCCTCCCAGTAAAGGCTTTGTCTTCAGTGTGGGTCTGTAAGTGTCAGAGACTGGTCAGTTAACCAATGCCCCTCAAATCATCCAATCAAATTGTATTCATGATCGCAAGCCCTTTTTACAACATGTATCAGTCTTGTCACAAACATCCTGAGCTGCCACTAGACTGTTTTGCATTTCTCAGTGCCAAAGCTGAAAACAAGGAGTTGAAAAGGATCATGAATTGAAAAGTGCAGTTTATTTATTGAGGTAGCTGCCACTGTGTTGACTAAAACAGTACACAGCAGACTACTCTGTAGTAACACTTCATGGACTCACTCTTAGAGAGATTTGCACAGCTAGCGAGTAGCGCCTAAGATTAAGTCATAGTCCATATCCAACACATAGAGATAAGCTTTATTTAAGAGAGTGTATAGATCTGCATGGAGGAGAGCGACACACATGGCCATAACCCTAAAGCTCACCAGTCCCATGGCTTTCTCTCCCTAAAGCTCACCAGTCCCATGGCTTTCTCTCCCTAAAGCTCACCAGTCCCATGGCTTTCTCTCCCTAAAGCTCACCAGTCCCATGGCTTTCTCTCCCTAAAGCTCATCAAAAAGAGAGATTTCTCCAGATGGATGATAATCTAGTGGAAATTACAAGTTCACACATAAACACGCACTCACACATTACTGCCACCATTGTATAGAGAGACAATTCGACTATGGCAGGATCAGATTTGTGTCACCTTCTCTGACCCTGGGGAGGCCTGCCACCAATGTTGGTTAAATGGATGCTTTACTTCTACAGTCTTTGGAGGGCTGAGGAGAGCTGTGGTGAGCTCATAAAAATGTAATATTCATCTAAATGAATGTTCTTTTAACTGCCCGAAGATCAATGAGATCAATACACTAGGTTGTGGAATGTTGTTTATCTCTCCAACCAGAAGGAATAGCTATTCACATGAGCGGGAATATAAATATAAGCTTTTTGGAATTAATCTCATTTGAGTCTGACCATTTTCTCACTAATTAGTATTGAATAATGTACGTTTTTACGGTGCCAATTAAAATGTAGGTCTTGACAGTTTTTAGCATCTGTAAGGTTTCAATCCCCTCAGTTTAATAAAGTCATTTCCTCAGAGTAAAGGACCAAATGAGGAGGTGACGGATTTAGTAAAATAAATGTTTATGCTTAGTCAACCAAATACATTTGTACATCCTAATCATTACACACACAAAAAAAGCAATTTGTTATGTTTCTTTTTCTTTCGAAAAATGACCAACTCTCATATTTCATCTCTCTCCTTGAGGGCATATATCATACAGCTGGCTTGCAGATATTAAAAACAAATATTGTGCTTCATAACATGGCTTGTTGCTTACAGATGACCTAAGTTGCTGTTCTGTGGGGAGAAATAGTATAGATAGAGTATTTTTCTCATTTAATGGTCTGTAGGAGACAGTGCAGCTGTAATGGCTCTGCCATGCTTTTCAGCCGGATACTTGTACTACATATGGCTGCTTAGGAATATCATAGTCCTCTGTTCAAGCTTAGATGGGTCTCCTCTCAAACTACTGTCGGGTGTGTTTGAGGTCCTACAAAGTCAACAGCCACTGCAGCAGGATGTTACACGACATTTCCCCTCTAACCTTTGACCTCTCTGCCCCCTCCACAGTTGGAGCGTGAGCGTCAGTACGAGATCCCCCAGGCCCATCGCTCCTCCAAGCCCCCCAAGGACTCCTACCTGGTGGAGCAGGTGTTCTCCCCGCACCCTTTCCCGCCCTCTGTCAAGTCTCACATGAAGGGGAGCCCCCTGTACACAGACCTGCGGCTGACCGGCCTGGCTGATGGCAAACGAGGACAGCCCTCCTGGACCATCGAGGAATACAAACGCAACTCCGGAGAGAAGGGCAAGCAGCTCACAGCTCTGGACCTGCAGGTGAGGAGGGATACGGACTTGATCCCATCTCAAGCAGAACACACCACTTCTATGTTGGAATTGGTTTGTTTTAAAGTATTAAAACGGGTGACACTAGTTCTGCCGATGATGTTAGTCCAGGTGATAATGTTAGTCATAACCTTGGTGTTGATGCTAGCCCTTGTGTTAATTGAACCTCTGGTGTAATGCTTGGCCTGCTGCTGCTATCCAGCCCTGCTAGTGGTGTTGCTAGTTAGCCCTGGTGGTCATGCTATCCACTCCTCCTTTGTGGTGTTGCGATGTCTGCTGGTAGTGTTGCAGTGGCTTGTGTGTCCAGCCTGGATCCTGGGGGAGTGGCAGCACAGGACTGCTGACACTGAAGCTTTCTTGTTAGCTGTTTTTTCCTCGTCGTTGCTTACTGATCTTATCTGAGAGTATTTGTGTTGACCAGGTTTTCTATGTGCAACAACACTCTTTCTTGACAAAAGACTCGCTTGTGACAGAACCTCAGATATATTTCTAATATCTGACCTTCAGTATTGGCTGAAAGTCAAATGATTATAAACTAAGCAGTAAGTAAGTGTGCAATTCTTATATATTTTATGATAATCATTAAATAGCTTATAATATCAGGGTTGAATAGCTTTTGACTCACACCTCTGTTTGAGAACGCTAAACCACAGTGAAAGAGTTCTTTATAAATGGAGTTCTAACCTTAAGATGAATCCCTGTAGTCAGTAGTGTGAGGAGGAGGGGAGCTGACAAGAAAACATTTCTTCATATTTCACAGGATTGCGAAACTGTTCCACTTACTGGGGCATCATTATAAGAACCCAACTGTCGATCAGACTGGGAAAGAGAGAGCTAGATAGAAAGAGGAGAGGTGAGTGAAAAGCAAAATAGGGAGATAGAGTGAGACAGACATAAACAGAAATGCAATTTAATATCTATCCTTGTGTGCCGTACTCAACAAGATAAGGAATTCAATAAACTAATTTTGCATTATTATGATTCAACTCCACTCCTCTACAATAACACTTACAGTTAAAACAGTGGAGCCGCACTCAAGGATAAGTGACCCAATTAGAAGATGATTAGTGTGTCAATAAGTGTTACATTGTGATGTTAAAGCCAGGAATCTGTGTGATGGTGGAATAGCCGTCTTCTGAACCTACCTTCTTACAGATCTTCACGTCTGTGAGGATGGGTAATACAGTAAGCACGCAGAGATAGCTGTGTTGAGTGACTCTAATCAGGCTGTAAACTAGTCATTATATTCCACATTAACTAATTGGGTCTGAGAAACCAAACAGTTTACTGCTGTAGATCAGAGACTGTTACACTGAATATTCAGTCTGCTACTTGCCTCCCATCAAGAGCTCTCTACCTCCCTGCATCCCAGCTGGCTTGGCGTGGAGCCAATGACAGACGCAGGGCCAACTTCACAGAGGCAAACAACCATGGCTGGTCACCTTCAAAAACATTGATTTCTAATTTTCTTATGATCAATTCAGAGAGTTTTCCAAGTAGGCAATATAATTAACCTTGGATGTGTACCTCTTCCAAAGACACAGGATTACCATCTAATCCTCCAGCTACTAGACACGCAGACAGGCAGGGAAGGCAGGGGAAACTGTGGCCCTATTCAGAGGCGTCACACACAGAGAAAACAAACATGGAGGAAGAGAGAGACACGACCCGGTTCTTTTCTCGATAAATGATCATATTCTGTACAGTCTCGCACATCTGTTTGGGTAATGAGTATGTCATTCCATAATTATTAGCCCAGTGCATTTCCTTAAACCAGCCTGCAATAGTCATGAATAAACATTTTATTTTGTGTTGTTAATTTGTAATTACTCTGAATAACCTGAACAGACAGCAGAGTGATTATAATTACAATCTACAGTATAGCATGTTCTATTTCTCCCTCTTCCCTTCTCTCTCTTTCTCTATCTCACTCCCCTCTCCCGCACCCCTCTCTCTTTTTCTAACTCCATATCTCCATCCTTTCTTTCGTTCTTTCTTTGTTTCTCTCTCTCTCAGGAAAGGAGATGTGTACCATGGCAGTGAGTCAGTGTGTTGCAGTGTTTGTCAGGCTGTCTGCTTGCTCATGCCTCCTAGGGGCTCAGTGGGAAACGAGCATCCACAAGGACAAGCATCCCAGTCGGCTGCCATCGATTGTTGCTCTCGCTGTTCCTGTTTATCTGAGAATCCATTTAGGAGATAACAGAGGTCCGGGCTGGGGCTGGGGCTGAGGCTGTCACAACTGTCGTTGGCGCTGGCCTTCTGTTTCTATAGCCTAACCTGAACAACTGACCTCAGGGCAGGAGTGTGTGTGGCCTGTGGGCCTCCCAACATGCTGAGTGGCTCTGCACTTCTCATTACTGAGACTCTAACACAGCGAGAAAATGACGTCAAAGAGGACTAACTTTGACATATGTCAACTACTTGCAGAGTAGGGAAAGGCAAGAGTATATAAAACTCTCAAGGATTCTCTGTCTTTCTCTCTCCCTCTCTCCCTCTACTCTTCATTCCTCTCTCTCTTCCCCTCTATCTAACTGGATGACGACGAAAAGCAGAGCATTATGGCTCTTTCCACCCTCCTACTCTCCCATAAGAAATGTGTACTTTATGTAACAAATGTATCTGTTTGAGAGACACTCAAAAACCCTCAGTTAATGTATTTCATCTATCTATCCTTTTAAGCTTTTTTCAGCCCTGCACTTAAATGATCTCTACTCTCCCTCTTCTTCTTGTAGACCCAGGAATCTCTGAACCCCAACAACCTGGAGTACTGGATGGAGGACATTTACACACCCGGATACGATTCGCTGCTCAAACGGAAAGAGGCAGAGTTTCGCAGAGCCAAAGTGTGTAAGATTGGAGCTCTAATTGCTGCAGCGGCCTGCACGGTCATCCTGGTCATCGTCGTGCCCATATGCACCATGAAGACATGAAGCACAGGAGAGGCTGATCTCAGCAGGACATGCTCCTCTGTCCCTCACACAGCAGTGAGGACACAGCCAGACAGCATGGTCACACCTCCAGCTGACCATGTGATAGGGTAGGCTATTTTGAAAGGTTGAAGCATATTTAAGTGTTTCAGACCCATGTTTTTCTTTATACGATATTGGTTGTGTTAGAGAAGATGAACATGGAAGATTCTTTGAATTCAGATGAAAGTCGTTTTTTTCTATATATCATTGCCTACTGTATAGTGAAATCATGTATTGACTTTTAAGATGGCTATTGTACAGTAGCAATGTAAATGGCAAATACACAATGTATTTATTTTACAGTAATGATATCTGTCTTTGCGTAAAATGTTTCCTGAGGTTAAACATTTATTTGTTTGACTTTCCAGTTGGGAGATGGTAAACTACATTACCATGGTTACTGTTGGGAGATGGTAAACTACATTACCATGGTTACTGTTTGGAGATGGTAAACTACATTACCATGGTTAATGGTTGACCACTGGATGTGTTTGGTAACCAGTGTATGATATTTTATTTTAGTATAATTGCAGTATAATGTATTTTAATGAGAGTTATTTTTTATGAATGATCTGGTAGAATGTGCTGAGTGCAAACATCTGTCATCGATATCAGGAGTTTTAAACGTGGGTTTAATTAATGGGAACTAATTTTTATATATAGAAACAATTGGAGATACTAGTAGTTGTATAATGGTACATAGAAAGGTGCAAGTACAATACTGTAAAGTCAACCTGAATGTATTGAAAAATAACACCAAAAGATGGAGAAAATGTTTGTTTCTTGCAAGGTATTGAATGTTTGTTTGCCTCACACTGTGTGACAACTAGCCAACAGCACGTTGCTGTTTATCTCAAATGGTGTTTCCTATTCTTTGCCTTCTAGATCATTTATTCAGTGAAATACTTGAAGTTTCCCTCCACAGTTGAGGAGCCCTGCTCACCAGGGAGTCTGAGTGGTATTGGTTCAGTCAGCAGTATTGACTGGCCCCCCCTGCAGGCTCACAAACCCCCACCCCCAAAACACACACACCTCCTCCCTGCCCAGCCATCATCTCCCAGAAGGCCTTAGCACCACTGAATGCAAACTGCCTACTTGCGGCCATGTCCCAGTATTTTGGATTAGCTTTCTTGTCGACTTGTATCTGCCTCCTTCATGACAACTGATGTAAGTGGGCAGGACAGATAATTGACACGGTCCAGGTGAAGGATCTATTCTACCTATCCCTTTCCTCTCCAGATGTCTGTTGTTGTATTGGTCTATATGAGTCTCTATAAAGATAGAAGTATATGAGGAGCAGCCAGAGGCCTTGAGGCAGCATCGCTGACATTAGACAGATCAGACAGGAAGGAGAAACCTCACCAGAGTGCAAGCTTTACAATAACGTCGCAACTCCTAGGCTTGGTTCCACTAGTGACCTTTCCTGAGCATGGAATCTGTTAACACTGAAAGGATGGAAGCCCGAAGAGCCCCTGACAAAGGACCAGGGAGAAGAAGAGACTTCCCTGTTCACTGTACCAAGTCCTCAACTGTTGTACTTACTGTTCAATGTAAAACAGGGGCTACAAAGCCAAGTCAAGCCAGGCAAAACCAAGTCCTCAAATCCTGATGTTTGTCAGCTGATGTTTCTGTCTCTCTAGGGCATACTGGAGTGGACTCTTGTTGCACTGTTACCAACAGTAGGTGCTGTGTTATTGACTGGGTCAGTGAGAGACCAGACAGTAGAGGATTTGCCAGCAGCGGGACTTGGAGCCTTGGCCCTCTGTAGAGGTCTGTATATAGTGCAGGTTGGAGGCACATCATGTGGACAGGTGTTCATCTGGAATAAAACTACAATAAAAGCTAACTGTTCTGACTGTTGCTATCTGTGTGACTGGAATCTCTTCACAAACAAAGCTGGCTGGACTGGAACGAATGCAATTGGTACTTTACCGAACATATTTCACTTACTGTTATTATTGTTTTGAATTGAGTTCTGACACATTGCCAGTGTTGATGGTCGGGGTCAGATGGCTGAGGGGTTAGGAAATCGGGCTATTAATCAGGAGGTTGCCGGTTCGATTCCTGGCCGTGTAAATTATGTTGTGTCCTTGGACAAGGCACTTCACCCTACTTGCCTCGGTGGAATGTTCCTGTACTTACTGTAAGTCACTCTGGATAAGAGTTTCTACTAAATGTAAATTATTTCAGATAAGAGAGAGAGATAAGAGATGGGGACAGCATAGTGCAGCTGCCAACAAAAAGCTACAACACAAAATATTTGTCCCAGAAATGATGTATCAACCTTTTTTGTGATAGTTGCTGTTTTTCTGCCAGCGTCTAACAGTCAACCAGGAAATGCCAGCCTAATCAGCGAGATTTTCTCAAGCACTGAGGGACCAGCTGGGCATGCACAGCCTGAGCAGTTCTGCAGTCTGAAGAACCAGCATCTCGGAGGTTAGACAGAATTACACAGAAGACGAAACACAGCAACTGCTCTCAACTTTATGGTCTCGTATCTCTCTGTCTATCCAGGCTATTTCAGGAAGCACTTCAAGTGGTTTGTTGAATTGTGGGCTGTGAAAATTAGCCCGCCATTTATGGTAATTGAAAAACAATATCTCAAGGCCCCCAAAAAAGGCATTTGATCATTTGCCTTGAGATATGATGCCATTAGTGTCTGATGGTTCTCTCGTCTTGCAATAGTCCATTAGCCTTCTGATGACTTGCAAGGTTCTCGAACAATGAACTTTGTCAAAACAGCACATCGTGAGTCATGTATTTTATGTTCACTTTTTGACTCAGTGGGGCCTTGATTTAAAACCAGTCCAGGCCTATCAGCCAATCAGTCTTGCTTCAGCGTGAAACTAAGCAACAGCCGAGAGGCCAGTAACACTGTATGAATGTCTGCTCCAGTCCTCAGACCGGGCTGGATGGCTGCATGAGCCTCTATGAGCCTAACGCAGCCTCTCTTAACCACTCAGCGTAAAGCCACAAGCTGAGACAGAACCACTAACCTTGGCTGCCACTGATGTACTGAGCAAGGTCAGAAACCACTTGTTCTCTCTCTCCTCGGGAGGATTGAGTGATCTACGTAATACAGGATTAATTTCCAATCCCACAGCCCCGTATGTAGTCTCTAACATGTCAGGCCCAACCCCCCCCCCAAAAAAAGGTTCTGTGGCCAGGTTTGTCAGTTCTGTGATAATCGTGAGCTAAATACTTGTAGGACCTGGCTTGTGTGTTGGTGTTTAGAGAAATGTAACATTAGTTTTCCTGTATGACCTTTCAAACATCATAAACCAATTTGTGGACTGTGAAGGACACACAGCCGATAAACAGCCAAAGCTTGTGGAAGTGTTTGAGTGTGTCCTGCCATAGGCTACTCTACCCAGACACACAGCCAAACACAATCGATCACTGACAAATGTGGCAAAACATGGGGTGCTAGTTTTCCAATTTCGGATTTGTTTTAATCAAATCAGGCTCCTTAAAATTCAAAATAAAGTATTTTGAGTGTTTGAGATTTTTTTTATTGGGGAAGATAGTTCATTTAAACTAGAGAAATTACATGAATGAGCATTGAGCCAAAACGGAAATGAAAAACCACCAAGATCCATCGGGACTTGATGAACACTGTGCACACTTTTAGAAACAAATCTAAAAGAACATGGAATTCATTTAAAAAAAACATCTAAACTCTTGTTAAGAAATGTACCACTGGTTTATGACAAGTCTGTTATTAGAAGTCTGGAGGTTCTGAGAATAGTGTGTGTGTGTGTCCCTTCTGTACCGTGAAATGACACAAAAATTGCCTGGAAATTACCCCTCGACATGTCTTAGGAAATGTGTCCTATGAAACAAAAGAAAACATGATAAAGAAAGTTTTTGTTCTCAGGTCATGCCAGTGTTGAGGACAATTAACAACACTGGAGCATCGTTCTCTCCACCACTCTCTCCCTCTCCACCACCCTCTCCCTCTCCACCACCCTCTCCCTCTCCACCACTCTCTCCCTCTCCACCACTCTCTCCCTCTGTCTTTCTCAGATCCCATTTGGACCTCACTGCTTACCCAGTAATGTGTCTGCATGTAGCTCTAACCCTGTATTTATGGGACAAGTGCAGCAATTACCCAAAGTGTCAGTACAGGTTGGATGGATGGCAGGACTTTGACAATACTTGATTGCTGTAAAGAGTGTGAGGAGAGGACAGGAAGGAGTGACTGAGGCTTTGGTGGTCTGGTAAGACATACATACGTCCTACTCCCAAATACATTCAGTAATCCGTACAGAACTGAAAACTCATTGTTCTGTTGTTCATCTTCATTTCCCCATCTTGTACTGCTATGCATGACCACATGCAGTTGGTCACCAGTCATTTCATTACACAGTCAATTACACGCTAGTGTGCCTGCTGTGATGAAGTAAGCCAACTGCAGTTACTCAGAAGTAGTAGTCCTTCATTTGCTCTAGCACACAATAAAGTCTACTTTAATGTGTCCTGGTTACAGTCCAACTGAACACAATTGGATCGAAGCTTGCCATTTTATACCACATGAGGGCTGACAGGGAGATATGAAGGCAGTATAGTTGCTACCATGTGCCTCAGGTCAGGATGCTGTATGTTGCTACCATGTGCCTCAGTTCAGGATGTTATGTTGCTACCATGTGCCTCAGGTCAGGATGCTGTGTTGCTACCATGTGCCTCAGGTCAGGATGCTGTGTTGCTACCATGTGCCTCAGATCAGGATGCTGTGTTGCTACCATGTGCCTCAGGTCAGGATGCTGTGCTGGAGGAAGCAGCAGTGATTCAACCTTCCTCCTCAGAACCTACACAGCATTCTGTTGGAAAATATTGTCCATCGTTTGGGTTCCATCATAGAACTTCTACTTCATTTGTATTCAGAGGAGGCACCTTCGAGGTCCACATTGTATGTGTGTGTGTGTAATGTAGGTGTGATGGAGGGGACGCAGAAACTGAGGAACCACCCAGACCTGGTAGATTGTGTTCAACAAAGCTGCTACAGAGGGGATTTCAATACAGCCAGTAAAGGTGTCAGTCTAACATGCTGGCTGAATAGATATATTGACGTTTGTATTCTCCTTGCTAATCAATGGTGTTCTAAATCTCTTCAGTTATCAGGGGGGGAAACATTCAGTGGTATGCTATTCATCATAGTTTCATGGCCCAAATCGCCACAGTGCTACATTGCCCCAGAGAATACTCTTTATGTTCCTGCCTCAGTCTCTTTCTCCTTCTTAATACCCCCCCAGCCCATCTACCCTGTAAAAGGTAATGTTCAATTTAAATGCAGCTCACTGTGTTATGTGTCTCTACTGCAAGTGTTGGCGGTGAAGATCCACTGGAGGAGACGTCCAGACAGAGCACCCATGGACAGACCTTGTCATGGCCCTCTGTACCTTCATGGTGGTCTCCACTCTGCTTTCAGTATTTTACATTCATACACAGCTGCTTGCTCCTCTCCCTCTCCATCCACCCTGTATATATGTCTTCCTCTCTCTTTCTCTCTCACCCTTTCTCTCCCTTTCTCTTCCATTCTTTCTCTGCCTCTAAGCTCTCTCTCCAATCTCTTTCCCCCCTTCCCTCCCTACTCCTCGTTCAGCCAGAGTTATGTGTCTGAATCTAAAGGTCATGAACTTTTGGAATCCAATAGTGCTTGTCCTGCTGCTGATGCTCACACACACACTGGTCTGTACACACAGACACACACACACACACACACACTGGTCTGTACACACAGACACACACACACACACAGACTGGTCTGTACACACACACACACACTTTACTGACAGTACAGTACTCCACTACTGTACACCATCTATTAATGTTATTTCAGTTGGATTTTACACGGTATTCAAAGGAAATAATGAACTGTGCCATCATATCTCAGCATTGATTCTTACGTGTTTAAACAGCATCTATTCAACACCTACTGTGTACAGTTCTATTATTCATATGTACATGCATATGGTTCACTCTATATAAGTCATGGCCCTGCATCAACTCTCCTGCCCCCCCTCCCCCCCCCAGCCATGCTCCACTGGGGCTGTGCTGTGAAGTGATTTGTGAGAGAAGGAACATGTTGGGAGCTGATTTAATTAGACAGAAAGACACGAGAACTGGAGTGAATAGTTCCACAACGAAGCTTCCCCCTTAGTCACTTTGACACGAGTATGGCTGAGGAGTCTACAGAGTTTACAGAGTTATATCCCTCTACGGAAATAGAGGAGTAAAAACATTCACCTCAGATCTATGTGGAGGGAGCATCTTTACCTGCATCAAGACTATGACCTTTACCCTGGTTATCGTGTCAGCCACCTGAGACTGCTTACTACAGCCTCCTGGGTTCTGCTGCATCCTGGCTGAATTATTCAAACACTTTTCTGTACATACTGCATTGACTTTTTCACTGGCCCTTTTCAAGTGACATTGTTTTCTAGGCTCTGCTTCTCTGGTTCAAAATCAAATATAGCCCTTTTGACGAGCACTGTCACAGAGGGACCACAGATCAGCACCTATAACCGACTTAAAACCTTCAAGGGAGACAAACAAAAACTTGGAGAAAAAAAACGGGAGATACCTTTGGAGGAGCAAATTTGTGAGGGATCCCCTCCTCCGCTTAGTAAAACAGAGGTGCAAGAGCGTAGGCTGCATAAACAGCTGTTTATCGTTATTGTGACGCTGTGTGGAAGGCCTTGCTGATGGGCTGCTGTTACTGCTAACTGCAATAGGAATGTGTGTGTGTGTGTGTGTGAGAGAGAGCGAGAGAGAGAGCGAGAGAGAGAGCGAGAGCGAGAGCGAGAGGGAGAGAAGGATGAATGAATAGACAGTAGATTGGGTAGTTGTTAAAGCCCAGATTAAAAATCTCTCCACCATAATTGAGTCATAAATCATCCAACCATTCAATTTTACACTGCAACATTGGACTCGTTTGTGCGCCCCTCCCCTCACCCCACCCCCTCTTAACCTTCACATCCATGCAGCTTCCATAGCACTGCTCTTCCCCACAGAGACCAGCTTTGGCTGGCTTGTATATGCCAGACTACAGCCTCCTCTGCCTGAATCCAGGTTTTAAACGAGAACAGAACGAGAAAATACCCACTGACAGTTTTTTAAAGATAGGATACACGATACTGTCAACATATAGAGAAGCTTGATTAACTATGAATGTAACTTTCACTAGCAGACACACACCACACACACACACCAGTGCTCCCACTCATATAAGGATGATCTGGCTCTGAGGCCCGTCCTGAGTCAGACCTCAGGTCCTGTGTCAGAGGCCTGTGCCACCCTCCAAGGTCACTGTGACCAGCAGCGAGTGACAGAAAAGGATCAGCAGCAGAACATGAGTGAACAGAATGATGAGAACACTGAAGACAGATAAGAGACAATTCTCTGTCTGTGGGCAGATTGTAATGAAATGCTATGTGGTTTGGTGTTCAAACTGAACCGGGGTCCAGCCAAGCGAAGCCTTTTCTGTGCTGTAGGTAGTCACCCTTACCTGGAAGATTTGATGTAATTACGTCTGCCTACAGTATCTCCTAACCTCCTGATTCAAGCTTCCCTGATCCCAGTCTCCCAGCTGAAATGTCAACACCCTTACGCTAGCCTTTATTCTTGATCAAGCTTTTCAAAAACACACAGAGGTATCAACTCAGGCAGCTATGAGCCGGCATGTTTGATGAACCGACTGGATAAGTGAGCAGTATTATGTTCCCTTCACCCCTGTGAGGAGGAGGCGGTGAGCCTCTTTCTCCTGAGGACGTCTGCGTCAGGGCTTCTGTTCCTGCTGTGACGGATGGCCCCCCCCCTCGCCTTGCTTCTCAGACAGGCGTGTCTGCAGGAACGACTGCAGCCAGGCATTAAATAGAGCGGCTAGCAACAGCTGCTGACAGCAGCGGAACGAAACAAACACATTTGGTTTACTATCTCCATGTTCTCAAATGTGTAATAGGAGGGGAGGAGTTCTATTTTTGGACACAAAGACAATGCTAGCCTCTGGGCTGGGATGAAGCCTGGGGTGGTGTGTCTCGTCCACAAAGCAAGTGTAGTGCCGAAGCAGGAAATGCCTCTTGGGAAGACCGGGGAATGATTTGACAGGACTGCTGCGCATGCTGTCTGCATGCGCTTTGTGTGGGAACGCCTGTGGCGAGCCTGACGGCAGCTAGTCACGGTGTGGAGCAAGAGAGCTGGAGGAGAGGTGTGGACGATGTCATCATCACAGAACCTTCCTCCAGGACGTGACGCTGATCGCTCCATACCCAGATCACTTGTCTGGAGGCTCAAATCCCAAAGCAGCCGTCTTCTCTCAGGGTTGTTTAGCGTCACAAACAAAATTCCTCTGGTGGATGAAGAGGTTGGTCAGTTCAAGCATGAAATGGTAGTCTTACGTAAATGTCCGAATTCCATGTTGATGCTGTCAATTTCTAAATGTGTTTTACATGTGATTAGATCTAAGCCATTAGATCATTAAATGTTTACATGTTTTCTGTGTACAAGATTGACGACTAAATGTCCTCTACAAAAGGGATCAGAAAATATTCTGACTGTCGCTGTTGACGCATTCCCCTCAATCTAGGACCCTCTGTCAGCATAGCTACATTCCAGAGGGTTTGGCTCTGTGAGAATCTTCGTCACAGGACAACGTTAGTTCCCAAACAGGACGGTGGGACGGAGGAGGAGATAACGCCATCTCACCTGCCCTGAGGGAAGATGGGAAGATAGTAAAACCGAAACTAAACACACAATTAATGTGCCTCTTTAGCCGGGATAATGAGTGCATATATTAGCATGGCTGAGAGAGCTGGGTCTGGGTCTGAATGGTGGTGTTCTGGTGTAGTTGTGCATGCTGGGTCTGGGTGGTGGTGTTCTGGTGTAGTTGTGCATGCTGGGTCTGGGTGGTGTTCTGGTGTAGTTGTGCATGCTGGGTCTAGGTGGTGTTCTGGTGTAGTTGTGCATGCTGGGTCTGGGTGGTGTTCTGGTGTAGTTGTGCATGCTGGGTCTGGGTCTTGGTGGTGGTGTTCTGGTGTAGTTGTGCATGCTGGTGCTCTGGGAGACCTGGTGCTCTTCAATCCATCTTCGGAGTAACACTTCATTAATAATGCTGAATAAATCATGTGCCCAGAGCACAGCCACGAAACACTCATTTAAGGTCTGATTGCTTTGTGATCAATCTCAGTGAGGAGGCCGTCAAACTTGTCTGCTGTCGGTAAGAGAGAATGCACGTGTCTGCACGTGTATATGTGAACATGAAGCGTGTGTGTGTGTGTTCAAGCCATGAAGCTGGAGCATCACTGTGCCAGTAACCAGCGCCACCGTGGGCAGAGACTAATGTGAGCAGATGGTGCTGCAGTCCTATCACTGGTCCACGTGACCAACACTCACACCTTTGAATCTGGTCACCCCTATCACGACAACCCTGAACACACACCACACACACACACACACACACACAGCAGCTTTACAGATGGACCTACCTAACCATGCAGCACATTAGACCAGGGTACAGTGTGCGGTATGACATTGTATCCGCTGTCCTCCCGGCATCCTCTAATTCGAGGCAGCTGAGCTGAAACTGGGTTGAGATCCTCCAGATGAGACAGAGAGGGAAGAGAGGGACTCGGAAAGCCCAGGAACAAGTCCCCCTGTCAGGCTAAATGTAGATGTGAGCACATCAAAGACCGAGCTACGTTATTCTTCACAGTGTTCAGTGGGGACTTCAACTCCCTTCAGTGAGAGAGGGAGAGAGAGGAAGAGTGTGACTAAGAGAGAGAGAGAGAGAGACAGAGAGAGAGAGACAGAGAAAAAAGAGAGGAATATACAGTCTCTAGATGTAGAGTGAGAGAGTGAGTCTCCATGCTCCTGGCTCCGTCCCCTGGGTTCTGGGGCTCCGTGTTCAGGTGGGCCCCTGGGACTGGAGAGAGCTCTGGGATGGTGCTGAGAGGGCCATGGCCACATGTTCTGCTTCTCTCCAAAAGGTTACTTTCATAAATTAAAATGTGGGCCTTTGGGGATCATCTAATCATCTAATAAAGAGGCAGACAAACTCCTACAATCATCTCGGTGTCAGGGTGCAATGTGTAAAACGTAATGCACACCGACACCATGAATAGTGTCATCATCTTCCTTCTTATCCAGATTTCTCAGGTAATATCATTATGTAGACACCTGTCTAGACAATGGCTCTGAGAGGAGGGGGGAAGAAGAAGGAGGAGGTGGAGGTGGACTAAACAAAGTTTGCTTGACGAAGCTCATTAGTCTCAGTTACTCAATCTTTCTGTCACTTAAACAGAGGGAGGGAGGGAGAGTGTGAGGGGAGGGAAGGAGAGGAGGAGAGCTGAGTTGTTGGCACATTGAGTCAACTCTAAGAAACTGATGAAGTTTCGACCTCCTGTGCATGCTTATCTGTTGCTGGTTCATTCTGAGTCACTCAGTAGACATATTCATCTGTTACTTCGCTCTGATCTGACCCGAGCAAACCTAAGGACTTCAGATCAAGGAACTCTTGAAGAAAGAGTGCTGAAGTAGGCCAGTCTTCTTCCAGAGATCAGTAGGCGAAGACAGCTGAACACAGGAAGCCTCATTTAGCATCTCCTAACGCTGCTGCTTGGATTTAGCACCATGACAGAACATTGCAGACATACAGTAGCTCTGTGTTTCTGAGACTGACATCTGAGATGCCTCCTGTCAACCTTGACAGACACCAGGCTGGGATCTGAGCTGATGATGATGTGTGTATGTGTGTCATTAAAATTGGGAGTTTTAAAAGGATAGGCCTTCAAGAAATACACAAACCTCTCCTAGTAAATATTGGTTTGCCACCGAGAATTGGCTGATGAATAAAAATAAATAGAATTCCAGATATACAAATGGAAGGCACTCTGAATAATTCAACATGGCCTAGATAGGACTCTCATCTCTCTCTCAGCAGGGGATGAGAGTTATCTGAGTAAACTATGCACAAATTATCTGTCCTAATAACATCTGGAGGGGAAACGTACATCACACAAGTGAGGGGAAGTTTGGCAGGTGCAACGTTTTGTTTTTCAGTAATATAGCCAGTGACATTTGGTTCTATAGAATGATTGAGTATTCCTTTACAGTTCCATTCCTAGAACTAGAGGTAGCCCCCATTTGTAGGCCCTGTGGTTCAGGAAGTTGAATGAGACGGAAAATCAGGTCTCAAGTAAAAGATCCATTTGGGCTTTTATTTGGGGGATTGAGACTGCAGTGGGGATGGTGTCGGGGGGGGCAGTGTGATGTGTTCTTAAGATATTAGAGGATATCTCTAATAATTACTCTTCACTGAATATCACATGGGACACTGCTGGAAACACTGATAAGATGAAACTGTGATATAGAAGAATATGGTTCTCCGTGGAGAGAGGAACATTTACGCACACACACACACACACATTACTATCACAGCGGTAAATATAAAAAACACTAGATTGAGATTGCCATGGGTCTGAAGCCCTCTCTAAGTCCCACAGAGAAACCTGTGGAGACATGAAATAGGATGTATCACACAATCATCTAGACACCATGCTCCAAGGACACCGGTCACAATACCTCCCTGGTTTTGGGAGCATCAGACAAAGTACTTTACGAAATGGAATTAAAAATTACTTGAGGTAGTGTGTCTATTCCATGGTACAGTACTGTATCTATGTAATATGTGTATGCCAACGTACTATAGTGTGGTGTGTGTGTATAGCATGGTACTGCAGTGTTTGTAGTCTATTGCATCTGCATCTTTCTGTACTGGTCACATGGGCACGGCCTCCATCCCAAATCCTGCCTGCCATGCATATTGAACTGCCAGGAGACTGGATTCTGTGTGTGTTTGTGCATGTGTGTGTTTGTGTTGTGTGTGTGTGTGTCATGCTGAGCTGTGGCTGGGCTGTTGTGATACAGGAAAGCCAACTGAGGGACCATCTGCAGGACTGAAAGAAGGAGAGTGGGAGGGAGGGATGGGTGTGAAGAGAAGGGAGCTAAAAGATGGTGGAAGAGGGCGACCTAAGAAGGGAGAAGAAATGGGAAGGGAAAGGGGGATGTGCGGAGCAGGGAGAAGAGGAAGGCTGGGTGTTCAGTGACGTCTCGACATCAGCATGCTTTCACCCCCTCCGCTGTGGGGTTAGAAGGAAAGAGGGGGGAGGAGAGAAGTGAGCAGAGGTGAGGGAGGAATACGGAAACAAAGCAGCGTGTCCCCCTCCACACCTCACCATGTGACAGGGAGGAGGGGGGATGAAGGGGAGGGGGGACAGAGAGGAGGGGTGGAAGGAAGATCACTGGCCCAGGTGGGATTCTTCTTTCCTCTGTTGGAAGCAAAGGAGAAAGAAAAGGGGAGAGAGTTAGCGTTGATAAGCAAAGCAACAAAACGGACAGAATTGCAAAACGAGAAAAAGGTATAGAATGGAAGGTGTGTGGAAAGATGGTGGGAGGAGGAGGGACAGATTCCACCTCCATAGGGTGGTATGGAGGAGGTGTTGATGAAGTCAGGGCCTCCCAGCTGAGAGAAAGAGCTCACACTCTACCCTGTCTCTGCTCCCTCTCTAAACACACAACACACACTGAGGCCAAGCATAGGAGTGAGGGGTCAGCCTCTATTGGCCTTCTCTCTCTGTCTGTTACGCACGCCTCCCGAAAGAGGGAACGCAACACCCCACTGCGCACAAGAACCCTAGGGCTAGATGAATGGGATATGGAGTCATGGTGTAAAACAAGAGAAGCAAGGCCAATTATCAGATAATCAAGTAAACGTTCAGGGGAACAATTGATAGTTCCTATCCTTACCTTCTCACAGCTTCTTCCCTAACTAGCACCGTAGGTCTGGCGCTCTGCCCAAAAAGATAGGGGTTGGTCGGCCCAGGTCTTACCTAGTGTGTATAGACAATAGGTGTTCCTGCGGGAAGTGTAAGCCCCAGGGCCTCTTGCCTAAAGCACGTAGCTTTCTCCTTGGGAACAAAAGCAGAAAGGTGTTAACCCAAATGATAACATGAAACAATGTTAATCACAAATATACAGATACTCAAACACATTTTACATTTACATTTATTCATTTGCAAGATGCTTTTATCCAAAGCGACTTCCAAAAGAGAGCTTTACAAAAGTGCATAAGACACTGATCATAACAACGAGATATGTATAAACATTGCAGGTAGTCAAACATGAACCATACATTGTGAAAAACCAAAAATAAGTGGAAGGGAAGAATCAAGGGAAGAATCATAAGAGCATGTAGTTAAACAAGTTACAATTAAACAACATGAACCTCAAATAAGTGCAAGAGTGTACCTGTAGAAAAGCAAGCAACAGAAAAAATATTTCACAGCGAGTACAATAATTGTAAATCAGTTACAGCTAACCAACAAGAGCAGCAAGTCTAAGTAAGAGTCATTGTAACCCATTGTAACCCTAACCCAAACACACAAGTACAAATTCAAAGGTCAATGTCAGAAATACCAAATGTTGGACAGCAGCACACAAACACACAGCAGCACACAAACAACAGCAGCACACAAACCAACACAGCACACAAACCACAAACAGTTAGCCAAGCTCCCAAGCTGGTCAATCACTGAGGTTTAAATAAGGCACAACACAGGTGCAGCCACTGACGAGGGGGGGGGGTGGAGTCCTGATCAGGGGATTCAACCAATCAGCCCTGCAACTGGCTTCAGAAGCCACCTTGCCCAAACCTAAAAGAGCCCCCCCCACAAAACCCACAGACAAACAGACATACGGACACAGAAACACACTAGAGCACTGGGGACGTAACATCTGTCTTCCTCTGTCCCTCTCTCTGTCCCTCTCTCTGTCCCTCTCTGTCCCTCTCTGTCTCTCTATCTGTACCTCTCTCGGTCCCTCTCTCTGTGTCTCTCTCTGTGTCTCTCTCCCTGCATCTCCATCTCTCTTTCAACTGTCTGACCTGGCTTTCATCCCACTATCGGGAGTCAGGACACGTTCTGTCTCAGACAGAGGGAGGGTTTGTGTGTGTGTGTGTGTGTGTGTGTGTGTGTGTGTGTGTGTGTGAGAAAGAGAGTAAGAGAGATAGTGTGTTCAGGCTGACTAGCTTTAACAGCCCAGATTTTGCAAGATAAGTCATCACTTCACCCACCCACATGGCATGACGGAATGGCACAGAGTACTGTCTGCCTGGCACACACACATACATTACAATACAAAACTCTCAAGAGTAGATTGAAATTCACACAGTGTCCCTAAACAGAAACTTGCCCCTCAGACCAGCACACTAATAACACACACACACACACATCTACATACACACAAACTACAGACACAATGGGGGGTTTGGAGCACGGGGGAGTTTCAGTGGCAGCTGAAAGTGATAAATAAGGCCAACCTGGCAACCCAAGTCAAATAGCCAACTTCTGTGATAAGAGCCGACCCTTCCTTTATTGGAGCCTCATCTATTGAAATCCATAATTGGACTGGCTGCTGAACTGAGAGCTACAGTTCATACTTCCAGTGTTTTCTGTGTGTGCACTGCAGGGCAGCCGTGGTGACTCGGGGAGAGCATCTGTCTCCTCAACAGATCGTCTGAGCGGCCAGGCTGACAGGAAAGGACACGGTCACATTTCACCTCTTTACTGCCTCCCCCAGTTCAATAACTATAATTGTGTCCATGTAATTACTTTTTAAATTGTCGAGGGATGCCATTTCCTCCAAACGTTCTCTGCTTAGGAAAAGAACGACCCATATTTGTTACACTGGCAAGACTTTCATTCGCACAAACCTGGAGACTACTCATACAGTGGACGTGGGGATATCTGTCTTACATCTACAGAACAGAGAGACAGTGAAACCTGTCTCTCTGTTCTGTCTCTCTGTCTCCAAGTCCATAGGGTTGGGCAATTGCCCTGAGGCTGACGATACACCACACTCACTCTGGGGTTCCTTAGCTGTTTGAAAGGCTGAAAACATGATGGTAAATCAACAGCTACTGTGAACATCACTTCCAGCCTTCTGTTATCTGACTGCAAGCAGGAGACTGGAGTCCCAGATGGGCCTGTTGTCCACTCAGACGTGGATGTAATTTCAGATATGTATCATAAATATTCATTTCATAAAGTTATTTATGAATTCATGTACAATATATTCATTAGTGTTGATACAGGCCTGACAGGTTGACTAAATGTAGGAGATTTATCAGAGAGCCAAGACACGACTGTAATCACACTGATTGAATAATTAAACATGAAATAATGCACTTGTCATATGACAAATGAAATACTGTGTGTGTGTTTCTCTCTGTCTCAGAACTGCAGTGGTCATGGATCAGACTAATGACTTCTCCTAGAGACGCTAGTCTGTCCATGAGCCCCCAGAACAAATATCCTTGTCTGTAAAACGCCTCCAAAGGCACGCTTCCACACGTGTGAAGCGTATAACATAAGCCACTTGTCATCACTCAGCTTTAAAAGGGATGTGTGTGTGTGTGTGTGGTGTATGCGCAAGTATATGCTGTGTGTGAGGTTGTGGTTCTGTATGTGTGAGTGTGTGTGTGTGTGTGTGTGTGTGTGTGTGTGTGTGTGTGTGTGTGTGTGTGTGTGTGTGTGTGTGTGTGTGTGTGTGTGTGTGTGTGTATCTGCAACATCAGCCTCCTGCTATCAGTCAGCTTTATAGATTTACAGCCATGCTAGTGTGAACCCTTGCAACTACCCCATCAGTCATGCCTGCTAGTGGAGTGTGGGTACTGATTCACCAGCTGTGGTGTGATGATGTCCTGAACAGGGAGAGGGGATTGGACCCCAGTCCTGTTCCCTTGTAGGTGATCAACAGGGAGGGCAGATCTGGACCCCAGATCTGTGCTGTCCTGTACTGGAGGCTTTTCTTGTCTGATATGCAGTCACAGACCCAGTCCCCACACACACACACACACACACACACCCCGGGCTCCACCCAGCATCCAATAAATGTGATTAAAAATAATTACTAGGCCAGCCTCTGTCAACAGAAAATCTGGTTCATGCTTGAAAAAGATCCCTTTCTTTATCAAACCAAATTTTTATCACTTCCAGAACTGTTGTAAACACATGAAATACATCACATTTACATTTAGCAGACACTCTTATCCAGAGCGACTTACAGTAAGTACAGGGACATTCCCCCGAGGCAAGTAGGGTGAAGTGCCTTGCCCAAGGACAAAACGTAATTTTGCTTAACCGTTAAGCCACCTGATTATACAAGAGGAAAAATACTAGTTTATCTAGCAATCTAAGTGAATACCGGACTGTTGTGTCGGTGTCCACACATATTGTTCAAGCCTGCCTGGAGTGGGAATCTGTACACAAGGCTCATTTTCAGTGAAGTCCCTCGAGGTGAAACACACCCCTCCCTGATCATGAAATATTGAAGAGCCCTTCACTGTTGTGGTTCATTGGACACACACACACACACCTCACACACACATATATTGCTAAGAGGACACACACAGACATGCGCACAAACACATCTCACACACCATGCACCAACATCACACTGACACACACACAGGCATGCGCACGCTCCACATGCCATATGCACACACACACACTTCTCTGGGGAGAGATCAACAGGTTGAACACAAGGAGTCTGCCTCCCGAGGAGGGAGCAGAGAGCAATCTCATTTACAGTTTAGAGGGGGCCAGGGACTCTGCCTTAATGGACCATGCTGATCAAAAGCTGCAGGAACACACCATGAGCACTAGGAAATAGGTTCAAATGACATCATACACAGAACAACATACTGACAAAAAAAAACTAGAAACAGCTCCCTACAGTTTTCCTTTGTGCCGTTCTTCCTGGTCCACTGGTGTGGACCTTGGAGCAGTGATGACCCGGGTTTCAGGCCATGCTCTGCTGGCTCCGGGGCCAACCAGGAGAGGGTGGCATCAGAGCGCCTGTCTGCATCAGACTGCCTGGGCCTGTCACCTGGCAGCCCCTGGAAGGATGGATTAGATGTGTGTAATGAGCACCCGTGCTGGGGCTTGGCACTGCTGCCATCCCAACAGATTTCATTTCTTTAATTAATCATCTCCCGGCTCCCTATGTCTCTGATTAGGCAGCCAGCCTCAGCCCTGAAGGAGAGATCAAGCAGACTAAGAATGAAGTGAGAGGAGCAGCAGAGGAGACAGCACACAGCCTGCTTCTGCAGGAGCAGCGCTTTACTCCTCAGGACTGGAGACTCCAACACATGACTGTGGTCTTCGGGTTAACCTGTCGTTTGGTGTCTAAATGTGTAGGAATGAGAGAAGATGAGAAATAGAACAGACAGACAAACAGACAGGTAGGCAGAGAGACAGGCAGAGAGACAGACAGACAGAGAGACAGGCAGAGAGACAGGCAGAGAGACAGACAGACAGAGAGACAGGCAGAGAGACAGGCAGAGAGACAGGCAGAGAGACAGACAGACAGACAGACAGACAGACAGGCAGAGAGACAGGCAGAGAGACAGGCAGAGAGACAGGCAGAGAGACAGACAGACAGACAGACAGACAGGCAGAGAGACAGGCAGAGAGACAGGCAGAGAGACAGACAGAGAGACAGGCAGGCAGAGAGACAGACAGGCAGAGAGACAGACAGAGAGACAGACAGGCAGAGAGACAGGCAAAGAGACAGGCAGAGAGACAGACAGAGAGACAGACAGACAGACAGAGAGACAGGCAGAGAGACAGACAGAGAGACAGACAGGCAAAGAGACAGGCAGAGAGACAGACAGACATACTGTATAATCAACCACGAGGGAGAGCCAGAGTTCGACTCTTTGAACCAACCAAGACCCTGGTCTGGATCCTACAAAAACACATCCCCTGTTCCAGCAGTCTGTCTGACCAAACCCTCTGTCATGTGACCTCTCACGCCTCCTGCGGAGCAGGAGATTCTTCGGCTCTGAGATTCTTCCATGTCAGACCCCGCTGCTGTTGTCTCCACTGTCCAGTGGATCAACTGTTAACCAAGGACATCAACACCGCACAAGGACATCAACACCCCTAACCCTAACATCAACACCGCACAAGGTGCAATGGACTCCTCCTGTCATTGACCTTTGGCATTGCAATATTAGTACCTATCTCCAGTCATATCTCTGATGATTTGTCAATTTATATTTGATTTAGGCCTTTCTTTCTTATTCTGCTCTGTATTGTATGGTTATCCCTGGTTCTCTTTCTATTGGTTCAGTTAATAAACCTGCATAAAATCAATTGGTATGGCTCCTCTAACGATTACAACAATTTCCTACCTTTCAGTCAGTGTAATCTATATTGTTGATGTTATTATACCGTAATTCACCTTAATAATTATGTAACAATAGTAAAACGGTGAATTGCTCAGTAACGTTAATGATTACACATTCTTCACCGCAGTATATTAGTGTTCCGGATCCATAAATCTGGCTGATAGTAAGAGGCAATCTGTGTGTGTGTGTGTGCATGTGTGTGTGAACACAACTCAGTTCTGCTAGTGATAGATTGTCCACCTCCCCTATTCCAGTTCTCAGCCCAGTGCTGAGCAGAAACATGAGCTCACAGAAACACAGCCAGTGCCAGTGAAAGCAATTTGAGGGCTTTGAGACTCTAATCAATGTAAATCACATCCAGTGAAAATGTGTGTAACGCGGGTGAGTGTGTAGTCTAGGTTCAACTGCCTTTGTGTGTTCAATGATTCTTGCTGATCTTTATCCACCCTTGATAAACCTAAACAAGATCATCTTAAAATCGTCCGTACTCTTTTAAAAATATAATCAACTCCTAGAATACAGACTCTGCTATGCTGTTTTTCCAGCCCAGCTGATTCTAACGACATATACACATGTCTAATCTTCAGTGAAAACAATCGTGTGATCTGCTTAAAACTGGGCTGGAGTCAAATCCTGCTCATTGTTCTACATCAGAACCAGGAGCTAAATCACTTTTATTTTTAAGTCAGCAATGGCTGGCTGGGGTCTATTGTTGACGCATGCATTAGAGCTGTTTGGTTGGTCGTGTGTTCAGGAATCCTCCTCATCTCAGGATGGCAGGGTGTCACGTGTCTGTCCTCTGAGAGTTTTAAATGATGTCATTATAGCACCATTAGCAGCGTTGGAGTGACTGTAGTGGGGCTCGCACAAGGGACATTTATCACACCAAACTGTAGGAACACCAAGGTAAGGAGACAGATGACTTATGTCTTGTTCAGCACATATGAAGGTGACATTAATTTGCCGGAGGACTACATTTCTTGGTTGCTACCACTAAGATGTCCACAGGAAGGTCCCTTATTCAAAATACAGAAGTGCAGAAAACGATTTTGTCCTAGAATCCTGTTAAATATGCCTGAAAACGCCTAAACAGCATACCCAAAGTAAATTGAAAGCTGTTCTTGAACCATTTGGAGTACATGCATGATTGTGGTGGTCTCTCTTGAAAGGTGACACTCTGAAGTTTTGGACCAACTACTCGACATGGTTAGATAGTTTGGACCTTTGGGAATGTAACCAGACAATTTTTGTTTGTTGGGATTCTTTGCAAACAACGGACAAAGACGTTGGTTAAACTTGCTGTTGCAACTTGATCTTGAAATGGATTACAGCAATGCAAGCACAATAACTTGCATTGCTGTTGCAAGTTCTCGTGCTTTCCAATGATGTATGGCATGTGTAGCAGTCTAAAAATATATTTTTTAGTATCGAGTGTGCAGTAACTCAGGGAGGAAGGGGCAGCGTTTCTGACTTGTGGCACACACACACACACACACGCACCAGGACCGGAAACAGGTGTGTATTTGATCATTTTAATGATGATATCAATAGTGTTATTACATTGTAATTGAACTGAAATCAATGGTAAAACATTTTTTACAATTCAGGCTTAATCTAAGCCACTGAAAGGCAGGAGGAGAAAAGTGGTTCAGAACTCAGTCCAACGCCCTCAGGTCCCCTTCCAGCTTCCGTCCACAGGGCCTGGTCCACAGGTGCACTACTCCAGGTCCTCGTACAGGATCTCGTCTATGAGGACGTCATTGTGATCCACAGGGATCTCTTGGCACAGCTGTTGTTTGAAGGCCAGAGCGATGGTATAGGGCTTTCCCTTGGGGTGCTTAATGCAGCGATCTAGGTACGTGTCGTAGAAACCCTTCCCTCGGCCCAGCCGGTTCCCACTCCTGTCAAAGCCCAGGCCTGGCATCAGGATGAGGTCCAGACCTCCTGAACAGGATGACAAGAGATGGACATGGCTCCATGACATGCTTCAAACGACAGAGAGAGAGAGAGAGAGAGAGAGAGAGAGAGAGAGAGGAGAGAGAGAGAGAGAGAGAGAGAACAGCAGCCATTGTACTGTCTCAATGATCTTTGGAGTAGTTCATGTTTAACAACTAGAACCACAGACAATGGAAAACATTCAGTGTGATGTTCAAGTGCAGTGCCTTGCAGAACTGAATACAGTTAAAGTACCCTCTGGTTGTATGCAATGACATGGATGACATTGACAGACAATGGTTATTTTTTAGAGGCTTTGATGAATTAGAGGAGTTTACTGGTCTGCCTTTCTTGCTTAAATCAGTTTGGTGTAAAAAAAAATAATATATATATATATATATATAGATTAAATGTATTCTTAATGTGAACAGTTCAAATTCCATTATGTCTTACCACAAGATTTTGGTAAAAAGAAAAAATGGCTTTTTCCAATTTCAAGAACCCTAAACACAGAGCATGATGAATTCTTAATACTCAATCAAACCAACCAAGCGCTGGTTACAGAAGGGCCTTGTTCACAGACGGCCTTCAGCTATCTGTAATCAGCGTCTACTGAGGAAGTGGTGACAGCTAGCACTACACATGAGAGTGACGGCCAACCCCAGCCAAAACCGATTCCTACATGTGTGTATGTCCACGCCAGGGAGGAAGCCAACTTGTCAATATTTACGTGTCAATCACAGGGCCGTCAGGACAAACAGGTCCATTCCTAATCTAGAAGCAGGCCTGACATGTGACAGCCGGGCTCTGAGGCCAGGCCAGGCCTCCTCCCCCGCTCCACCTGTAGCCCTTCATACATTCACGTGTCCGCCATTTATGAATAAAAGAAGTGGATTAAAATGACATTATGAATCAATTCTTCAAAACAACAGCAGGGTTAGGGGATGCCATCATGCAGTCTGGTGATCATACTAACTCATGCATTATGGATGCACTTAAAGAGGCATCTCGCTTTTTGCCTCGTTAAACAGGTAAGGGACACAATTATTGCTTTGTGGACCTTCATCAGAACCTGGATCTGACGTCTGCTCACCCACAGTGACCCAGTCCTGCTCTGGTACTGGCATCTTCACACTGAGGTCATGTCAGCCATCTTTGAAGGACATCCCTTTCTTTTAAGCCCTTTCTGTCTCCCTCTCTCCCTCGCTGTCTCCATCTTTCTCTCTGTTCTCCAGCACCACACAGGAGTATGAGAGAAACAGGAAAAAGCTTTGATCTGGTTTAGATGTACAGCAGGAGGTCAATCCTGGCAGGTAACAGTGTAGGTAACAGTGTACTAAACACACACACACACACACACGCACACGCACATACTTTCTGACACAGCAGGATTGGTTCCATGATTTTTCACTTTCAAAGATAGCATCCAATTGCAATCCTGTATCATTGGACAAACTAGCCAGTCAGGGAGTTCACTGCCATTTTCAGGCAGTATACCAATCTGGTGCTGGTATTTAATTTCCTATCTAACTAATAAAACAGTGTCTGTGGTTAAAAATAGAAAAGAGGTTGACATTCTAAAGCAGGCTCATGCAGGAGATTAAAATGCTAATACGCCACATTGATCTTTATCAAACTAAACTTGGCCAATGTGATTAAAATGTGTGTTATGTAACAGGCCTGATTCACCACTTATTTGTGCCTGTTTTCATATAGTGCGAGAAAATCAACCCAGTGTAATACAGTAGATCTTTCGTAGCTTGGCTAATGTTAGTAGCACAATACCACCATCTACTGGTAAATATGTACAAAGATAATTTTTGGCAAGATGTGGAATAGGGTTTTGTGGCCTCGCCTATCCCAGTGTTCTAATGCTTTGCTAGATCACAAACAATTAAGGTGATTTGTAATGTTTTTCAAAGACGCCTGTACTGTATAACCTACTGGCTTAGAAAGAAAATTATGAATGAAAGAGTATGTGTGAGAGAGAGAGAGAGAGAGAGAGAGAGAGAGAGAGAGAGAGAGAGAGAGAGATTTCCTGACTATTCATGGGGGACTGACCCGTGGCCAGGGCCTCTTCCCTGGTGTGGTCTTCGTCAGCAGGCTGCCTGATGTTCCAGGACGTCAGAGGCAGAGTCTCCAGCTCCTCGAAGCTGCTCAGACGCACCATGTCCATGAAGTTACTCTCTGTGCTGCGGTACTTAGGGGATGAAGCAGGTTTTACCTTGCTCAAACACATCCTTGATGATGATCTCCGTACTGACCTCGTCGGCCATGCTGAGGAACACTGCCATGCGCTCACAGCTTGCATACTTGGGATGTTTAAAAAGCTGAATAACAGGGAATACAATTAATGTAGACGGACCTCAGGCCTCAGAGCGGAAGGATTTACACTGAGAACATGTTCGATGGTCCACCACTTGAGGGCAGCGTACCTAAGTAAACCTAAACATTAGACTCGTGCAAGACATCTGATTTTTTGTTTGAATTAGTGTTATATTTGCGTTTGCATTAAAACAAATTTGAACAAACGTATTAGAAACGCACAAGCCATAGCCTACTACCAATTATTCAATAGCCTACCACTACACCGTCCTGACGTTTACGCAACTACAGTTGTTGACGTTGCTCACAACAAAATGGACTCGGATGCCAAAACGTGTAGACACATTAAACCATTACAAATCCGCTACGCACCTTTTGAGAGATTATCTTTGATTGGCGCAGTTTCTCATGATCGTCCAGAGATGCTACGCGTCTCTTTATTTCTTTTCTCATGGCTTGCTTAGCAGCACGTAAAGCCGCCATACTCGCTATCTGCAAAAGGCCCAGCAGTGAGTTTGAACTGATTGCCCCCTCGTGTTTATCACGAGCATTTAGGGTCACATTTAGGGGAGGTCCAGAGAAAACAGTTGTGTCCACTGTCCACACGAAAAACACGATATAAAAAAAACAGTCAAAATTCTGTCACATTTTTACTCAAGACATTTACAACACACATTGCACAAATTAGACATAAAACTCCATCCATACACCATGACAGCAATACATGTTCTTTTTTAACAAGCATGAGTCAATTATGTATTCAATCTTAAATATATATGTACACATCATTGCTGTATACTTATTATTACATATATCTATAAGCACATACAATATGTTCTTCCCATTCAAAGACATAATCATCTGACGTCAAATAGTTTACTCATTTACAAAGGAAAGTACAGTCAACACGCATTGAAGCTTCAAAGAACAACTACCGGGAGTGGGTGTAAATATGATTCAGTTGATCCTACTTTTTGTGTTTTTACCCTTTTGAAGAAAAAGTTAACAGGGGATTTATCTGTGGTCCAACTTCCCATTGAGGTAAGCTGCACAGACCACACTATCCAACTGATCAAGACCCTTCTTGACTTTAAGAACAGATCATGACCATACCATTGAATGCATTAACAAACAAAACAAAAAACACAAAACATCCTTCTTTAGATTTTCACCTCTGACTATTAAGACATACCAATACTAAACAATGGAATGTTTTCATGTGTACAGAGACCATATGTTTCTGCCCTGCTATGTTCAGGCCTCGTCATCTGCATCCTGGGTTGAGGATGTAAAAGGGTTAGGGTCTATGTGCCCTGGTGGTGCCGGCGGACACTAAACAGCTCTGCCTCATGAGTTTAGGGGAGTGTTGTTTTGACAAGCTCAAGCAGCAGCCCGGTCACTTTCACATGTGGCTGCTAGGGTAGGTTTGGCAGCCAGGCTCCAACTACCACAGGCAGAGCCCTGCTACTGGTGTTGGTCATGTGAGAGGAGAAAGCATCACACAAAAGTATGAGGATCTGGTCTAGAACTACCATTTTTGTTTTACACTGACAGTCAATCACACTAAACAGGAGGGTACACATACACCCCCTCAGAGGTCATTTGTCCATAACCATTTTTCCAAACCCTAAACAGGGTGCAGTTTACGTTACACATTCACATCTGAGTGAGGAATGGGTGGTAATTAGAGCCAATTCACTAAAAGACCAAACGGCAATTAGTTAGAGCATTCTGTATGCATCAGTGAACACACAAATGAGAAATGCAGATAGGCCATCCCTTTTTCCTTCTCTCCCAATCTTCTTGATTTAGACCGAGAAGCGATTTCTTTGCCGAGTCAGGATGTATTAGGCGGTATTACAGCTTTGATGTAAATAAAGAATGAAAGAAAAATGTGAGAGATCAGGCAGTGGAGATGGACAGTAATCGTGTGTGTGTGTGTGTGTGTGTGTGAGAATGAGAGAGAGACAATGGGAGGGGGGTGTCAAGGAGGCGGGTTAGAATATGGGGATGTAGTTGTCGATCTTGGCGCGGTGCCTCTGGGCGATGCACTCAGCAATCCACACGATGTTCCTACACTCCTGCTCCTTCAGCTTCACATATGCATAGAACACGCTGAAGTGGAACTGGTTGAGGAACGCAAGCTTGTTCAGCTTCACCTGAGGAGAACATCACATCATCAGCAGGTTGACATGAAGATCAGACATTAGAGCACTGGAAAGCAGGGTTGACCAATACGATTTTGCTTGCTATCGTGCCAGTATACGTCCATGTACGGACTGCTGATATTTCTGACAAGGAAAAGCAGGTGTCTACCACCAGATGAGCCAGCAGCTAGGAGACACTGAGACAGACACTGACTATACAGCCTACAGAGAAAAAGGCCCATCCATCAACAATAAGCATACTAGCCTCGTTAGGTTCTTTCTGTGTATGGTCACTGTGTGTGTGTGTGTGTTCTAGGTCAGGTTAATTTTCCATTTGTAACAAGTACATTGGAAGTCTTTGTACAGCCCCTCTCAACAGTTTCCTGGCAGTGTAACATAAGACACACATGGTTTTACATGGTTTACAATCGTAATGGTTGTGTGTGTGTGTGTGTGTCAGACAGTTTGTGATAATATACATCTGTAATGGCAGTGAGGGAGAAAGTGGCGTCACGCGTCTTACCTCGTGCTCAAAGAACCTGTCCTCCAGTGTTTTGTCCCCAGGGTTGCTGCCAGCACCTTCAAACAGCAGTTTGTATTCCTGAGAAATGCAGGGAAAGGGAGAAAAGGAAGGATAAACTCTACTTGTTAGAGGGGAGGCACTGGGAACCACATCTAAAACTGTAAGAAGACATGATGTTAAGACCTATTGTTAGTGGAGTGAAGTAAAAATGTATGATCTATAACTCAAAATTAGGTTTTGGGAGGCGATAAGACATTCTTGTTTAAGCCTAACTGTAAAGAGGCCTGGTATCAGTGTAGCTGATGTGAACTAAAAACTCTTCCGTCAATTTTCCTGACATCTGACGGCTACTCACAGGGTAGAAGTCGGCCACGGCCTTGACCTGCTCGTAGTCGTCTGCGCGGGCTAGCTGGGCTAGACCCTCAGGGTACAGCTTGCCACAGTGGGGGAACAGCTTGGCCCGGTCCTCCTTGGACAGCTCGGTCCCAAACGAGTTGATGGTGATGATGAAGGCTCTCCTGTCTGCTTCAAACTGGGTACCAAGGAAAAGGTAGAGGTTAAATAGCTATCTATTTGTATGTTGACTTTATTCATGTTGACATGAAAGGTAATAAAACTAAAGATAGGTGCACATATTCAAAAGTGGATACAACGAATGGGGTTCATATGTTTGGAAATACTTCGTTTTTTCATGAAACACACTGACCTCCAGGATGGGACACATGGTATCTGCTGTGGTTCCTCCCAGGTTGGAGCAGAACTTGTAGAAAGCCTCCAAATAGGCCTGAAGAAGAACAGGTAGGACTGATTCACATGAAGTCACACTGGTTTCAAACGCAGTCACAGACCAGAGGTTAGACTACCCATGTGTAAATGATGCTTCTCACCTTGTACAGAGTGTTACGGATGATCTCAATGTTCATTTCATCCAAATCCTGCTCAGATATGCAATCTTGGAAGAATGCGGCTAAATAATAATAAATAAAATACAAATAATTAAAAGACGCTAAGGATTAAAATTGCCATTAAACACAATCCACTGGCGCCCCCTTATGCACACGACAGGAAACGAGACATAAGACAACCCTTTTTCAGGAAGTGACACCAGATAAATACAGGAAGCCACTACCTATATCCACAATACATCTCTCTGACGAATAAGAAGTGGTAAATCAACAATGATTATGCTCTGAACTGGCACAAGAGTCCTCGCCCGCCCTTACCAAGGGGAGTGTCCACCAGGATGGCATTGTAGAGCTCAGCTGGGGTCTGAGCGATGTTGACAGCCTCCATTTGCTCAAAGCTGCCCAGGGGGTGGCACTTAGGCACCAGCTCAGAGATGGCACGCTGGTGCAGAGTGCCTGTGATCAACAGGATGACGTTGTCGATCATGTAGCTGTAACTGTGGCGACAGAGTAAAATAAGTGAGTAAAGCTCAGGACGAGTGGACTAAGTAACAATCTGAAGGACCAATGTATTTGAAATTGAAGCTTTCTGTCTTTAAAAGGCAATAAAAGCTTCAGGCAGAATCAGAATTCGGTTTATTTGTCATGTAGGTTTACACAAACACAGAATGTACTGTGGCAGGAAAAATGTACTGTCTGCAAAAAATAAACATATAAGGATCTTAAATTAAGTAAAAAAGTAAAAAAGTCTAATTAATTCCGTGAGAGTGGGTTGTCATTTGTAAGTAGGATGATTCATCGTAGGCTAAATATCCTACAAGGTTATTCTTACTGTAAAGTGAGTACCACTGTGATCCCTGAGTTGCACCCACTGCACAACACATGGTGAGACAACAACAATATGGGGCCAGATCCTGTAGTATCTGTGACATTATTCTGGGGAACTTACGTGATGAAGTCCATGAAGCTGGCTAGTGGCTCATAGGACTGGTTCCTCATGTGCCGAAACTCAACCACCATTTTCTCTTTGAGCTTGTCATCAATGACAGAGACAGTGAGAGGAGAAGCCTCGTTGGCCAGAAAGCTCCCATAGTCGGTGCTCTGCAAGTGGAGCTTCAGGTCTGGAAAGACAGGGAAAGGGTCCAAAGGCTGGTTTAGTAAATGCTTTTAACAATGTTTTATTTTAAAAGTTGCCTTGGCTTCTGTTTAGCACAGATGACAACATGATAGCTACACTGCTGAGTGTCATTGGGTAATACTATTCGTTTCCTCTTAAAATCCCCATGTTTATCAATGTAGTCATGGGGTCAGGGAATGACAGCTCTGTCTAGTGGCTGCTGGTTGAACTACGGCTTGCAGTCAAACGGCATTTTTCAGGTGTAAAAACGTAGGTTCAATTAATGAAACAATGTGCCACCAGAACAAACTAAATGAGTTGATTTTCAGAATTAAATGAATACTTCTGAGTCGCTTCTCAAAACAGGCCAAGCTTGCTCGCTCAATTTCTTGCTAGCTAAGCGAGTAATTCGCTCGTTAGCATCGCTAGGCTAGCGTACAGTAGTGCGTTTATGGGAGGCATATCCAGCTCGTCTAATACATGCAGCACACAAACATCTAGGATTACCAAAATAATTTAGGCAGCAATGACAAATGTCTGTAACGTTGACGTCTACCTCGACGCAAATCTAATGTACAGACAGCTAGTACAGTAGTACGAAGCTAGCTTTGCTACACTTGAAGGGTTCCTTGCTAGCATTGACTCACCTTCGAGTGTCTCACACTGGACAAGATTCAAATAGTCCGTCTGGGATAGAATTCCAGCCTTGAAGCCCCTTACCAATCCCTCTAAATACCCGTTGTCAACATTGAAATACAGCTCCGAGAAAGGCATGTCGACGGCTTAGAATACGATTATTTTTTACTAGAGAATACAGTGCTACCGTAGCTAGCCAGCTAGCTAGTTAAAAAGCTGCAGCACCAAGCAAGTAGATACCCGGCTGTGACAGGCACGTGATTTGCTGGGTATAACCATGTGACTTATCATCTGATAAGTATGACGTTACTGTAAAACTAGATACGATTTGTATTTCTTTACAACTTCTTGAGTTTGGATCTAACCTATGGATCTAACGTGAGCACAAGCATCTGATTCAACATGTATTCACGTTAAATATGCATTCAGTAATGCAATGTAGCCTGTTTATTTTTATTGACAAAAGTTTGACTAGTTTCAACGTTTGTATAAGCCTACATACTTATTACGAGCACAGATAATGATATAATGATGGTCTTAATGTTTTCAATGCCAACAGTATTTAAGTTATTATGAAGAGACCATTTAAAAAAATGGTATGGATTCTTTTTTTTAAATTCTGTTTGCCGCATTGTAGCCTAACAAAACAAAAACCAGGCTACATCCACTGGTCTTGATTGCACAATAATATTGGGAGAAAACGCACAGCCTTCCATTACCAGGCCTACCATAAATTATTAGTGGCATTAGCCTTTAAGTGACCAGGTAGAGGAACTTTGAACATAGGCTATAACCATCAAAATCATTGTTATGGGTTTGTTGCATGACATTTCCTGTGACACGTTTCTCAATAATGGTAAAATGGAGACATTACAATGAACCTGGGACAGGTTTTATTCATATAACAGATGCATTTGAGTTGATAAAGGCCTACATTTGGTACTGCAGAATTGTTGACGAATTATATAATGAATGTATCACAGCTAAAATAACAACTTTAATCCACGTAGATTATGTGCCCACATAAAAAAAGATTTGATTTGTCCTGAGTGCACTATTTTGAGTTTCATTACAGGACGATGTGACTGTGATTTGGATTCTGGGTATTTCACTAAAGAGGTTAAGTGGCATGTATGGTGGATGAACTAGCTCCTATCTGAAGATGTTCCAGTTCCAACACTAAGTGGGCACCTTCTAATGGAAGAACCAGAATGACGCAGTTTCTTTTCCGGTGAACCATAACATTCTGATCAATATGTCAACATGTCCACAGAGAAAACAATTAGGTGAGCCAAAGACACACAGAGGATACCTCATATCTTTTTTGTCCCTGTTATCATGCACGTGAGGTATTTCTGTTTTTTCAAGCAGCACAATATATCAACACCAGAGACCCAGTATATAAATATTATTTACATTACAGAACATTATAATAACAATATCATAACATTATTGTGGTAAAAACACATTTTCGTGTCTTTGTAATTCACAAACTTTGATTCCAACACACCTTTTGTTGAATTAGTTGATTCATTACTGATGATTCATACTTGCACTTACCAATTTTCTCACAAGTCAAGTTGTATATGTCCTTGAGGTCAAACCACAGGACAGTGTACTAATGGTGATCATTGTTATTATTAACATCACTTGCACCACCCACATGTTGACTTCTGTGTGTGCGTATTATGGGCCCTAAGGCTCTTAAGGTTGAAAAAGAGGCTTCATGATGACCACTCCCCTTCCACCACCACTGCATTAGATCAAGGATGGCTCTTTATAAAGAAACCCTCAGAGTTCTAAATGGAGAAGAGGAATTCATTGGACTACAGGTCAGAGGAATTACTTGACACTTCTCTTTCTGTCTCTCTCTGACTCTCTCTCTTTGCGTGGTTTTTCTTTCATATTTGTTTTCGTTGGATCTGTTTTCCTCTCTGTTTTCCTCTCTTTCTCTTTGTGTCTGTCCTAACCAGAGGGTTAGGGTTAGTCTGTCCTAGCCAGTTGGCCATCTTTGTCATTTTGTTCTGGACATGGGACGGTCAATTTAAATCATGATGAGACTGACTGAATATTACAGTGTGCATTCCATCAAACCCATCCTTCTTTCCTCATAGAGAAATCAACTTTGGATTGTTGCATTCGGTCAATATGCTCAACTCAATGATACTCTTCTGGTGGACGCTCAATCTCATCCACGTGGCATCTGGGCTGGTCCATGGCAACATGCGTTTGGATGACACTCATCCCAGCCTGAGAAGGAGCGAGGACTCTTTCCTCCCAGATATAGGTTAGTGGTGTCAGACTTTGAACCGAAAATACATTCTTTTAACCAGGGCAAAGTTACAAATAGAATCAGGAAATCAAAAATCAATGCATACAAATACTGTACTTTCATGTGAGAAACACTAAAATGCCTTAGAATCCGACTGTACCGCCCACTGATTCCAATCAGTTTCTTAGATTTGTATTTATTTTATGGGGAAATAAAAAGGTTGGAACTTAAGTGAAAACGGTGTTTCCATAGGGAAAAGCTCTGTATCCAGTGTGGATCCAGTGCATTTCAGAACTGAATTTGAGGAGGAGCAGATGATGGTGGACACAGGATCTTATGATGAGGTTTGTGTCCTAACCCTAACCCTAACCCTCTTATGATGAGGTTTGTGTGTGTGGATAAAGTAACGTAATGATGTAGTGACCATATATGTGACCATATATTTTTAGATGGACAATAAGTGGGTTAAGCAACTTAACGGCATTTGACAAAGGATGACATGACAAGCCCACAATACTTGTTTCACATATTTATTTAATTTGGATTTATATTTTTTCTGTATATCATTGTTATTGTTTTATTTTGATATAGTGTTGTGATAGTCTGTAAATTAAAACAGTGCCTTCAAGAATCAGCGTGATAAGTTACATAAAAACGTGTTAGAATATAGACCATAACATAGTGTGCCACAAAGCTACTATAATACAAAGGGTGTTTTTTCAACTGAATGTCACAAATGCTTAATGTGATTTTATAAAAATGATAATAATAGCAGAGCATCTGGTAGACAAAACAAAAGTATTATAAATGATGAGAACAATACATTATTGTTATAATGTGACTGAATCCTCGGAACTAAGTCTAATATGTTGTATGTATGTATTTGTTTTGTCTATACATGTGTGCATATATGTGTTTGCATGTGTGTGTGTCTATGCACGTGTGTGTATTGTGTCACCAGGATGTTGCAGAGGCAGTGCAGCTCCAGAGCAGAGCTATGCGTTCACCTCGACGTTGTATCGCCCACTTTCAGTTCTGCCAGCAGGGCCACAAGCCCTGCTGTGAACCATGTGACACCTGTCACTGCCGCTTCTACGGAGCCTATTGCTCCTGTCGCCAGGTTGGACAGGACTGTACCCATGGACGCACTTAGTACAATCCACTGGCCCCTCCACCCCATCTTTATTCCTGTGTGTGATTTCATTTGTTATGTATTTGTATAATCCCTTTGGTTTAAATTTACAATGCAATGAAACAGAAAATGTAACTCATGATCAAGAGGCTTATGTCTAATGTTTATTCATCTGACTATCTGAACTCATCTGAGAATTTAAGTCATGATTAAAAGGAAAGATTTGGACAAAAGTTGTTGTAGTTTTTGTGCAATTTACCTTAATAGCATTATTGTTATTTTGTTTAAATACAACATTGTAATACTATCATACTCTCATCAATATATGTTTTTGTAGTTGCAAACCAAGTTGTCTTTAAACTGGCATTTTAAATGATGATGTGGTATGCATTAATACTGTTCATTTATTGATAGTTACATATACAAATACATTTTAGATGCTATTATGAGCTGTATTGAGGTCTAAAACTTTTGTCTGCCTTCCATGATTTGCTGGTCAACAAAAAGTGAATAATTCTATTCTTAAACAATCTTAGATAAACAAAGATGTTTATTGATGACAAAAATAAACATTTTAGTAGTGATCCCAACTTTAGTTGGCAGCGATGATCTGGTCGGCCCAGGCACGGAGCTCAGTGACGCGAGCGTACACTCCGGGCATGGAGGGGGTGCAGGTGCCACTGCCCCAAGACACGATACCAACCAGAGTCCAGGCACCAGCCTTCTCACAGACCAGAGGGCCACCAGAGTCACCCTGAAATACACAAAATACACTTTGAGTTCAGTCTGCATCCAATAATAAAAGCACAGGACTACAGGATATATTTAAAACATGTTCAAAGTAATGTGACATCATCTCTTGGTAGAATCCTTCGGGGACAAAGTTTGAGAGAGTCTCACCATGCAGGAGGAGGCACCAGAGGCACCAGCGCAGATCATGAGGTTGGTGATCTTGCTGCCCCAGAAACGCTGGCACTCAGAGTTGGTCAGCAGAGGGAGAGAAGCCTGCTGCAGCAGGGCGGGGGTGTCGGGGGCTGAAGGGAGGGAAATGTGCCAAATACATTCATGAAGTCAACAAATGCATTTATAAGAAAAAAATATTTGAATCCAGAACATTTTATATTTAGATTACAGAAAGGCACAGGGCATTCATGTAAAAGTGACTCAATGGAATAACCCATTAAAATGGGATAATAAATTAACAAAAAGGTAAAGAAATAAAAAGCCTATATAAGCATTTTTTCTATAACAAGAACAGAGTGCCTTCATAAAAGTCACAAAAATTCATCTTATGGTTATCCATCGATGGTTGATGTTTCACAGTTTTAGGAGGCCTAAAACATAAATATACCTGGTGCAGTCATGAGTTTGAGGTAAAGATTATACATTACCATTATGGCGGGTCAGACCCCAGCCAGAGGTCACACACTTCATGCCACCGGAGAAGTTGTCACCGGTCTCAGCAACACACACAGGGGACACACGGAGACCCATCTGAGCGGGGCTGGCCAGCTTGATCAGGGTGATGTCGTTGTTGATGGTGAAGCCATTGTATTTGGGGTGCTTGAAGACCTGTCGGTCAAATCATATTGCACCAATCAGCATCCCAGTCCACAGTACCAACCAGCTAGTAATGATTTCATTCTAGTAAGTATAGTGTGCAGCTTGCTTGTGGTTTTTTACCTTGCCGATCCTCATGGTCTGAGTGTCCTCAGCGTTGGAAGAGCGGTCATGCTCTCCCAGGATGACACGGTGAGAAGTCCTGAAACAGACCTTTCTTGTCAGTACACAGCTGTATCACAAAAATAATGATCACCATGGAGACCATAATAGGTAACACCGTACTCACTTCACACCACAGTGGGCAGCAGTGATGACCCAGTTCTCATTGATCAGGGAGCCACCGCAGAAGTGGAAGCCAGTGTAGTCCTGCAATAAAATACATTATAAAACATACATCTAGTTTCAGACACATTATAATAATTAGTCTGTAAGAATAATTACTTGAATATCATTAATTGTGTTTTATTCACAATAATTGAACATTTCAAAGGACTGCTGATTTATCAAAACTGTCCATTTCCGCATTACCTGCAGGGACACCTGCCAGGGCCAGGAGTGGGGCACAGCCTCCTCACCGTTGACGATGCGGGAGTAGCCGGTGATGACAGGCTGGACGGCAGGTGAGCCACAGCCTAATGATAGAACCCCATGGTCAGGTTATCACATTTAACTACAGTATAACTCCTGTGTGCAAGATTGTTTTCTTTATTTGTCTACATTTTGTTAGCTGTTAGCATACATTAAGACATGCAAAAAATATTTGTACTTGTAGAAACTACAAAGACTGCCAATCCCTTGAGCATTCAACTCTTATGTCATAAGTAAGTTTGAGGTGTGTAAGAGCATTACAAGCAGTACCACTCAGTGACAAAACCAGAGAAAGTCTTAAAGTTATTATACCGTAGGCTGCACCAACAAAGGCAAGGCAGGACAGGATCAGGAGACAGGCCATGTTTGAAGCTTGGTGGGATTTCCTTTTCTGAGGGTCTTTTATACCTGAGGGACAGAGGGATCTTATCTGTTGACTTGTGGGATTCTGTACACCTTGCAATGGAAAGATTACATCATCTTTTCCATAAAAATAGACCATGGCCTTAGCAGTCACCATGCTTTCTGATATTTACCATTGAGGAGTAGGTGAAATTCATTTTTTCAATTGTTCCCAAGTGTACAGGCGTAACTTCTCTTGCTTTATTGAATTTATTAACTTTAAAATGTCATGCTCAGGGCAGAGTGTGTGAGTAATATGTCAGGATCAGCAACAGCAGCAAAATACACTCAACTGGACTGGTTTCCAACTTGAAAGATAAACAGTCTAGCTTTTTTCCAGCCTGGATGTTGCCTCAAATTATGATTCTTGGAATGAGATTCAATTAAATGACTGTGGTAAAGCTTCAGTAGAAGATTTTCTTTGAAACATTTTCATCCAAACTGTTTAAAAGTGTTAATATGTTAACTGAGGCTTGTACATGTTGTATTGATAAGACAAGTACACAACCCAAGGTCACTACTGTAGTACACACCTGACCCATTCCCAGGACATTGACCTGTCCTGAGAAATTTGCAATGCTACCCATACTGGGTTGTACAAGCAACATCCTCATTATGAAAAAAGCATGTTGTGAACGTGGTGGGAGCAACATATCCACTAAATATCCTTTCTTTAGTCTACTAAATCTTAAATTATGAGATTAATGTTTTTCTTTAAGCATTTGATTTTGGAACTAGCCTATGCATTCTCCCAACAATGGACAATTTGTGCTATTTCATTCCTTTGCAAAAAGTGCAAAGAGGGGTGAGACCCTAAAACATTCCCAATCCTCCTTCATCCCCTAAATCAAATAGTTGACTGCAGTACGCTGTATTTCCTTGGTCGAGGTTTTGGTTAGTCATGACTCAGATAATACTTTGTTTACATTTGCACATTTCAACGTCTCACACAACATCTTAATATTCTAATATGTTATTTTAGGAACATTTCAGTCACGAAAATCCCTTGGTTAAAAAGGCAAATATTAATACTGACTAGAAACTTGTTTCATTCAGGATGAAATAAAACTGAAAACAATTCTGACAACTTTAGTTGGCAACAATGATGTGGTTAACCCAGGCACGGAGCTCAGTGCGTACACTCCCAGCATGGTGTCGGGCACGGCCTCCAGTGTTGGGAAAGTTCATTTTCAACATGAACTAGTTCAGTTCATAGTTCACACATTTTAAAATGAACTAGTTCAGTTCATAGTTCATAATTAAAAATTGTGAACTAAGTTAACATACCAACTCAACTCAACATTGCAACATTTTACGTAACAGGTCTTGCAACACAAACTGTCCTTTGACATAACTCCCTATAATGGGGAGAGAACTGTGCATTATAAATGCTTGATTGTCTGCTGCGCTTACCATGTGGACTTTTGTACGTCATATTGGGAATACAATTCTGATAAATTCATGTACAATTATGTAAATAACAAAAAACATGTTTAAAATGTAAGCATATTTACGTAAGAAATGTTACCGTATATTGAAATTAAATGTGTTGACAGTAATGGTTGTGGAATATTGCAATATCACACAGATGAAGAGGTGACCTATTGAATACCTTCTTCATGTTCAGATGACTAAAGAAGTCACACAATGAGAATACTCTGAATGTAATAAAATGCCACTTTAATTACACTCTACACAACAGACAACATATGGAAAATACAATATCATACCAGAAAAGCATGGCCCACATTAATGATACTGCAGTAACAATAAAAACACAATCATATCTGTTGAGGATTCTAGTCTGAATAATAGCATTCATTTATTCTATTGAGTTGAGTGAATGTGTCATTGTCAGAGATATTTATCAATCAAGCATTGCACAGTCAGTCGGTGAACAAGTTAAGAATGCTTTATTGCTTGCGGCCACAAGGAGACAAAAACATCACACGCCATTGTGCTAGAAATGTGTCTGACTAGCAACAGTTGTTGCTATCTCTGACAACAGTTGTTGCTAGTCATTTTAAACACCAGCGCTCAGGACTGTAATTGGCTAATACAAAGTATTTAAATGTTCCATGGCTCTTCTTCATTGGCTCCTCTGCATAGACCTTGCGCGCGTGTGTGTGCGTGCGTGTTTGAGTGTGTGCGTGTTTACGACATAAACCCTGATAGAAAGATAACAGGATCTACAGATGTCGTAAAAACTCCTTCACAAAGGTGTCAAGCTGATGGTCTCCAGACCATACGTCTCCACCTTAGTTCTTGTCACACAGCATCTCCTTAAAACAAACCCCCAACACCCTCTAGTCTCAACAAAGGCTCACCCTTCCCCCAGGGTGAATCCTAGAGTTTAGTTTGGAGGCTCTGTTATCTGTTGACAAAGAATGCTTAGGCATCTGTACTGTTCAGTATAAAACATCACATCCTTAATTTCTCTAACAGTCATTGTGGAAGGAAACTGAGCATTGACAAATGTTCACAGAAAGGTGCACCAAGCCACAATAGGACACAATGTGTTCCTGAGAAGATCCTGCATTATTGTTATTGTTATTTTGTTCAAATAGAACATTGTAATTATATCAAACTCTAATCAATAAAACATGTGTGTAATTTCAAAGCAAGTTGTCTTTAAAGTTATATTTTAAACGATGATGTAGTATGCATTAATAATGTTCATTAATTGATAGTTACATATACTCACACTCACATTTTAGATGCTATTATGAGCTGTATTGAGGTCTAAAACGTATGTCTGCCTTCCATGCTTTGCTGGTCAACAACAAGTGAATCATTTTATAGTTAAAATCTTAGATAAACAAAGATGTTTATTGATCATTGATCATTTTAGTAGTGATCACAACTTTAGTTGGCAGCGATAATCTGGTCGGCCCAGTCACGGAACACGGAGACGCGAGCGTACACTCCAGGCAGGGAGGCGGTGCAGTCGCCACTGTCCCAAGACACAACACCAACCAGAGTCCAGGCACCAGCCTTCTCACAGACCAGAGGGCCACCATAGTCACCCTGAAATACACAAAATACACTTTGAGTTCAGTCTGCATCCAATAATACAAGCACAGGACTACAGGATATATTTCAAACATGTTCAAAGTAATGTGACATCATCTCTTGGTAGAATCCTTCGGGGACAACGTTTGAAGGAGTCTCACCTTGCAGAAGGCACCAGAGGCACCAGAGGCACCAGCGCATATCATTGTGTCGCGAATGTTGCTGCCCCAGAAACCCTCGCACTCAGAGTTGGTCAGCAGAGGGAGTGCAGCCTGTTGCAGCAGGGCGGGGGTGTCGGGGGCTGGAGGGAGGGAAATCATAATTTAATGTGCAAAATATATTCCTGAAGTCAACAACTGCATTTGTCAGAAACAGATGATTTGAATGCAAAACATTTTGTATTTAGATTACAGAAAGGCACAGGGCATTCATGTAAAAGTGACCCATTCATAAGGGATAATAAATGAATAATAAAGTAAGAAAATAAAAAGCATAAATAAGCTTTTTTTTTCTATAACAAGAACAGAGTGGCTTCATAAAAGTCTCAATTTTCGTCTCATGGTTATCCATAGATGGTTGATGTTTCACAGTTACTGTAACTCATTAAATAATCGAATACCTAAAGAATGGAGGCCTTAAACATAAGTAGACATGGTGCAGTCATGAGCTTGAGATAAATACTACACTTCACCATTGTGGCAGGTCAGACCCCAGCCAGAGGTCATACACGTCAAGCCACTGGGGAAGTTGTCACCGGTCTCAGCAACACACACAGGGGACACACGGAGACCCATCTGAGCGGGACTGGCCAGCTTGATCAGGGTGATGTCGTTGTTATCGACGAAAACTATTGTATTTGGGGTGCTTGAAGACCTGTCGGTCAAATCAAATTGCCCCCAATCAGCATCCCAGTCAACTATAAACCAACTAGAAATGATTTCATTCTAGTAAGTAATGTGCAGCTTGCTTGTTGTTTTTTTACCTTATCGATCTTAATGGTCTGAATGTCCTCAGCTTTGGAAGAGCGGTCATGCTCTCCCAGGATGACACTGTGGTTTGGCCTACACATACATACGTACCGAATTTTAAGTCAATTGGAGTCATGTTTCCTAATAAGATATTTGTACATTTTTTCAAAATGTTCACCTTACATGGCAGATGGCAGTATTGGACAAATCTTTACTGTACAGAAAAATCCAATATGGCGGCCATCATAGGTTTTTGAGGCTTTTTTGTTAGAAATAAGGCATGTATACTAAATATATGAATGTTGGGACCTTTGGGCTGCCAATGGCATCACTTTGAAAATGGACAAATTGGGGCGCGGCCTGTAGCGCCATCTATTGTCTCACATGGGCCATGTTTGGTATGTTAGTTACTAATGCTCTGCAGTTTCAACATGTCAAATTTCTCAACTTTTACATTACTGGTCTAGGGGCTGCCATTGACTCCCATGGAACCAGCATTATAATAATAATACCACCAATAACAATAGGGTCCTCCTACCGGAGGAACTCTCATAATCTGTATCACCATGGAGACCATATCAAGGTAATACAATACTCACTTCACAGCACAGCGGGCAGCAGTGATGACCCAGTTCTCATTGATCAGGGAGCCACCGCAGAAGTGGAAGCCAGCGAAGTCCTGCAAAAAATACATTATTTTTTTTTATTATTCAATTTCAAACATACATCTAGTTTCGGATAGATTATGATAAACTATTTTATAAGGATACTTACTTGAATTTAATTATTGTTCACAAAAATGTAACATTTCAAAGGACTGCTGCTTAATCAAAACTGTCAATTTGCGCATCACCTGCAGGGACACCTGCCAGGGCCAGGAGTGGGGCACAGCCTCCTCACCGTTAGCGATGCGGGAGTAGCCGGTGATGACAGGCTGGACGGCAGGTGAGCCACAGCCTAATGATAGAACCCCATGGTCAGGTTATCACATTTAACTACAGTATAACTCCTGAGTGTGCAAATTTTGTTAGCATACATTAAGACATACCAAAAATATTTGTACTGGTAGAAACTACAGAGACTGCCCATCCCTTGAGCATTCAACTCCTATGGCATAAGTAAGTTTGAGGTGTGTAAGAGCATTACAAGCAGTACCACTCAGTGACAAAACCAGAGAAAGTCTTAAAGTTCTTATACCGTAGGCTGCACCAACAAAGGCAAGGCAGGAAAGGATCAGAAGACAGGCCATGTTTGAAGCTTGGTGGGATTTCCTTTTCTGAGGGTCTTTTATACCTGAGGGACAGAGGGATCTTATCTGTTGACTTGTGGGATAATGTACACCTTCAATAGAACGATTAGATAAACTTTTCCATAAAAATAGACCATGGCCTTAGTAGTCACCATTCTTTCTAATATTTACCATTGAGGTGTAAGTGAAATTAATTTTTTCAATTGTTTCCAAGTGTACAGGCATAACTTGTCTTGCTTTGTTAAATGTAACTTTGAAATATCATGCTCAGGGCAGAGTGTGTGAGTAATCTGTCAGGATCAGCAACAGCAGCAAAATACACTCAACTGGACTGGTTTCCAACTTGAAAGACAAAGTCTAGCTTTTTTCCAGCCTGGAAGGTTCCTCAAATCATTATTTGTGTTATGAGATTCATTTCAATGACTGTGGTAAAGCATCAGTAGAAGATTTTCTTTGAAACATTTTCATCCAAACTGTTTTAAAGTATTAATATGTTAACTGAGGCTTGTATGTGTTGTATTGATAAGACAAGTATAAAACCCAAGGTCACTACTGCAGTACACACCTGACCCATTCCCGCAGGGCGGGAGTGTTGGGGGCTGGAGTGAGGGGCCACGAAGGGCATCGGCGTTAAATGGACATGGATAATGGTCAAGATGCCCGGCTCCAATTTATTCAGAGTAAAGTTTCCACAGGGATGTTCAGCAATGGACATGTGACATGGTCCTGCTTACCATTACAGTATTTGGGGTGCTTGAAGACCTGTCGGTGGAATGAAATAAAATGTTCTGCCTATTTGCCAGTATGTAGACTGTGTTGCACACACTCAGGCCTCACATGAACATACTCCACTTGGGATATTAATAACATATATTTACACAATAAATTACTGTTCCAATACCGGTTAAAAGGCCAACTTGACTTTGCCCAACTTCATGGTCTGAATGTCCTCAGCATTGAAGGAGCGGTCATGCTCTCCCAGAATGACACGGTGAGAAGTCCTGAAACAGAAACACTGTTCCATTTGTTCCAATACTCACTAATTTCTGTCCATGTTTGGTACACAGCTCACATTTTCAGTACATCAAGCACTACAATAAAGTACTTTTAACATTAGAAGTTCTTGCAGAATGTATTTTGCAGGTTGAAGCACTCACGTCAGACCCCATTGGGCAGCAGTGATGACCCAGTTCTCACTGATCAGGGAGCCACCGCAGAAGTGGAAGCCAGTGTAGTCCTGATAGAAAAATTATTGTCAATGGAATCTACTGTGTGGTTGACAGGAGCTATGTTATCACCTGCAGGGACACCTGCCAGGGCCAGAAGTGGGACACAGCCTCCTCACCGTTAGCAATGTGGGCGAACCCGGTGATGACAGGCTGGACGGCAGGTGAGCCACAGCCTAATGATAGAACCCCATGGTCAGGTTATCACATTTAACTACAGTATAATTCCTGAGTGTATTGTTGTCTTGATTTGTCTAGCCAAAGATGACGGGCTGGATGACAGGAGCACCACAGCCTACAAACACAAAGGCTTTCAATTGACCTTCAACAAGTTACTACTGACATCAGGTCTACCATAATCAAACCTTGCTATTCTGAAGTTCATGTTCATATTTACACTGAACAGTTTGTTCAAAGAAGCGCTTTCTCACCATAGACGGAGCCGATGAAGGCAAGACAGGAGACAAACCAGAGGAAGGCCATGTTTTAGCATTGGGATTATCAATCTCTGTGGATTTCTTTTAGGAGCACTATAAACCAGGTACTGCATACCCCCCTCTGTGTCCCTCCCCCTGATGCAACCTGAGGCTTTACTGATAATAAGGAACATTTTCTCACATGCCTTTATTGGTTTTACTAAATAACAAGAAAAAGCACATCATTATGAATTATTTTACTACTACATTACTTAACATTACTACTACCAATTACAATTAATCATACTATACTATGCATTTAAGGGTTTTCATCAAGGCAGAACCTTCAGTGTTAAAGTACATTTCTTTGACATTGAAAGCAAGCAGTTGCAGGTTCAAACAGTTTTAGAGGTATTTAAATTTGTATTTAAATAGCAGATGCTTTTATACAAATAGACATATAAATAGTGCATAATAATAATCAAGGATCAGAAGTCTTGGTTTAACAGTATTTCCGTGGCTAGTGCCAGGGAGCGGCCTGTTACCATTGAGATAACACAGCCAAATTAATACATATACATGTAAACAATTATGTAAATAACAGAAAACATGTTTACAATGTAACCATATAAGGAAATTAAATGTGTTGACAGTGCTGGTTGACAGATGAAGAGGTGACCTGTTGAATACCTTCTTCATGTTCAGATGACTAAAGAAGTCACACAATGAGAATACTCTGAATGTAATAACATGCCACTTTAATTACACTCTACACAACAGACAACATATGGAAAATACAATATCATACTAGAAAAGCATGGCCCACATTAATGATACTGCAGTAACAATAAAAACACAATAATATCTGTTGAGGATTCTAGTCTGAATAATAGCATTCATTTATTCTATTGAGTTGAGTGAAGGTGTCAGTGTGAAAGGAAACTGAGCACGAAGCAAAGAAAGGTGCACCAAGCCACAATAGGACACAATGTGTTCCTGAGAAGATCCTGAGAATAGTGTGATGGGCCAATATTGATAAGCAGCTGCTACAGGTTTTCCAGGTTCCCCCAGAGTCGGATGGGTGGCAAACAGACTCTTGCCTCCCATTGGCAGACCAGGAACAGGGTTTGGGGATAAATAGGGTCCCGTACTCCCAGATCTGTACATTCTCACAATGGCTTTCCTCTTGTTCGTGTCTTGCCTCGCATTCATCAGTGCCGCCTATGGTAAACTTGTTACTAAACGTTTTGCTGTTGTGGAGTTTACCGTCATTAGTGTACAAAAGGCCTTTTTAGATTTTTACTTTCAGCTTTTAAATTCTGACCTATGTATTTATCCAAACGTAAAGAAATTGAATAGAAGATGTATGGTAGACATCAGCTAATCGAGTTATGTAAAATAATGATTCATTCAGGGGAGATATATGGACATATGGATAGTGAAATGCTCCACATACCCATGTGTACGCCATAATTCCACTTTTTCATTTTCTCCAGGCTGCGGCACCCCTGCCATTTCTCCCAAGGTGACTGGCCTCGCCCGCATCGTCAACGGTGAGGAGGCCGTCCCCCACTCCTGGCCCTGGCAGGTGTCCCTGCAGGTGAGTGCCAGTCAATGCCATCCTCCCACCCAAAATTGTGCTTACAATAAGTTGTTTACTTGACACAAACACATGGTCTAAAATTGTTTTCGAAAGTATTGTTATATGTGTTTAGAGGTATATGTTTGAGTAGAGGCCTGGTTATAACCAGCATAACTCTTACGATCTTCTTTTTCCTCAGCAAAGCAATGGCTTCCACTTCTGTGGAGGTTCCCTGATCAACGAGAACTGGGTCGTCACCGCCGCTCACTGCAACGTCAGGTGAGGGCGCCACCTCAGTTATTGTTTAGCAGATACATATCTACATATAACATTTGATTTATTTAGCAGACACTTTCATTCAAAGCAGCTTACAAATAGTGCATGTAGTAAGTTCAGCAGACAATCAAGAATTAGAAATGTACAGTTATGACTGTATTTTAATGGCTAGTGCCAAGGAACGGTTTAAGTACCGATAAACTATAACTGCATACATGCTTCTTTAAGATATTCACCTCCAAACAATATGCTGCTACTGAAAACAAAGTATCATGCGGTGTATCATGAAAGGTGGATATTTTGCGGTTGGGCCCTTGACATGAGTTGATATTATTAGCTGATATCATGAGAAGAGTCCATGGTTTCTTTGCTGTATTTCAGGACTTCTCACAATGTGATCCTGGGAGAGCACAACAAGGCCAGCAGCAGCAATGCTGAGTCCATCCAGGTCATCAGGCCTGCTAAGGTAGGTACACAACAATGCCACTCTGTGGTATCTGGTATCTGATAGAAATGTCAAGTATTGCAGGTGCATGTAAATCTGTAATTATCCAATTGAAACCTTTGGTTTCATCGTCCTGAGTGAACCATCAAGCGATAACTATTAAGTTTGAGGCGTTCTTACGTCTTTGAAGGTGGAACAATGTAGGAACAGCTAAAACCCTAGCCTATCCCAAACACACAAAACCCTTTTGTTGGAGTGCCATCCATCCACTGCTTCTTTGTACGATATCAAAGCTCCATCCTTCACTAGTGTCATGTGTTAGTGTACTTGGGTTCAACTGTCACTTGAACACACCTCTTCTCCCTAAACCTACTCCCACAGGTCTTCACTCACCCCAAGTGGAACCCTAGAACCATCAACAACGACATCACCCTGATCAAGCTGTCCAGGCCCGTGACCCTCGGCAGCAACGTGTCCCCTGTGTGCCTGTCTGAGTCCAGCGATGTCTTCGCCCCTGGCATGTCCTGCATGACCTCCGGCTGGGGTCTGACCCGCTACAACGGTGAGTCCCTGCCAGCCGAGTCATCACCTCAGGATCCCTGCTTCTGTCACCCAAAACCCTACATAAAGAACTCATGCACAATCTTTGGCAAAACGAAAATGTGCACTCTGGTTCTAACGTGCCATCCTCTCTCTCTCTCTCTCTCTCTCTCTCTCTCTCTCTCTCTCTCTCTCGCTCTTTTTCTTTCTCTTGCCCATCCAGCCCCCAACACTCCCAACCTGCTGCAGCAGGCTTCTCTGCCCCTCCTGTCCAACGAGTCGTGCAAGCAGCACTGGGGCAGCAACATTTCCGACGTCATGATCTGCGCTGGTGGAGCTGGAGCCACCTCCTGCATGGTGAGCCCCTCCAGCCCACTCTCTCATCTACAGTATCTGGGCTTCATTCTTTCTCCTTTCCTTCAATTGTACTGTCATGGGCAGATGGATGTAACTCAGTAGAGCATTTGACTGCAGACCAGCAGGGTCAGAGGTTCAAATCCCTCCATGTATGTTGCTTTGGATAAAAAGGTCTGCTAAATGAATATATCAACTTACAGCTGAGTACATTACTTCACAGACGCCTTTCGTACACCTTCACATTCCGCTCCTCTTTGAATCCGTCTGCCTGTGTACCCTTTATGGTCTCCTCCGTTGTAGATTTTCTCCTTTCATTCTTTCCTTTTAGACTTCAACTGTGTATCCTAGGATCCCATGGTTGACGAGTCTAACTCTCTTCTTGCCCCCTCTCTATCTCAGGGTGACTCTGGTGGACCTCTGGTCTGTGAGAAGGACAACGCGTGGACCCTGGTCGGTATTGTGTCCTGGGGAAGCAGCCGCTGCTCTCCCTCTACCCCTGCTGTCTACGCTCGCGTCACCGAGTTCCGCGCCTGGGCTGACCAGATCATGGCCGCCAACTAAGAAGGCTGCCACAGCTACCCCTGCCATTATCCTAGACCCGGCCAGCATATCAACACTCATGCTTTAGTCGCTAAGAAGGAAAATGGGCGTGTGCTTGTTTGTATGCTTCATATCAAATACAACTACATGAACATACATTATTTTTGTCTCGTCTGGTCATTGTTATTGTGTAAAGAAAAGAGTGGTACCAAAAGGATCCAGAAAGGGGGGCTGTTAGCACACGCATTATTGCGGTAGAGTTTATGAAGATTTTGGTGTAGTTACAGTTACCTGTAAACAAAAAGGAACTTAACAGCCAAAAGTTCAAACCACTGGTCAAATAGATGCAATTTGTAACAAAAAACGTATGATGCCCACACCTTTTGCCTGAAGTTGACCCAAGTATTGATCTGACAAAAAAGAAAAAAATGGTTATTGTGAAAGCCGTATAGTAGCTAAAGAAGTGTCTGTTGATGATCAATACACAAACAGAGAAAGCATTCACCAAACAAAAATAGACACAGGCCAGAGACAAGTTGAACCTTGATGGCGACAAAGCAACACACAGGGCTCTGAACAACCATTTCTTTCGCAACTCTAATTGCCATGGAAACAACTTTATATTAGTTTTCAAGTGGAAAACAAACCTGAGCTGCAAATTGTTACATAAAACCAGCAGTGCCAGGTAACATCTCTATATCAGCTTTGAAGTGGACAGGAAACTGAGTGGTAACTAGGTAAGCTACTGCAGGAAAACAAGGTCTGCTAGGTTCGTACCAAGACAGGATTTGATCAAACGTACAGTAAACAATGCTTCTTAAACATTTTCAAGACGTTCACATAGTAACATTATACACTGATGAAATCACCTATTAACCAGTGTTTCTTTGATTGCTTATATCTCATGCATGCATCCAGTTCAATTGAATCGCACACCTCTTCCAAGGGTGAAGGAAGAGGTGAGGAAAATTCTACTTAGTAGAAACAGCCCACACAACCGTGCACAAATGAACATACGCACACACTTTTTCTGTCTTTCTTTGCACACACAAGAACACAGACACATGGACAGAAACCACAACCCTTCATGTACCATTCTCTGTCCTCCACTCAGAGACATCTGTGACTGTAGAGGTATCACTCTCTGTCCTCCACTCAGAGACATCTGTGACTGGAGAGGTATTAGTGGAAATGCATAATGACCCTCATGCAGCTTCAATACTCAATTACCCTGGGGTACCGGCCCATCCCTGTGACAATGTTCACGTCTTCTTCAACTGCATCCCCTTATTAATGTCGAGGAGGTAAGACTGAGGGGGGTCAGAGAGAGGGAGAGGAAGAAAGAGAAAGAGAGAGAGGGGGGTGGAGGGAGGAATATAAACAAAAATAAGGAGAGATGTGGCAAGGGGGAGGTTACAGTGAAGAAGAAAAAGTGAGACCAGAGTGATACATAGCAGGGAAGAAGAGGAGAGAGACTGAAAGAGACAGACACATTGAACAAAAGAGGGTCAAACAATGAGATATTTATAAAATGTAATGCATGAAAAGAAATAGAAGAAACCTTTATTTATCAGGCAGTAGTGACACACACAGTGACACGCAGGAAGCAGCAACTCTGGGAACACAAACAAGCATGCAGCAGTGTCCACTGACCATCTTTTCTCTGCATTGTCCTATCCTGTCCTCCTTCCTCCGAGGGCAGCCAGCAGCAGTGAGCAGCGGCTAACCCTAACCCACATCACGGTGACAGGGGGCCAAGTCCAAGTGCTTAACTGCCTAGAAAGGGACATAGGCAGGAGACAGATCTGTTCTGTATGTTTTAATTTTTTTGTTTTTTACTGAGAAAACCCTTGTGAGCACGGGAAGACCACGCAAACGCCACACAGAAAGTGCCAGGAAAAAGCCCACATGAGCCCTGAACAGCCCCAAATGATAATTGAGCATGAGTGACCCATTTCAGGTCACAGGTTATGGTCTCCTGTCTAGAATGACAAATTAGCCAGGAAAAGACAGTGGCCATATTGAACTCCTGGTAGCAAAAGGCATCCATTCCACCATAATTTCATACTATTCGTCTGTTGACTCAGTATGGTTGCTCACGGTGGTGAACAAAGTGGTAAAAATACAGAGCGAGACATCCTTGTATACTGTATATTAAAGGACACACTGAGCATTGTTGGGAGGGGCCAAATGCTGACAGCCCTATGGAAGGAGGGGCCAGATGCTGACAGCCCTATGGAAGGAAGAGCTAAATGCTGACAGCCCTATGGAAGGAGGGGCCAGATGCTGACAGCCCTATGGAAGGAGGAGCCTAATGCTGACAGCCCTATGGAAGGAGGGGCCAGATGCTGACAGCCCTATGGAAGGAGGAGCCAGATGCTGACAGCCCTATGGAAGGAAGAGCCAGATGCTGACAGCCCTATGGAAGGAAGAGCCAGATGCTGACAGCCCTATGGAAGGAGGGGCCAGGTGCTGACAGCCCTATGGAAGGAGGAGCTAGATGCTGACAGCCCTATGGAAGGAGGAGCCTATGGAAGGAGGAGCCTTGGGAGCTTGGACCCGTTGTCTATTCTGCAGAACAATGCCAAAGTCTAGGCACCCAAGATTTGTTACATGCAAATGGTCTTCATTATATTATACTATATACAGTATATTGTATATATACAATTATAATACATTTAGTTTTCTGTGTTTGTGCAGCCAGTAGCATTAAAGTGCAATGTTGAGGAAATGTTTAGACGTTAGATTAATTTTTAAAGCACTTTTCCTTAAGAAGACATTCGGTGCCTAAGACTTTTGTACAGTGCGGTAAATGTCACCAGCATAAAGAGATTTTTCTTTAAAATACCAACACTTGAGGTTTCATAAAACCAACAGTACTGGTTGATCACAAACGAACAAGATAGGAGCAAGTTTTGACTTGTCCAATCTACAGTAACAAATCCATCTTAATAAAACCACTTTGCAATTTGATGATTACCAGTTCTAGTCGGATGATAAAGTTCAAAACACCCAATGAATTTACAATGAACCTTGCTATTCTGAAGTTCATGTTCCTATTAACACTGAACAGTTTGTTCAAAGACGCGCTTTCTCACCATAGACGGAGCCGATGAAGGCAAGACAGGAGACAAACCAGAGGAAGGCCATGTTTTAGCATTGGGGGCCCCCCTGTGTGTCCCTCCCCCTGATGCAACCTGAGGCTTTACTGATAATAAGAAACATTTTCTCACATGCCTTTATTGGTTTTACTAAATAACAAGAAAAAGCACATCATTATGAATTATTTTACTACTACATTACTTAACATTACTACTACCAATTACAATTAATCATACTATACTATGCATTTAAGGGTTTTTTATCAAGGCAGAACCTTCAGTGTTAAAGTACATTTCATTGACATTGAAAGCAAGCAGTTGTAGGTTCAATAGTTTTAGAGGTATTCACATTTATGTATTTAAATAGCAGATGCTTTTATACAAATAGACATATAAATAGTGCATAATAATAATCAAGGATCAGAAGTCCTTGGTTGAACAGTATTTCCATGGTTAGTGCCAGGGAGCGGCCTGTTACCATTGAGATAACACAGCCAAATTAATACATATACATGTAAACAATTATGTAAATAACAGAAAACATGTTTACAATGTAACCATATAAGGAAATTAAATGTGTTGACAGTGCTGGTTGACAGATGAAGAGGTGACCTATTGAATACCTTCTTCATGTTCAGATGACTAAAGAAGTCACACAATGAGAATACTCTGAATGTAATAACATGCCACTTTAATTACACTGAGTCTAAACAACAGACAACATATGGAAAATACAATATCATACTAGAAAAGCATGGCCCACATTAATGATACTGCAGTAACAATAAAAACACAATCATATCTGTTGAGGATTCTAGTCTGAATAATAGCATTCATTTATTCTATTGAGTTGAGTGAAGGTGTCAGTGTGAAAGGAAACTGAGCACAGAAAGGTGCACCAAGCCACAATAGGACACAATGTGTTCCTGAGAAGATCCTGAGAATAGTGTGATGGGCCAACATTGATAAGCAGCTGCTACAGGTTTTCCAGGTTCCCCCAGAGTCGGATGGGTGGCAAACAGACTCTTGCCTCCCATTGGCAGACCAGGAACAGGGTTTGGGGATAAATAGGGTCCCGTACTCCCAGATCTGTACATTCTCACAATGGCTTTCCTCTTGTTCGTGTCTTGCCTCGCATTCATCAGTGCCGCCTATGGTAAACTTGTTACTAAACGTTTTGCTGTTGTGGAGTTTACCGTCATTAGTGTACAAAAGGCCTTTTTAGATTTTTACTTTCAGCTTTTAAATTCTGACCTATGTATTTATCCAAACGTAAAGAAATTGAATAGAAGATGTATGGTAGACATCAGCTAATCGAGTTATGTAAAATCATGATTCATTCAGGGGAGATATATGGACATATGGATAGTGAAATGCTCCACATACCCATGTGTACGCCATAATTCCACTTTTTCATTTTCTCCAGGCTGCGGCACCCCTGCCATTTCTCCCAAGGTGACTGGCCTCGCCCGCATCGTCAACGGTGAGGAGGCCGTCCCCCACTCCTGGCCCTGGCAGGTGTCCCTGCAGGTGAGTGCCAGTCAATGCCACCCTCCCACCCAAAATTGTGCTTACAAGAGGTTGTTTACTTGACACAAACACATGGTCTAAAATTGTTTTGAAAGTATTGTTATATGTGTTTAGAGGTATATGTTTGAGTAGAGGCCTGGTTATAGCCAGCATAACTCTTACGATCTTCTTTTTCCTCAGCAAAGCAATGGCTTCCACTTCTGTGGAGGTTCCCTGATCAACGAGAACTGGGTCGTCACCGCCGCTCACTGCAACGTCAGGTGAGGGCGCCACCTCAGTTATTGTTTAGCAGATACATATCTACATATAACATTTGATTTATTTAGCAGACACTTTCATTCAAAGCAGCTTACACATAGTGCATGTAGTAAGTTCAGCAGACAATCAAGAATTAGAAAGTGTACAGTTATGACTGTATTTTAATGGCTAGTGCCAAGGAACGGTTTAAGTACAGATAAACTATAACTGCATACATGCTTCTTTAAGATATTCACCTCCAAACAATATGCTGCTACTGAAAACAAAGTATCATGCGGTGTATCATGAAAGGTGGATATTTTGCGGTTGGGCCCTTGACATGAGTTGATATTATTAGCTGATATCATGAGAAAGGGTCCATGGTTTCTTTGCTGTATTTCAGGACTTCTCACAATGTGATCCTGGGAGAGCACAACAAGGCCAGCAGCAGCAATGCTGAGTCCATCCAGGTCATCAGGCCTGCTAAGGTAGGTACACAACAATGCCACTCTGTGGTATCTGGTATCTGGTAGAAATGTCAAGTATTGCAGGTGCATGTAAATCTGTAATTATCCAATTGAAACCTTTGGTTTCATCGTCCTGAGTGAACCATCAAGCGATAACTATTAAGTTTGAGGCGGTCTTACGTCTTTGAAGGTGGACTGAACCTTTCGTTCAAATGTAGGGACAGCTAAAACCCGTAGCCTATCCCAAACACACAAAACCCTTTTGTTGGAGTGCCATCCATCCACTGCTTCTTTGTACGATATCAAAGCTCCATCCTTCACTAGTGTCATGTGTTAGTGTACTTGGGTTAAACTGTCACTTGAACACACCTCTTCTCCCTTAAACCTACTCCCACAGGTCTTCACTCACCCCAAGTGGAACCCTAGAACCATCAACAACGACATCACCCTGATCAAGCTGTCCAGGCCCGTGACCCTCGGCAGCACCGTGTCCCCTGTGTGCCTGTCTGAGTCCAGCGATGTCTTCGCCCCTGGCATGTCCTGCATGACCTCCGGCTGGGGTCTGACCCGCTACAACGGTGAGTCCCTGCCAGCCGAGTCACCACCTCAGGATCCCTGCTTCTGTCACCCAACACCCTACATAAAGAACTCATGCACAATCTTTGGCAAAACGAAAATGTGCACTCTGGTTCTAACGTGCCATCCTCTCTCTCTCTCTCTCTCTCTCTCTCTCTCTCTCTCTCTCTCTCTCGCTCTTTTTCTTTCTCTTGCCCATCCAGCCCCCAACACTCCCAACCTGCTGCAGCAGGCTTCTCTGCCCCTCCTGTCCAATGAGTCGTGCAAGCAGCACTGGGGCAGCAACATTTCCGACGTCATGATCTGCGCTGGTGGAGCTGGAGCCACCTCCTGCATGGTGAGCCCCTCCAGCCCACTCTCTCATCTACAGGATCTGGGCTTCATTCTTTCTCCTTTCCTTCAATTGTACTGTCATGGGCAGATGGATGTAAATCAGTAGAGCATTTGACTGCAGACCAGCACTAAGGGTCAGAGGTTCAAATCCCTCCATGTATGTTGCTTTGGATAAAAAGGTCTGCTAAATGAATATATCAACTTACAGCTGAGTATATTACTTCACAGACGCCTTTCGTACACCTTCACTTCCGCTCCTTTTTAAATCCGTTTGCCTGTGTACCCTTTATGGTTCCTCCGTTGTAGATTTTCTCCTTTCATTCTTTCCTTTTAGACTTCAACTGTGTATCCTAGGATCCCATGGTTGACGAGTCTAACTCTCTTCTTGCCCCCTCTCTATCTCAGGGTGACTCTGGTGGACCTCTGGTCTGTGAGAAGGACAACGCGTGGACCCTGGTCGGTATTGTGTCCTGGGGAAGCAGCCGCTGCTCTCCCTCTACCCCTGCTGTCTACGCTCGCGTCACCGAGTTCCGCGCCTGGGCTGACCAGATCATGGCCGCCAACTAAGAAGGCTGCCACAGCTACCCCTGCCATTATCCTAGACCCGGCCAGCATATCAACACTCATGCTTTAGTCGCTAAGAAGGAAAATGGGCGTGTGCTTGTTTGTATGCTTCATATCAAATACAACTACATGAACATACATTATTTTTGTCTCGTCTGGTCATTGTTATTGTGTAAAGAAAAGAGTGGTAAAGAGTGGACCAAAAGGATCCAGAGGGAGGGGCTGTTAGCACATGCATTATTGCGGTAGAGTTTAGGAAGATTTTGGTGTAGTTACAGTAACCTGTAAACAAAAAGGAACTTAACAGCCAAAAGTTCACACCACTGGTCAAATAGATGCCAATTTTGTAACAAAAAGCGTATGATGCCCACACCTTTTGCCTGAAGTTGACCCAAGTATTGATCTGACAAAAAAGAAAAAAAAAGGGTTATTGTGAAAGCCGTACAGTAGCTACAGATGTGTCTGTTGATGATCAATACACAAACAGAGAAAGCACATTCACTGAACCAAAATAGACACGGGCTAGAGACAAGTTGAACCTTGATGGCGACAAAGCAACACACAGGGCTCTGACCAACCATTTTTTTCGCAACTCTAATTGCCATGGAAACAACTTTATATTAGTTTTCAAGTGGAAAACAAACCTGAGCTGCAAATTGTTACATAAAACCAGCAGTGCCAGGTAACATCTCTATATCAGCTTTGAGGTGGACAGGAAACAAAGTGGTAACTAGGTAAGCTACTGCAGGAAAACAAGGTCTGTTAGGTTCGTACCAAGACAGGATTTGATCAAACTTACAGTAAACAATGCTTCTTAAACATTTTCAAGACGTTCACATAGTAACATTATGCACTGATGAAATCACCTATTAACCAGTGTTTCTTTGATTGCTTATATCTCATGCATGCATCCAGTTCAATTGAATCGCACACCTCTTCCAAGGGTAAAGGAAGAGGTGAGGAAAATTCTACTTAGTAGAAACAGCCCACACAACCGTGCACAAATGAACATATGCACACAATTTTTCTGTCTGTCTTTTCACACACAAGAACACAGACACATGGACAGAAACCACAACCCTTCGTGTACCATTCTCTGTCCTCCACTCAGAGACATCTGTGACTGGAGAGGTATCACTCTCTGTCCTCCACTTAGAGACATCTGTGACTGGAGAGGTATCACTCTCTGTCCTCCACTCAGAGACATCTGTGACTGTAGAGGTATCACTCTCTGTCCTCCACTCAGAGACATCTGTGACTGTAGAGGTATCACTCTCTGTCCTCCACTCAGAGACATCTGTGACTGTAGAGGTATCACTCTCTGTCCTCCACTTAGAGACATCTGTGACCGTAGAGGTATCAGTGGAAATGCATAATGACCCTCATGCAGCTTCATTACCCTGGGGTACCGGCCCATCCCTGTGACAATGTTCACGTCTTCTTCAACTGCATCCCCTTATTAATGTCAAGGAGGTAAGACTGAGGGGGGTCAGAGAGAGGGAGAGGAAGAAAGAGAAAGAGAGAGAGGGGGGTGGAGGGAGGAATAGTAACAAAAATAAGGAAAGATGTGGCAAGGGGGAGGTTACAGTGAAGAAGAAAAAGTGAGACCAGAGTCATACATTGCAGGGAAGAAGAGGAGAGAGACTGAAAGAGACAGACACATTGAACAAAAGAGGGTCAAACTATTATATATTTATAAAATGTAATGCATGAAAAGAAATAGAAGAAACCTTTATTTATCAGGCAAAAGTGACACACACAGTGACACGCAGGAAGCAGCAACTCTGGGAACACAAACAAGCATGCAGCAGTGTCCACTGACCATCTTTTCTCTGCATTGTCCTATCCTGTCCTCCTTCCTCCGAGGGCAGCCAGCAGCAGTGAGCAGCGGCTAACCCTAACCCACATCAAGGTGACAGGGGGCCAAGTCCAAGTGCTTAACTGCCTAGAAAGAGACATAGGCAGGAGACAGATCTGTTCTGTATGTTTTAATTTTTTTGTTTTTTACTGAGAAAACCCTTGTGAGCACGGGAAGACCACTCATACGCCACACAGAAAGTGCCAGGAAAAAGCCCACATGAGCCCTGAACAGCCCCAAATGATAATTGAGCATGAGTGACCCATTTCAGCACATTAGTATGAATATGGTCGCCTTTCTAGAATGACATATTAGCCATAGTGGCCATATTGAACTCTTGGTAGCAAAAGGCATCCATTCCACCATCATTTCATACTATTTGTCTGTTGACTCAATATGGTTGCTCACAGTGGTGAACAAACAACAGAGGAAAAAACAGAGCGAGACATCCTTGTATACTGTATATTAAAGGACAAACTGAGCATTGTTGGGAGGGGCCAAATGCTGACAGCCCTATGGAAGGAGGGGCCAAATGCTGACAGCCCTATGGAAGGAGGGGCCAAATGCTGACAGCCCTATGGAAGGAGGAGCCTAATGCTGACAGCCCTATGGAAGGAGGGGCCAAATGCTGACAGCCCTATGGAAGGAGGGGCCAGATGCTGACAGCCCTATGGAAGGAGGAGCCAGATGCTGACAGCCCTATGGAAGGAGGGGCCAGATGCTGACAGCCCTATGGAAGGAGGGGCCAGATGCTGAGAGCCCTATGGAGGGAGGAGCCAAATGCTGACAGCCCTATGGAAGGAGGGGCCAGATGCTGACAGCCCTATGGAAGGAGGAGCCAGATGCTGACAGCCCTATGGAAGGAGGGGCCAGATGCAGACAGCCCTATGGAAGGAGGAGCCAGATGCTGACAGCCCTATGGAAGGAGGGGCCAGATGCTGACAGCCCTATGGAAGGAGGAGCCAGATGCTGACAGCCCTATGGAAGGAGGGGCCAGATGCTGACAGCCCTATGGAGGGAGGAGCCAGATGCTGACAGCCGTATGGAAGGAGGGGCCAGATGCTGACAGCCCTATGGAAGGAGGGGCCAGATGCTGACAGCCCTATGGAGGGAGGAGCCAGATGCTGACAGCCCTATGGAAGGAGGGGCCAGATGCTGACAGCCCTATGGAAGGAGGAGCCAGATGCTGACAGCCCTATGGAAGGAGGAGCCAGATGCTGACAGCCCTATGGAAGGAGGGGCCAGATGCAGACAGCCCTATGGAAGGAGGAGCCAGATGCTGACAGCCCTATGGAAGGAGGGGCCAGATGCTGACAGCCCTATGGAAGGAGGAGCCAGATGCTGACAGCCCTATGGAAGGAGGGGCCAGATGCTGACAGCCCTATGGAGGGAGGAGCCAGATGCTGACAGCCGTATGGAAGGAGGGGCCAGATGCTGACAGCCCTATGGAAGGAGGGGCCAGATGCTGACAGCCCTATGGAGGGAGGAGCCAGATGCTGACAGCCCTATGGAAGGAGGGGCCAGATGCTGACAGCCCTATGGAAGGAGGAGCCAGATGCTGACAGCCCTATGGAAGGAGGGGCCAGATGCTGACAGCCCTATGGAAGGAGGGGCCAGATGCTGAGAGCCCTATGGAGGGAGGAGCCAAATGCTGACAGCCCTATGGAAGGAGGGGCCAGATGCTGACAGCCCTATGGAAGGAGGAGCCAGATGCTGACAGCCCTATGGAAGGAGGGGCCAGATGCAGACAGCCCTATGGAAGGAGGAGCCAGATGCTGACAGCCCTATGGAAGGAGGGGCCAGATGCTGACAGCCCTATGGAAGGAGGAGCCAGATGCTGACAGCCCTATGGAAGGAGGGGCCAGATGCTGACAGCCCTATGGAGGGAGGAGCCAGATGCTGACAGCCGTATGGAAGGAGGGGCCAGATGCTGACAGCCCTATGGAAGGAGGGGCCAGATGCTGACAGCCCTATGGAGGGAGGAGCCAGATGCTGACAGCCCTATGGAAGGAGGGGCCAGATGCTGACAGCCCTATGGAAGGAGGAGCCAGTTGTCTATTCTGCAGAACAATGCAAAGGTCTAGGCACCCAAGATTTGTTACATGCAAATGGTCTTCATTATATTATAGTATATACAGTATATTTTATATATATTTATAATATATTTAGTTTTCTGTGTTTGTGCAGCCAGTAGCATTAAAGTGCAATGTTGAGGAAATGTTTAGACGTTAGATTAATTCTTAAAGCACTTTTCCTTAAGAAGACATTCGGTAAATGTCACCAGCATAAAGAGATTTTTCTTTAAAATACCAACACTTGAGGTTTCATAAAACCAACAGTACTGGTTGATCACAAACGAACAGTATAGGAGCGAGTTTTGACTTGTCCAATCTACAGTAACAAATCCATCTTAATAAAACCACTTTGCAATTTGATGATTACCAGTTCTAGTGGGATGATAAAGTTCAAAACACCCAATGAATTTACAGTGAAGACAGCCCGACGGCCCGACGGTTAAAAGAAAATGCTTCACTTTATTTGAAGGGTCACAATGACCCGAAGATAACACAAGGGTTAATGTAGCACATGGCCTCGCTTTGAAGAACGTCTCAAATCCGATATCAGACTCTCAAATTAAAGCATCAAAGTATCATCTTTAAATATTAACATTGAAAACATCCAATATAGAACAATGCCTTTCATTCCAAAGGGGCAATGGAAGACAGGAGTGGGATTGCTGGGCACAGCTGCAAGGGGTGGGCACTGCCTTCTTTCCTGAGATAACGTTCAAGGTTAGCTCATCTTGCAGGTGAACCCCCACTGTGTGGGTGTAATTTCACTGAGGATATATCATCTGTTAAATAAATGACAGGCTTGTGTCTGCTTTGTGATTGGGCAGGTCATTAAATGGACTGCATTTATAGCGCGTTTTTTTAGGCTTCATTAGGCTTTTTTAGGCTTCATTAGGCTTCCTGCGACTTTGGCTCTCATTATGGGAGTTTTAATCAGGGGTGTGTGAGTGCTACAGCGAACACAGGGTCAATATAGTCACACAGGAAGAGGGAGAGTGTAGAAGGAGCAGGAAATATAGATATTTAGAGTAGTAGGTCAAAGGGATGGTGTGAAAAGCTACATGGGTAGCTGTACATTCTAGACACACACTGTTAATCAATGTATTCTTGCCATCCTTGTGATATGGATATGGAAGACCAATTTAGAAGATAATACAGACATTTAAGCAGTTTTAGAGTTGATTGAGTTTGGATATATTTATACTTACATTACATTGACAGACATAACATATCACCTCTCTTATGCCATTGGGAATTCAACAACTCCAGGATGCATTCCAAGTGCCATTCAGCTAGTTCTCCTCTTTCAGGACTAGCTCTTGCAATTATACACCATACACTCAGTACACTCACTGTCTAGGATAAAAATATCTCTACTTTAAATCTTCTCTGAATTAGTCATTCTAATCCACTTGAAAAGTGTTACTCAGGAAATTGTATCTGATACAATAATCCAAGAATGATGAGATTTAATCAGAGAAAGCCTGGAGGATGTGAAAAATGCTGTCATTGGAATGGGTCGTCTCTATTTCAGCTTGAGTGTGAGTGGGCAGCGCCTCCTCTATGTTGCCAACCATTTTGTTTTAAAGTTTACTTTAACACTCTATAGGTTCAAAAAGTTTACAGACAATGAGGGAATGGCTCAGATATGCCTCAAATATACAGTATACTGGGGTTTGGTTTATGTATCCAGTATTGACCTCTTATGACAATACAGAGGATGTTTGATTTATTGTATACATGATTGCTCACTTCCATCCATGTGAACAAATTCATACACATTTGTCAGCTAAAACGATATCCTGGATCTGATCCTATTCAGGCTAGTTTTATGTCCATTAGGCGATAGGCCTTAAAGAGGGATGTGATCATCTTACAAACCTCATGCTCTAAAGTACCTACATGAAGATGGCCTTGAAGAGTATGGGTTCCCAGCACATTCTAAGTCCCATTGATTTCAGAAGTTTCAGTTAACATGCCTGACATTCGCAAGTAGAGCAGCAAAACGCTGTAATGATAATGAAGGGTAATGATCCACAAGCAAAAGCCAAATGTCAAGTGCATACTGTGTTCTTGGTTGTCATGGAAACAGTTATGGGTCCAACACTCACAACCCCACCAGTATAGATGGTATAGTAGGCCACTGTTGTTTGTGCAATGCAGTACACGTCCACCTTCAGGTTCAAGTTCTTAATAGCTTTTTAGGCCTGACTTCTCAGTCCATCGCTGGATCTGTCTACACTCCCTCCCTACAGGAACAGTATTCACTACCTCTACACGGACGAGCATGTGGTGTAGAACAGGTGGGCACGCAGAGTGACAGATAAAAACAGCTACGCCGGTGATGAATGCATATACCTGCTCTCAGTACTGAGTGACTCAGTGTAAAAGCAAGGTAATGCTCACCAAACTGCTTGTTGTGAAAATGTGTGTGCGTCCATTCCAAAATCCTACCAATGGCATCCGCAGGACCGGGCTTTAGAGGTGTGATACTTGTGGAATGCACTAAGAAGACACCAGACACACAGAAGGTTTGATGGTCGATCGCAATTAATGTATATTTAAATAAATTGTATATTTACTAATGACTCATGCAGTGACAAAGATTCAATGCCCTTTTTTTTATCGGATAATAAATAGTTGATAACTAGATGAACGCTACAGTATGTGACAAAAGTAACAGAAAGCTGTGAGAACTTTTTATATAAATGTTATGCATGTTTGATATTTGAGACATAATCCACTGTTAATGAAACATTGTAGTGCAGCCCGTCTGTATATAAACAGTAGCACAATAGACAGTCCAGAGAAGGCCCTGTACTTCCTGGAAAGATGTGTTCTTAGGTCTTTGTGTAAGTAAGGTATACATCAAACTATTTCATATACATTTTCAGATCACAATGATCAAAAAGAAAATATATACAACATGCAACATGCAATTGACGTTGAAATCTAATTAGTTTGAGAAATATACCATATTTTTTTAATTTCCCCCATCTCAACCCCTCTCTAAACCTTGTCTCTTTTTCCACCTTTGAAAAAGTGTGTATACAAGCTTAGAATGGGAAGCTGATGTACAGTATCTAACAAAGAGTTGGCCAAATGCTGGTTGCCTGCTTTCAACAAGTAATTTAGATGCACATCTCCTCTTACTCAAACCTCAAGGAAGCTGTGCAATTCTCAAAATCAATAATAGTTTTTATTTCCCACTTTTGAGCGAAAACTAAATGGTATCCAACTCATCATCGCTTGCTATTTTATCAGTCAGCTTACCTGAATCCAAGCAATCTTTATGAACTTGCTTTAATAGTCTGGGTGATCATTTTCATTTAATGTCATTACAAATCCCCAAATGAAGACTGTCCACAAAAGACCAAATGCTCTGTGAAAAACTTGACTTCCCTTATACAACATAAAGGACAATAATTCAACAAAGGACAAATTCAACAAAGGACAAATTCAACAAAGGACGAAAAATAATATTCAATTATAAAATATTTGAAAACCGTTTTAGTATTGAACTATTCATTCAATGAATCCTTTATAAATACTGTATCATCCCCACTCTTTAGTAAATTGTTATCACATACCGTGTTTGGTTTCAAAAGAAAGGGATTATGCAGAAGACTGAAGGTACAATTATGCAGTCTTATTACATTAAGACTGCCTAAGCCCACCGAATAAAATCTCAAAGCTTGAACATTAGGTTGAAACTAAGACCTTTGGTCCTTTCTTAGTTTACTGTTTCCCATTATCACCTCAGCATGATCAGTGAGTCACCTTTGTTACAGAAGCACCAAAAAATATAGAAATGTTCCTAGCCTCCAACATGGAAGAATTAAGAAAGCTAGAGGTGGGAAAGGGTGAGACCCGCAATTGTCGTGACAAATCCATGTTCTGGTGACAGGGCCTTCAATAAACTCCCATTCTTTAATATGCAGTAAGCATCAGAAATAGGTTGATATTCTTCATGGGGCTGCAAGTCACTATCCAAAACGGCACCAAAGTTTGAGATCTCTATTGGAATTGTTATTTTGTCCTCCTAAAATAAGAACAGGTGACTTCAGACCCAGCACACACAGGTACTGGGCTTTTACATCTGCATATTTGGAGGAATGCATTTAGGTCTAAGAAGTCACTGAAAGGCTCAAGCTAAATCCTTCAAGAGAGTCTGCACCTTTTTATTTGAGGTTAAGTGTGGTGATGTGCTGCTAAAGTGCCTTTAAAATAGGTTTTATTGATGGAGGAAAACTTGTCAACTGATCAAACTAAAAGGGCTATGGAGCCTCAGTTCAGTTAGCTCTTAATCTAAAAAATCTTAAAGAATGAAAACTATGAATGTAGAAAAGTCAACAGGGCAGTTTCAACAGAGGCGAAAATGAATTTCCCTCTTCATTGTCAATGGGAATCACATGCTGACTTTCGCATGTGGTTTTCTTTGTCATGCTAGCTGTGTTTGTAATTTGATTAACCCATCCTGATGTCACTCATCCGCTTGATTGAAAAGACATTCAGAGAGACATGGAAAAATACAAAGAGTCCAAAGTGAAATCCTGATCAAACTTGAGACTTCTCCTGGTGACCCTCTGGGGAGGAGGACCTAGCTTGCTCAGTAGAGGGTGGCTGCAAGATCTAAAGTTACAGTGGGACAAAGTCAAACGCATCTAACATGGTTAAAGTGAAGATGTCCTGAAAGAAGGAGTTGGAGACTTTAGAGGGCCCTAAAGCCACCACATGTGTGAAAGCAGACAAGACAAGAAAAACATCCTGCAGAGATGAGTTGTCACTTGAGTGCTTATGAGAAGAATATTGTTTGCAAACCAGTTAAGCACAATGCTGATGACCTTAGAACACTCCCAGTCCCTGCAGACCCCTCAGGAAGGACAGCAGATCAAGCATTGACATTAGATGTCCTAGACGAGACCCCGGTGGGTGCAGGACCGTCACAATGGTGGACAGCAAAATATGTTGCATTGCCCAAAGTACTGTACATGAGTATGGCCTCAGACTCTCAGTTCAGGCCCTATCATCAGTGACGATTAAAAGTGTGTAATGGATGTGTGCTCTAGGGCGCCAGATAAATTATTCCAGCCAACACAGGCATGTTGAGGATGAAAGGAATAGCTAGATCCTACTTCTGGTGGCCTGGGATGGATCAAGATGTGAAAAGGTGCAGTTGTGTGAAGACTGCCAAAACCACCCACAGCACCACCCACAGCACCCTGGGAGTGGCTGGAGCACCATGGTCCAGGATACATATTGACTATACGTTGGAAGATGTTACTAGTGATAATGGATGCCCACTTTAGTTCAATCAGGAGAGACCTTAGATTAGATTCTTAGCGGGGGGAATAAGTAGTGAAACAATATCGAGTATGCCCGAGTGCAGGGATCGGTCTTGCCTGACTGAACTTGCACTAAGCTTCATATGGATGGACATGTCCCCTATCACCTCAGCCACTGCACAAGCTATCATTGAAAAATGACACCAGATCTTTAGGATGTTGGGATCACCATTGAAAGTGGTCACAGATAACGGGAATGTTTCAGAGCAATACATTTGTGAAACCTAACAGAATACATAATGCTAGGTCTTTTCATCCTTCATCAAAAGGAATAGTATAATCCGCAGTCCAGATTTTCAAGAAAGGAATGGGAAAAGTCTAAGGGGACACCATAACAGCCGAATTGTCAAGATTCTTGTTCTGCCATCGCATCACTCCTCATGCTACCACAGCATATTATAGTGAAAAAACGGCCCAACCAAAATGTGTATCTGCTCTGTAACTTTTGCTAGAAAAGAGCAGACATCTCTATATTATCTCAGGTTGTTTATTGTGACCAAAAGAACACAGAAAATAACACACATGATGGCAGGACAGACCCTTTGCATGTTAGGGGCGGGGGTACACATTATAGCAGGTGAAAAAACGGCCTGATGTAATGTGTAGCCTATCCCCATCTGTAACTTTAGCTAGAAAAGAGCAGACATCTCCATATTATCTCAGGTTGTTCATTGTGACCAGAAAAACACAGAAAATAACAAACATGATGGCAGGACAGACCCTTTGTATGTTAGGGGAGGGGGTACACATTATACCAGGTGAACAAAGTGGTTAGTTGAAAAGCCATGTTAAATTCAATTAAAACACAAATCAGGGCAACGAGGGACAGATTAGCAAAAACGGGGCATCCTTGTCAGGCCCACAACCGCAGAGAATGGACAGATGGAAGTAGCCTAGATTAAATGAAAACATATTGTTCATAAACCTGCATGTGATGTCGAGTCACATATCAGTCGGCCTGTAGCTAAGGTGCATGGCAATATGGAACCTTGGAAAACACTGTCGATTAATCCACAATACTAAACGACGCATTAAACTATTCACACGTCGCCTTAATGTAACAGACAAATAAACGTATTTATGTAGATAAATGAGTCCCTTGTTACTATGGAAAACCTTGTCGAGTCTTCCACATCGCTATTTGTTCCATTTAAGCGGTGAATTCGAAGTGCAGCAGTTAAATTCCGCTTCTGCACGCGCGCTTCCGCGTCCAGGGGATACGAATCCTTGGCACAACACATATCTCATTTTCAGCGCAATTTACAATGATTACAGCCCCAGGCTGCGATATACTGCTCTGCTGCTGTATATTAAAACTTTCTCAGTTTAAATTATAAAAATGCTTAGTGTGCTTTTCGGACAGCTCTAAAGCCTGCGTGGTAGATAGCCTGTGGCACTATTATGCGTGGGTTGGATCTGGGCACAGTCACCTTTCACTGGAGATAAGACCGCTGGTATTTTCTAACTTCTGTCTGAGCGCGAGCGTGGAAGCATGCCTTGGCCGACGAATGAAACGTTCATCTGGTCGGGACCATTGGACACGAACCGGACGATAGATGCCAACGAGAATCAAGGTGGCCCCGAGGTTGTCATTGTTCCAGTGGTTTTCGGGTGTATATTTTTCCTTGGAATTGTTGGCAACACGCTTGTCATGATTGTAATTGGAAAAATCAAGTCAAGGCGCTCGAGAAGTACTACTACAAATATTTTCATCCTGAATCTCAGCATTGCTGACCTGAGTTTCCTACTTTTTTGTGTCCCGTTTCAGGCAACTATTTACTCCCTGCCAGAATGGATATTTGGAGCCTTTTTGTGTAAATCTGTGCACTATTTTGTGACGGTGAGCATGCTTGTTAGCATCTTCACGCTCGTGGCAATGTCAGTGGACAGATATATCGCCGTAGTGCACTCCAAAAGGTCTCACTGCATTCGCAACAAGAGAAATGCTTTGTTAGGGGTTTGTGCCATTTGGTCGCTGTCATTCATCTTTGCAGTGCCAGTCGCTCAACACCAAATACTGACTAACCACCCGGACGCACCAAACAGTTCTTTTTGTTGGGAAATCTGGGTTGCCGGTGTTTCCAAACACACATACAAATTGACAATATTAGTAATAGGTTACCTATTACCGTTGGTGTTAATAATATGCTGCTATGCAAAGGTAAGACAACTTTTCACAGAGCATTTTGAATCTGAATTCAAGGCTGCAGGCCATTAGCTGTACATTATGCATTTACCATCAGTTTGAAAGTGCCAAGTTCTGTACTGTTGATAATCAGCAGCCTATTTTTGTTGCGATTTGTGTTGACTACATTCAAACCAGTCTACCCCAACAATGGCATTGTAAAAGCATGTGTCGGTTATTAAGGGTGGCTTTAGACTGCAACGTTCATTACTTTTTGTTTTAACGTTTAATGATGCAAATTGATATACAGTAGGCCTACTTATCCATATATACTCAGGGGTGCCGTATAAGGTGGAAAGGTTAGGACGATTCTAAGGTAAAAAATAGGTTACAAAAAAATGAAATTATATTATATAGCCTATTATTATTATCATTGAGGATATATTGTTTTCAAATATAATAATACAATTAACGATTTCTTTGTTTTTACTTGTGTTTTGCAATAAAAGTTAAATATATCATGACCAAAAAGTCAACATCCATATTGACCAACCACCACCCTGTATCTGCATGAAATGGTTTGTTCCTGCCCTAGCGCACTTATCAGTGACGGTGTTTAGTTGAAGTCAGTAGTTGCGCAAGTCGCCAGAAATAGTGATCACAATTTCGCCTAGCAAACATTAATCAGGTTTTCAAAAAAGGTCAGAGAAAAAAGAGAGAGTAAAGACAAAGGAGAGGTTCTGTAATCCAGTTTTTCACCAAGAAATTGGGTAGCCAAGTCTGTGAGTGGTAGGCCTATTAACCTGTTGTCCATATGTGAAATAAACTAGCTAGTTTACAGACTAGTGTTAGCCTACATTTCATCAACATTTAATCAGTGCAGGTAAAAGTTTAGCAAGATATTCATAGTAAATCATTGTCCCGACTCCCTGCCCCTGTTAGCAGATTTAACAACAGCTGAGTCAGCAGCACCCCGGTCTCCCCATAACTGTACCTCTCCCTGTCCCAGTGTTAATACACTTAACACTCACATCTGCATAACCGTGCTGATTCAAGAACTTAGCCATACAAAAGCAATTTTATTTCTATGCCCGTTTCAGAAAATACAGTCTCAATAATTGTACTCATTAGGGTCTGGCAGATATAGATTGTTCAATTCACTAATGCGCTTTGTCATGCATTCTAAGACAAACATATTGTAATCACATTACATTTAGCAGATGCCCCTTATCCAGAGCAACTTACAATAAGTACAGGGACATTCTCCAAGTGGTGTGAAGTGCCTTGCCCAAGGACACAACTTCATTTAGGCACTGCCGGGATTCGAACCGGTAACCTTCCGATGACTAGCCCGACTCCCTAACGGCTCAGCCACCTGACTCCTTCCTTAACCAATGTCAACATCTTAATTGGCATTTGTTTCAAAATGTAGACAGTGATACAATCAACATCTCTCTAATAGGAGATCATGTTCTCTCACATACAGTACAACATACAACCTACCCCATTTTGATGTTTGGTGAAATCGCATTGTGCTCTACCCCTTGTTAATCTGTAACTGAAAGTTTGTCGCATCAAACTCTCAGTGAAGCTAATGTTTATGTACACCTATTATAATTGTGCTGTTGGACCTTGTAGGCATAATATACGGAATAGCACTAGTGACCTCAGCACTCAAACACAGACTAACCCTAACACATTATCAGCATGTCATATTCATGAGGTACTCCTATTGCATCTGTAATTGTCAGCATTTGCACTGTCATGTGCTGTGTAGTGATCTATTATTGTAATAATATAAAAGATTGCCATTAAAATAATGTGTGCTTCTTTTAGGTGCTGTTCCATCTTCATAAGAAGATGAAGAATATGTCGAAGAAATCAGAACGTTCAAAACGAAAGGTATGAGGTTATTAGCGTTTTGGGATGAAAGTGCACGAGAACTTTACTTAGAAATAAACTTGATACAGAACAAAGGGAAAGCGCCACACAACCATCGATAACAAAACAAAGAATAAGACAACAATGTCAGAGACAGCTCAGCTAATAAGTCAACACAAAACAGGTGCGTCTAATATTTCCGGTGACGCAGCACGGCGTTCACCGTGTGAACCGTGACAACTATGGAGCAAAGTATGCTGTTGATATAGACTTCACTTAAATACACAATCGGTTTAAAATGACCTCATCCAGTAGCTGTAATCTTGACTTCTCTGGAACCACCTGTGGTCATGTTTTGTATTGCTGTTTTACTAGTAAAAATAAATATTATACAATTCAGTAGCTACAGTATTTGACTAATATTGATAGTGGGAACTCAATTGGCACTTTGTTTATATGAGGACTTAATATTGCATCATAGAAGCAATGAAGCGTTCCTTGGCTTGGATCACAACACTGTACTTTACAGACTGTTATGGTAGGATGAGGGTCCAAAGTTTCTTTCACGAATGCTGTCTGTAAAAGGGTTCAAAGATACTTTTGCAAATACTGTCTGAGTGCAGTACAGTGTAAAGGAAGAGATTATGGTACATCCAATTCAGTACTGTGCCATTTAATGCAAACATTACCTCTGATGACAGAGGGTTGTAGTGACAGTTCACCAAATCTATATGGAATATAGTCCAAACCTGCTATGCTACGTTTTTATGTTATACATATCAACATAATACATTCTGTGATCATTTGGCCTTTTTTGCAATATTTTTTCAGCAGCAACTCTGGTTCTTTATTACCACTGTTGCTCTCTCTCATCAGCTGAGCAGTGGTTAGGGTTAGGGTTAGCAGAATAGTCCTAGGGCAGTGGTCTCCCCTAACTAAATGTATTTTAATAGACCGACTGCACTGTTACTAATGGCTACAGAGTACCTTGTTTGCTGTTGAGGAGAAAAACAGCAAGGAGGGAGAAATAACAACGTTTTAGTGAGAGCAGAACACAGATAACACGTTGGTAGATTTCCTTCCCTTTCTACCGGCGCACTGACACGGGTAACAAGAACAGCAATGAGGGCGTTGAGATTAAATGAGTCCCAAATGTGGGGAAAGGACCTGCTTTCACATATAGGATGGGATAGCACAGATCAGTATCTATGGCAACCCACCTTTGACCTTAAAACTGTTTATCTGCTGTCGTTTATGGTGAAGCTCACGCAAAGAAGGATAATGATTTTATCTATAGATGGACTTGTGAGAAGCCAGTATAAACTATAGAAATATGAGAGCGGGCATCTTATGTGACCACTTCACAGTGTCAGTGCAGAAGCACATTCTACTTTAGTGACGCCTACTTCTGTTTATCAGCTATTGTTTACTGGAATAGAGTGTATTGCTGGGAGGAAAAGCATGCAGTTAGATTGCTCCGTTATAGAGGCATTGATCTGTAAATTATAAACAGAGTTTCTAGCAAACCCACCTAAATAAGATAATACCAAGGAGTTGTTGCTAAATATGAATTGAATACTAGGTACTTCCTTGGTCATTACCTTGAATGACGCTGTTAACTCCTCAAGGTGAAAACCATAAATGTGTAATTATTGACTACGGTGTTGCTATTAACTGGAACAAGACACATTATTCATTAAACCATGATTATTTGCCTGCATATTTTCTGCAGATGATTGCTAAAGTATCTATGTGAACCATCAGTGACAGTAAAGAATATGCATCAGAAAACTGCAGGAAAGCAGCAGGTATTAAATGAGAATGTGGCCAGCTCCATTACACTTATATTAGTAATTGAAATTACTTAGTCTTTCATTAATGCATTCAAATGTCTGGTTACTGAGGACATGCAAAACTTTTAAGTGTTCGTTTTCCTTTCATTTGTAAATTAAAATGTTATATTCCGTCTCCCACTTTGACAACATTCAACATTTTAAGTTGTCTAATGGATTTAACGGGAACCTTTGCTCACTTGTACACCATAAATGGCTTGTCATTTTAATGCAAGTCATTGTAAAATAAAAAGTAAGGTAGAGAGACAGAGTCTGTAAGGAGTTGATTCTAAAAGGGGAACAAGTCAAAGAGATCAGACTATAGGTGAGGAAACTCTTCCACTGATGTGAAATTAGTTTTCATAAAGAAAACTTTAATGTTGAAATTGTACAAAAACCAAAGCAAGGGCAGTTTTTCAGAGGAAATCAAATTTTAATGGTGAAATATATTCAAATGGGAATGGAAAAGGAAATGCACTCTAATTAATAGATGAAGTTTGTCAACTCCTTTAGCTATTCAGAGTTCTGAATGGCTTTGTCATGTAAATGATGCTAGCTGGCATTTTTAAATTGCACTTTAAAACACTTCATGAAGCCCTTTGTCCTGTCTTAGCAATTGATTCCTGTCAAATAGCAAAAGGTGAAATCCTATATTATGGTAGAAGGCACACAACCGTAAGATTAAAAAATAAAATGTTGTTACGGTAGTAACAGGCCAGTAAAAGGCTTTGTGATTCAAAGTTCAAATAAAAGCCTGATTAACCTTTCCCACTGTAGAGGTCATTCACCATTTGCCATTCTCATGATAATAATTTCAATGACTATACTTATCATCTTGAGTTGTCGTTGTAAGCAAGGTGGTAACCCAACTGGCATAGTCAGTCTGAATGACAATATGAAAATGTTCACACTTAGTACTGCCTATATCTTATCTGAAATAATCATTGATAATATATTGTCGCAGAGTTAGGCTATTTGTTGCGAAAGTAAGCCTATTTTCTAAGCCTACAATGTGGCAACAACCTGTGGATTACTACAATTATGGCCAATTAAACTACATTTTGTGCCTTGCACTTATGCTGGACGTGATGCATTATTAATGAGGTGCAAAGGTCGGTGCTATCAAGGCACAGTGTGTATACGTGTCATATAATGATGTACTATTGTTTTTAATTATGTTGACTTAGTGTAACTTTGATATTGCCTACCTTCAGTATCGAAAGGGGTTAACTCTACTCTATACTTTTAGTCCTGTCTACCAGCAATTCAAATGTCACAGTACAGTACAGAGTTTAAACCTGCTCCTTAAGGCCTTTATATGCTACTCCGTTTTACTCCGTTTAAAAAAAAACGGACACATGGGAACGCCTTCCGTCTAGGTGGAACGCCCTCTCCGAGCTCTCCGAGAGCCCCGGAGAGCTCGATGTGCACCTCCTGAATATCCTAACTATCCGTCCTAATTTGTGATAGTTACGTTTCTTGGCTGTGATTGGTCCGCTAACGACATCATTACCGTTGCGCCACCTACTCTTCTGGCGGTGCATTGTCGGAGTAGCATATAAAGGCCTTTACCGAGGCTTTAAGAGGGAGGGGGGAGCGCCTCTGTTCTGAGAACCATGGAACAGACACACACCAATACTGTCCAATGTTTGGATTGGCCTTAGCTAAAAATAGGAATCAACCACAGAGGCATTCCTTCTGTTCTTCTTTCAGTCCTGCACCCGTGAGGACGTGATGCAGTAACTGTCCTGGTTTGAGTATCATCTCATTTAGAGTCAATAGTCATTATTGTTCATCATTGCGGATGGAAGTGGAGCTGATGGTCACAAAGGTAATCAAAAATCGTGACCAATCCTTTAAGCCAACAGATAAAAAGAATTGTTCTTTCACAGAGAACTGAGGACTGACCTGTTGTTGTTTCAAATGTTGGAAACATGCAGCACAAGTTAATATTGTAAGTCAAAACATCTGGTGCCTTAGATAAAGCACTTACTAATTACACTCATTTAACTCCTCTACCTCATATCCACAAACCCTGACTCAAGATGTTCAAGCATCAGTGATAATCCTACCATCATTTTGTCATATGCCCTCAGGAAATACTTTCCCCATATGCTGGGGTATATTCAGTGTCTTCGCATTTCAGCGTCTCCAGAGGGAAGTCTACAGAGAGGGAAAGTGTAAATGGGCACCTTGTATGAGATCATGGTATTCAATGTTGGTATAATATCATAAGACACGCAAGAGTGGACCCCTTTCTCTAAACAGTTAGTATGCCTAGATTTCTCTTCTAAGAGGTATAGTGTCATGGTTTATTTCATGACATAACATTGGCAGAAGGTTTGTGTATGTCTGTGTGTGTGTCTTTGTACAATATGATTCACAAGCAGATCTGTTTATACATAGTTGTAGCTAATGATGTGTGTGGGCACCTAAAACACAAACATCAGGGTGTCAAGGTTTCCTGTCACAACACAAAGTAGCAGTCATATTTAATACTACCTTGGTTACATGCTGCTTTGATTCTTCCTCTCTCAATGATATATGAGTGTAAAAATAACTTCACCAGAGCATAAGGACAGACCTTTACATTGAAAACACTGTATTGTGAGTCAGTTATTGGATATATTGATGATCAGAATTTTTAAGATAAGATTACTTTCACGCTGATTATATACTAGTCCTGGGGTGTAAATGCACAGGCAAAACTGTGTTTTTCAAAAATATCTTTAAAAGTCCTTAATATAAGATTATCTTAGCCGTTTATTCTTACTTTACAAATACAACATTGTATTTGTATGTGGTGAAAAAAAAGCTTGCCAACTGGATGTTGTTTGGTAAAAAAGATGAGAGGACTCCATCACGTTGCAGACAAACATTGTTCAACACACCACCCCTTCCTACAGCACAATTAAGGACAGAACAAGGATATGTGTGCCCTTTACATAGACCCAACAGAGTGCTTGGTGCATTGTGCCAGGAGGAGGAAATTACAATAATTACAACAGTTAGTCTGAGGGAAAGGTAATTACACAGATGTATCTTTTGTGTGTTTAACTACTGAATGTAGTAGTGTAAAGTACAGTGTGTATGCAAGTTCCCCTGCCTCACCTTGTCCAGACTAGATCAGCCTGTTTAGAGCTGAGAGGGTGAAGGTGACTGCCACTGTGTTTATGGAAGTCTCCATTAGTTGTTGGTACTTAATGGTCCTGGTACACGAAGAGTGTTTTGGAGTTGAATGTGTGAACTGAGTATGAAGGAAACCAATAGAGCTGGTGTTCACTAGCAAATAAATCTGTCAGATCCATACAGTCAAACATTATCTCAGTTTCAGTCTCTTTCTAATAGTGCATTGGCTCAGACTGTTTATCCATTACTAAATATGAAACTTGGTTTACAGCAAAATGTCTGTCCTGTTCCATGGGAGGACCCTGATTTATACGCCACAATTTGTGGTTATCAACAATTTTATATTATTTTGAATTTCACCCAAAGTAGTTATTAAAGTAATAGTCAAGCGATCTCTCTAATCTCTGTACTGCAATGCAGATCATATTGTTGCATCATTAATCTTGCCTGTCTGAATTCTAATGAAACATTTACATCAGCTGCTCACATCACACTTGAGTCATCAAGTATTTAGAACAATTGTCACAAAGGCCATAATACTGTATCACACAAAATAGAAATGCATTTGTTCCCTTTCTTTATTGCAGACTGGATTAAGAATTTGAGGACATTTCAATTTAGATAAAATTGTCATGGTAGTGTCATCATTCTACACACTTAAATTGCTTCAATTGATTTCTTTCAGAGCGTTCGCATTTCTTTATTGAAGCCGTCACATTTTAAAGGGTTTATGTAAATCTATGATTGTCCATTCTTAATGGAAACCCTTTTTCCACTCAAAGCCTTAATTGACACACATACTGTAAGTAAGGAATGTTTCAATACCTAGTTGTGAAGTGAGCCATCAATTCATTTAACAACAGAGCACCATCCATTCTCCCCGAGTTTATTTACTTACGTCAAATGGCATTTCATAGGCATCACCTAGCAACAGTCAACAAGACCCAATGTCACAGAGACTTATTTGTAGCTAAATTATCACAAATATTACAGATTACATACAAATAATGAAGAAACAATCTTTCTTAAGTATTGCTGACATTTCTCTTGTTGTTTCAACTAATTTATGCATTTTCTGCATGTGTTATTTTAAATCAATAGATACATGGAATAAACTGTAAAAGCACATAGTACAGTCACTACCTGGCTTTCCTCCTTATCATTTGACCACTGACATGATGTGCATGTAGTTAATAACATACTGTACTTCCCTAACTTCATCTTTCTCCTACCCTGACCTCCAGACTGCTCAGACGGTCCTACTTGTGGTGACAGCCTTTTTGACTTGTTGGATGCCTCACCATATCATTGCTATGTGGGTGGAGTTTGGCATGTTCCCCTTGAACGACGCCTCCTTCGCCTTCCGCATCGTCTCTCACTGCCTGGCTTACGGAAACTCCTGTGTTAACCCTATCCTCTACGCCTTTCTGTCTGAGAACTTCCGGAAGGCCTGTCGCCAAGTCTTCACCTGCCATTTTCTCTACCCCCCTCCCCCTGTGGAGAAGGTGGTACGCATTCGCATGGAGAACTTCTCTACTACCCACTCCATCATCAACATGTGAGCAGGTGTAGACAAAGTAGAATATTTCAAATTGTGCTCTTTAAATCAAGTATTGTGTCAGTATTATGGCACACACATTTGTATAAATAATGTACAATATGACATATTTGTATAGATCATTTCAGGCTCTGAATATCTGTCAGTAGCAATTATATAGATATAGATGTATTTAACTAATATGTTTGCTTATACAGGGGACTATTTTACCATGTGTATACATTCATTCTGTACTACTGGATTTATTGATTGCTTTGTCCAGCCATTTATATGTCTTTTAGATTGTGTCAATTTCTGTGATAAAACTTTGCTGAAATTTGAAAGGTTGAAACCTTGTTTCTGTTATCCTGTAACACATCCTGTATCCCCTACACTTAGCTCGTAGAAGTGTTCCGCATGAAAACAAATGTTATTGAGCCCATGGACAAAACAAGACATGGATTTGTACCACTGACATTGTCCTCCTCCCTGTGTATCTTTCTGGCTCCAACACGAGTACTAAGAGCGAGATTATACAAACTTCAAAAGACTGACACAAAGCGTTTTTTTTTATGTAAACAGGGTTCACTGCTTTGTCTAGGCGCATCCTCGCTGAAAACAAACTTGTCGCTGCCAAGCAGTAACACATTTGTTGTACTTTGTTGAACTGAACCGTTTACTTATATTTACTGCTTATTTATTTCATGTTTATAGAACTTGCTTGTGCAGAAAATTGCTGTTTGGTCTGTTTTATTCAATCTGTGCCACTCGCTGTACCACATATGGCCAGAATTTTGGGGACAGATTTGAGGTTGCCTTTACAGAGGGAGGCCGACAGGCAAAGGGACATTGGCAATGTTCTAAAAATGTATTTGGGGCGGTTGGAGTATTCCTCTGGTCCTTTTTTAATATTCACAAAAAACTTGTGGTTGTGGACCACCATTCATTAACAAAAATTTGAGAACAATATTTCAAAATTGTACTTATGTTTTTTTACTGCAAGATAAGGATATATGTATATTTTTTTAAGAGACTAGCTCAATACATTGTGCTGACAACTGCAGATGTATTTGAGTATCAAAACTATAGTTGGTGCAAAGACCTGGCCTTCAAGAAACTGAGGTTCAACAAAGTATCCTTTGTTGGCCTAAAAATAAGAATACATTTGAACATTTAATGTTAATATATAGCATATATAGCATTCAAGTGGGCCTAGTTTCCTTAAAAGCAGCCCTGCAGGATAATTATAATTATTTGTATTTGATTTTTTTGCTGCAGGATAATTTAATGATTTTCGTTGCGTTGCAGCCAGGGACGAATCTAGGTTCCCACTTTTGGGGGGGCTAAGCCCCTAGATAAAACCTATTATTTTTCCTGTGACCCAGCAAAATAAGGGGGATCTGGGGGCATGTTCCCCCAGAAGAAATTTTGGAAAATATCATTTGAAATAGTGTCCGCTAGTGGGTTTTAGGAAGAGAAATTAACACATTTAGATTTAAAATGTAAGACGCCCATGGTTGCAGCAACAACTATGACCCTGATAGCCTTTTTGTTGTTGTTGGAAGCTCTTTGGTGTAAATGCCTTTCAGAACTTCAGAAATACTTTTCTTCACTGGAAACTAAAAATGATATTGGAAAACTGAGTTGATGTCTCAAGAGAAACTACATGATAGTGACAGTTTTTGAAATATTCATCTGCTTCTTGTTCAAGTGGAGTGTTTGAGTCAATAAAAACATGTTTTTAGTTTTGTCTAACTCAGGTGTGTCACTTGTTGGCTGTTTCGTCAGCTAGTGAAACATAATATTATAATCATTTAGCAGATGCTTTTATCCAAAGTGATGTAGAGTACATAGGGGGATTTTAATCGATGACCACTTGATCTGCAGCCAAGTGCTCCAACCACTGAGCTACACCCTTTGATGTTTCATTTCAGTTTGATGTTGGTTTCAGATGTGACTGTGATATTTGGTGCATTTCTCGTTACGATACAATGTATATCTTCTCAGCTGGTAGGTTTCTTTGAATCTTGTTTTTTGATTGAATCGGCTTGATTATGTATTAGGCAGCTATTAATAACAAGACAATTTGACTGATGAGTCATGCTTGTACCTTGAGCCTAAAAATATAATCTGTCATTCAAAAGAAGAATAAATCTTTATTGATCTTGCAATTAACACCTACACGCCTGCAGGCAGCGACAACACCAAAACACACACACATTAAAGTCTCCAAATTCCCCTTTAGATTTTCTCCCATCCTTGGGAAGCTAGTAGGAGTGGTCTGTCATGTGCTGGCCATGGACATGGGGAGGAGAGCAATCTGTTCTGCACGTTTTTATATTAGGGTTCTTTGCAGAGGAAACCCATGTGAGCACAGGGAGAACATGTAAACTCCGCACAGAAAGGCTCAGGAGATAGCTCACCTGTCAGGGCCCCTGTTAATGTTTAGTTGAGACCCTGGTTTTTCCTGTTCTTGTGTTCTGTCTGTCTCACTGGGTGTTTGTTCCGGTCCTGGTCTTCAATCTCTCTCTCTGTCCTGGCTCCCTGCACCTCCTGTGTCTCATTCCAATCAAATCTAAATGTATTTGGAAAGTCCATTTTACACGCAATCATGTCACAGAGGGCTTCACATATGCCCATAGAACTAACCTAAACCTTATCCTTATCATTCGTTATTGGTGTCTTTGTGAGGTTTCCTGCCGTGCTCCCATTTTGTAGTAAAGTCTTTGTTTCCCCGGATCCTGCCTGCTTGTCTCCTTGCTCTTGGGTCCATCCCCTAGCACTCATCCGTGACGACGACCACCAAGCGGGAATCGGTTGGACCTTGGAACCCAGGACCTTCTTACTGTGACGCTAAAGTGCACCGTGCCACCGTACTACACCACAAGTAATGCACCTGCAGTGATGTTGCCATGGAGTTCAACATGATGCCCTTATCCAGTAAAAATAGGCGCTGGGGGATATCTATCTGAGCCCACTAACAAGACTGATGGTCTTTCCTGTGTCTCTAGAACTTTTCCACAGAATGTCTTGAGATATAATTGGGTTCTTATTTTTCACTTTGGAATTATATGTTGCTTGTTCCATTATTATACATCTATTGTGGTGCAGAAGTGCAGATTCCAGAAACTACGCAGATGAGTATCAGGGCAGTTGTGTTTTAAGTATAGAGTTCACACCACTGCTACTTCATTATTTGAACTGGTCTCTGTGGATCTGGCTGGAAATGGTTTCATTTGCTGTGTGTACGATACCCCTAAATGATCTTACAAGCTACAATACAGTAGTATCTTGCCAAGCATCATCTTTTTAGCACCTCAGTGTGATGTGTTTATAGAAGTGCCATGAATAGGGGGCATCAAATTATTAGGTAATGTCTCATAATCTTAAGACTCCCACACCTGTGCCACACTTGTTACTTATTTATAGCCGTTTCATTTGCACTTATAAGTGGTGTTGGAGTAACACTTGAGACTCATAGCTGGGTAACAGGCTGATTCTATGATTCTGCATCTGTTTGAGCTGCTTGGCTCTAATGGCTTTGCTTGTTTACCAGGCTACTTATGTCATTTTAAAAGCTAGTTGGATCCCCTCAGAGATTCAGGGGCACAGATGGCCCAAACTAAGCTATGTAATGATGGCCACTCTTAAGTGATAAGAGGATGCAAATCTAGAGCTCAGAATTAATAGTTCAATTTGACAGTTTTTTATAATAAAAATTATCTAATAAAAAATCTCAAATATATCTACACTTTGTATTAGAGGGACGCACTGCATTTTAGGAAAAAAACATGTTGATAGTATGACATTTAATAACAACACAACGATGCATGTGCATTAGAGACGTAGGAGAGTCTACAACGGTGGCTCATGTGCAGGCTTAAATTCATTTACTCTGAGTCAGTGTCGCCGAAGCAAGGACGTCAGGAAGGCCGGCCGTCAGGAAGGCCGGCCGTCAGGAAGGCCGTCCGTCAGGAAGGCCGCCCGTCAGGAAGGCCGCCCGTCAGGAAGGCCGCCCGTCAGGAAGGCCGCCCGTCAGGACAATCCAAGGTGGTCTCTCTCTCTCTGTCTCTCTCTATTGGCAAAATGAAAACAGCTTCCAGCCCCTACCATGAAGGTACTACTTGTTCATATTGCAAGATTTCTCTTTCTTAGTGAGTAAAAGAGCATACAGCACCTGGTATTCCCAGGCAGTCTCCCATCCAAGTACTAACCAGGCCCAGCACTGCTTAGTTTCCGAGATTGTGCATCGCCGTGCTGGTTTGGCCATACCAAATCTTTTGAAAACCATAGGCTACTGATGCTATTTGACAATCTAGATGTGTTATTTGACCATCCAATGTGGTCTCTCTCTCTCTGTCTCTCTCTTTCTCTATTGGCAAAATGAAAACAGCTTCCAGCCCCTATCATGAAGGTACTACTTGTTCATATTGCAAGATTTCTCTTTCTTAGGCCCCGTCCACACTAGCCCGGGTAAATTTAGAAACGCATGTCTGCGTTTGCACCTCCCGTCCACACTAACACAGCGAATTCGGACACTGAAAACTGAGCTTTTCGAATACGCTCCCCTAGCCGGAGACATTTGAAAACGCCGGGTACGCGTAGTAGTGTGGACAGGGTACACGGAGCTTTTCAGATACGATGACGCTCAGTTGCCATGGCGCTGGGGTAGCTTGCGCTCTAAAGGTTATAACTGCAAGATAAAAATGGAAGGGGAAAGAAATATGCTGCTCCGTTTCTTTAATGTATTTATCAGTTTAGTTAGCGTACTCCAGGTACAGATAGTATCGCTTAATAGCATCTCTTAAGGATGGCAATGAACACATAAGAGCAGCCTACAATCCTTTGTAGAAAGTAATAGAAAAGAGAGTAGTAGACTGTACTAGTAGAAAGGAGGGTAGTAGACTGCAGTCTATGTAGGTAGGCCTAGAGTCTAGGCCCTAGACTACGGTGGCCCTGAAGTGCAAATGACACCCAAATGAAAACACTTCCCTCGAAAAGGGGTTATGCAGAAAACACTTCCGTATTCGGTAAAACAGACCTCTTCACTTCCGGATCTGTACGCTCTATGCAGACTTATGGTGCTGTTTTACAGAACATGCCTTCAGTTTCCAATGTAATATCTCGGTGAATTCTGCGCCAAAAATGTAGAGGATGGCAGCCTTTAGAAGAAAAAGCGATTCCCCATTGATCTGTTGACTCAGAATTTTGATTTGGGTCGTGATCAGGGGCGGTGCGTCCCATTGCCAATGGCATTGGGCAAATCGGGCAGTTGCCCAGGGCCTCGGCCACCAGGGGGGCCTCGTCGTATTTACATTTTTTTTAATGAATTAAAATAAATCACTTGTCATTGCAAACGAATGACAATTCAAATTAAGCATGAAAACACAATTCTTTAATTCTATTCTTTATAGCTAAATGTGTTTATATATATCTATGATTCAAACAGCCCTCACCTATTTCACGCAATGCTTTCAGGATTAAGCCTACGGCAACTCCTGAGGTAAAAAAAACCCATGTCCGTTGTCACATAGAAAGGTCTGCTATAGCTAAAGGTCTGCTATCCTCAGGATTTATAAGATAAGTAAACGTATACTGTATCTAAAATTATTTTGTAGACTTAACAATGGATTCTGCCACTAAATGAGTGACTTAATTGGAAGGCCAACTGTGCCAAAACGTCAAAATTTGCGTGCGTGTACAGACGTCAAAAATGTATAGAAGGTGGAGAGGTATCCGGTATTACACTCCAGTCCAGTAGGTGGCGGTGATTCACCTATAGGGGCTACCTTGTTTGCTAACCGGCATTAAAATAACCAAAGAAGAAGACTGAAGTTGTGTGTGTGTGTGATTTCGAATTCTGGTGAAGGCAGATCTCAGAAAATGTCGACCTCAAACTTTCTGAACAATTGTGCCTTGACTTTTACAGAATGTACTCGACTTTTATCTTCAGATATGTTATATGGTATGCAAACATCTTTTTTTCAGTAGCTTACAAAATAGCCTACAGTTGTTGATAATGTCATTGCCAATTTATATCAGCCTATTTATTAACCTTAATTCAATCAAGATCGGTACACGTCTGTACACGTTCATTTTTGACGTCCGTACACGCACGCGAATTCGCACGAAACGAAACGAAAACGAAAAACCACGGAATATGGGTGGTTTTTCCGTTTTTGGAAAAAACGAAACGAAAACGAAAAACCACGGAAAATTGGGAAAATCGAAGTTCAACCTGTTATTCATAGCCTATATATAATAAATATATATATATATATTGAAGCTTGCTTTTCTACAGGTAGGGCCCTACACTCTTGCACTTTTGAGGTTCGCGTTGTTTAAATTGTAACTTTAACTACATGCTCTGATGGTTCTTCCCTTTGGCAATTTGATTTTAATAATAATAATAATCTTATTGTTGATTGTGTGAACTATCTGGGTTTGCCGTTGGGTTAACACAGGAGCGGAAACGATTACATCTGTTTTCCGGTTCGTTTCCTGGGCGTTCCGCTTAACCCCTATAGAGTCAACTCCCCCCGAATACGAGTCAACTCCGCCCCAAATAGGATGACGTGCTCACCTCCCCCCAATACAAAGACACGCTCCCCCAAATGTGAAACGACATTATACTTTAACCCCAAAACACATTACATTAACTCTGAACGGAAAGGGTAGGTACTACACTTGGATGGATGCAGTAGCCTAACTAACAGGGAATAAGAAATTGATCGACAGAGGTACGAAATGCAATAGCCTGACAGAGTTACATGCACCAGGACAGTTGTTTGGCTATCGAAGCAGGTAGCAAGTAGGCCTACTTATGCAAAAGTATAAATTTCGTGTTAAGGGGTACTGGTTCGACAGCGCCATTGGGCTGCGCTTCAATACCGCCACCTAGTGGTTTAAAGTGTGAATTAGTACACTAATTCAGTTCTCACAGTAAACCACCAGATGGCGATGGTAAAGCGCAGCCCTATGGAACAGGTTTTTAAACGTTGAGTTACAGTAATGTAATGTTGTTTTCCATTTCGGGGAGTGTGTCCTTGTCTTGGGGGGAGGTGAGCAAGTCATCCTATTTGGGGGGAGTTAACTCGTATTTGGGGGGAGTGTTTTCATTTCGGGGATGCACTCATATTAGGGGGGGTGTTTTGCACTTCAGGGCCATCGTACTAGACTATGTAGTCTGCTGGAATCACACACAAGGAAGCAAACTCACTGTAGCCAAGCCTTGACACTGTTCAGTCTTTCTGCATCTCTGTGTGTCTTTGCATGTGGGACATTCTTGAACGGGCAACTATGCCAGGAAATATGAAGGGTATAACCTTCTCCAAAGCAGTACCTCAATATTATCATCAGTTTTTCAAGTAATCTTGAAACACAAAGAATCAAGGAGACTTTTTATTCAATTGTATAAAGTATTTTCATTGTTGAAAGTAGCCTATATGTTGACAAGCCTCTATAGTACCTCTCCTTCTGGTTTCCCCAATATTATAGGTGCAATATACTGGCTCATGTTTTATTGTTTTGCTCCTCATCGTTCTTTTTGGTCCATGTGGGTATTTCCATCTTTGCATAGTGTGTCTTTGGGTTGTTTTTGTTCCATGTATTGTTTGTTTGACCTGTTGTTTGGTCTTTGTATTTATTGTCTGTTTCTTCGTTTCCCAGGGGAAAAGGGAAAGCACCCCGGGAGTGTTAGGCTAGAGGCCCCGGGGCTTACATCACCCGTAGCTAACCTCTGTCTAAAAACACTAGGTAAGACATGGGCGGACCACCCCCTGTACTTCTTTCAGGTAGTGACCCTGGCTAGCTGTTTCTGCAGGTTAGAAAGCTTAGGGGTTCTTTTTGAGTTTTTACTTTCTTAGTTTTGGTTCCGTTCAGCCCCTTTCCCCCATTTACTGTGTTTTGGTTTGCAATAAACCTAGTTCTGAACGGTACCCCCTTTGTTTGTCTGCTTGGTCTCCTGCCTCCCGCACAATCACCTCAACCACGTCATAGAGTGCCCACGTGTGGCGGCGCGTTACGGTCTCCTTCAAGGGAGTGCGTAACAAATGGGGGCTCGTCCGGGATCGTTGGATCCCTAGCCCGCCACTCTGGGTGCTTAAGGTGTGGTTGTTTTTGAGTGTGCATTGCGGGATTCGGTCTAGATTGTGTTTGTTTTTGGTGTGGGCGTAGTGCCGTGTAGGGTATGGCAGATTCAGCCTTGTCCCGTTTCCTGGAAGCACCCGCTATTAAAGATTTGGCAGGGGTTTCGGAAGGCAGATAGATGAACACTCTCCCTGATCGTATTGTAGTCCATTTGCATGAACAGAAGGTGGCCACGTTGGCACAGGCCGCAGTGTTAGCAGACGAGTATATTCAATTTTTTTCCAAAACAATTTCCTCACTTTCTCATGGTAAATATTTATTAATAAATGTCTACAATGCAGTTACTTTACCAATTACAAGTGTTTAAGTAGGCCACACATGTGTTACCTGTGTCAAATATTTAAAAAGTTAGGAGACTAAACAATGAAAGTTAAGACATTTAATTACGATTTAATGATGTGCTATTTCATGGGGGTAACTCCAGGTTGCACTGTTGTGATGTTTTATGCACATGTGAACAGACCAGGAAACAGACTGCTTACCTCCAGTCTGAGGAGGAGGATCTCCATCAGAAGTGGGTGTGTGCACTGACCACCACTCTCTGTGTATAGCACTATTTAACCAGCCTGTCTGTATTCAGCATCTCACAGACAGAAGGGATCGCATGACTGAAAGGCACCACCTCTGAGACTGATACAGGAGCTGCTCATACCAAAGCAACACATCTCTGACCAGTTTTTCTGATCTTCCTCTCATATCTAAGGTAATTCACATGATACGTAACTTTTTTTAATGCTTTTGAACTTCTAAATATTGTTTTCTACTTGTGCATTTCTTTAAAAATGACAAACATACTTGTACAAATCTCAGAGTTCACATAGGTCTAACTGAGATACAGTATCTGTCTGATGCTCTAATATCTGACAAAATTATCCTCTTCTATTGACAGAGCAGTAGCTGACTCTGAGCCCATGTGGGTGTTGCAGCAGATCCGTGTGTCAGTGGAGAAGAACAGCCTTGCATTTCCTGCAACAGAATACAGCTTCAGACTTGCAGACATGTTTGGTGAGAAAACTGACCCAGAGAAGAGGAAAAAGATCTCCTTATGTCCTAATATAATCACTCCGAACACCATTCCTGAGTTCTGCATCCCACCTAAGATTACATCTCAACAAGAGCTGAAGACAGTGGATTGGAGTAAGCATGTTCCTGTAGTGAAAGGTTCTTCTCCTGAGACTGATGGCCTTGAGCAGGAGGCACCAGCAAGAGAAATGATGAACACTCACATCATTCAAGTGGAAAATGTGGATGAGGCATCTTATGATGGCTTCAGTGACGAGGACAGCACCAACGCAGACCCCCAGAGTCAAGCCGCACTTTCTCTTCCTCACCTTGCCAAAGCTCAGACCTCCTATGGCTTCTGCACCTTACTGGAAAGCCCTCACACCAGAAGAAAAGAGTCACTGTTCCACAGTGACCCCAACTCATGCGGAATCCCATTAGTAGCAGCCCGAGGTAGATCAAGCACGTACTCCAGATCCGCCCACACTGCCTCATACAGTCTCAACAAAATTACCTCCAGACTTTCCCCCCGAGTGGTAGCATTGCACAGGCAGAGCACTTTGGACAGTGACACCACCTCCTCTACTGACTCATCCCCCTTCAGTTCCCCTCTCCTGGCAAGACCTCTGGCCAAATCCTGCCTCCTCAAGGCCCTGAGTCATGAGAGGCTGCTGTCTAGGGCAGCAAAAAAAGCTGTACTCTCCAGGAACAATTCTCTTTCCACAGATGAGTGTAGCTCCACAGACAATAGCCCCAATATTGTCAGGAGGGCTTCAGAGGGCTTGGTGGAGACCTTACCCAATACCTTCAGCTTGGCCCCTCCCGCCATCTTCCCTATGGACTTGGTGATGTACAGAGAGAGAGTGCTGAAAGAATGTCTGATTCCAGTGGGTAGGGAAGGTACTTTACGACTCTCGGCTGAGTACTGTCCAGACAACCAGAGACTTAGAGTAAGGCTTATCAGTGCAGAGGGACTGTATAGTATGTCTGTGGACCCTAAGAGCATCAACTGTAATATTAGTGTCTGTCTTTTGCCAGGAAAGGTCCAGAAGCAAAGAAGCACAGTCATAAAGAAAAGTCGTAATCCCATCTTTAATGAGGACTTCTTCTTTGATGGCATTTGTGCAGGAGAAATCAGTATTAGGTCTCTGCGATTTAAAGTGGTGAATAAGATGTCGACAATGAAAAGAGACTATATTTTGGGGGGACTGTGAGATTTTGCTTTATAGTGTATTGAGCAAGTCTATTTGAAAGAATGTGTTACAACATACGTTTTGTACTACTCAAATGGTATTAAAACATGTTCGACCAAGTGTTTTCCTTGTAAGAAAATATGGCTGTTATATTAAAACATGCAATACACCTTTAGGGCAAGGGCTTTTGATGCATGATCAGTCTGCACCTGAAATGCATAATACTGTATCTAGAAGCTATCTTAACTGGCATGCACAATCAAGTGTGCAAATTATTGTAAATGGTGGCCATCATTAAGGACATAATATATAAGGACAACACACTCTAATTCAAGCAAAACATTCTAAGAAATATCTCAGTCTTTTAAAAACTGTTATATAATATTTTAGAAATTAAATAATGTTTTTACATACCTAAAACAAATGAATAATTCTCCGTGAACACGCATAGAAGAGTTACATTTTACCATATAAGTTTGCTTTTGCTTTGGCCGCTCAAGTGTACAACCACAGACATTACTAGCAGAGCTCATTGGTAGTCGATTATCGAGCGAATCGTTTTCAATTTCAGAGCTGTCATCTATCCACCGCTAATCGAGATCACGAGTCTTGGTAACGTAGTAGCCTTTATAGGTAGTGCATACTTACATGGGTGGTGTTCCGCGAAAGCAACAATGGTTTTTGAATCTCTGGTCAGTGACTTACTGAACAAGTTTATCGGAGACTATGTGGAAAACCTGGACAAGTCTCAGCTCAAGATAGGCATTTGGGGAGGTAAGCCTTCTGAGGAAATTGTGCACGTACAGCTAGCATTTCTAGCTAGCCAGTGTAAATATTATCAGCTATAGCAAGTCAGCCCGGTGCCTAATCATTTCACATTGCCATTCCGATAAGGTTTCTCGTGATGTACAAGGTAACTGTAAATTTATAAATAATTATTCCCAACAACTATATGATGTTGTTGTGTCACGAATGGTCGAGAGGCGGTGCACGGTGCATGGTCTCCTATGGCACTGCAGCCTGTAAACATTGGCCTGTTTGCCTCATCAGTCTGGTCATTTTGACCTATTTGATATTATTTTGCGCCCTATTATTTAATTCATGTAATATCTAACTTCACCAACGCAGGTCTGACTGCCAGGTCATGGTCAGGTCATGCATGTCACTCAATAAAACTGAGAATAGTTAATGATGCCATTCTCCTTTCCCTGGTGTCACCATAGCCACCAATGCTCATGGATGTATATCCCCTCCTTTTGTCTGTCTTATTTAATACGTGTGTGAGTGAGGAACTGGCTGTGTCCAGGCTTTTGATAGGGTTTGCTATGCTATGTTTACAATAGGAGGAAGCTCGCATTAACTTTTACTTTGCTTGGTGCTACAACTGCCACACCTATCGTGACACACATTAGGAGCTCCAGTTACTTGCTCTTTGTAAACTTGATCACATTCTCAAGGGCATGTCATTCTGCTGCAACACAGTTCAGTGAAGCTCTAAGTGTCACAGTGACACAGGTAGATAAACCAGATTATAAACCTGTTTTTCATGTGGATCCCATTAAGGCCTAGAATGTCTGCTTCTTTCTGCATAGCTTATTGACTCGTATATCTTAGAATCGATATGTTGTCATAATCAGCATACATAGGCTTTGCTTTGTGTCTAGATTATGTTTCAGGTTAGCAATTGTGTTGTGGTTACCCACAAAGCCTTACAAGCAGCACTGTATTTTCATACAAAAGATTCTAAGATTGTTAAATTCCCAAAGCACAATACGAGGGGTCACAGTAATTGCTGCTCTGAGACCATAAGCAAAACAACAGTTTTAATTTAGTTGAGTGACAACATAGATTATTTTTAAAATACAACTTGAAAGGTTTAGCACTTTGAAAAGACCAATAAAAGAATGTTATAATCCTCACTAGATTGACACATTTCAGATCATGAAGTGAATCACTGCATTTTGCCTTGTGCGGGGTACAGTAGTACTAGTTCCACTATGCTCTCTAACAAGCAAGTGAGAATGACCTTTGCAGAAATGGAAGAAACCGGAGACCAGAATTGACACTTTGTTGCTAATTTCTTATTTTGCCGTGCAGAACAACAACAAGGAGCTACTTCCTACTTGACATCAATTGCCAAAAACCACTAATCCTATTTTCTTTTCTTAGGAAATGTTGTTCTTGAAAATCTGAAAGTAAAGGAAAATGCTTTGGTAAGTATTGGTATTGTAGCATCAGTTGTTGATCAAAGCTAATCAAGTGTAGAGAACAGAATGGTAACCCACTTCAACAGTTAGCCTATAGGTCCATCACTGCTAAAGCCCAATGTTAGGAGGTGTCACAATAAGACCAAGTCATGTATGTTCTGGCAATATTCAATACAAAACACAATTTTAAAAAAGAACATTGTAGATAAGAGCATATGAAAGATAGACTCGATTAACTCTCATCTCAGACACCAAAGTGTACAATCTGGTGTTGGCCACTAGGACGTCTACTGTGAGGATGTCACCAGCTTGCTGTGGTCATGGCTGTTAAACCCAAGCTAGTGCTGCGGTGTTAAGTCAGAGGATGTGTGATTAAACACAAACTGTCTGTGGAACTGGGCTCCAGTCTCAAGCACTAAAATGACAATTTCAGATAGACTGTGATAGGTAACAAGACCTATGTTACTGTACCCTTTTAGAAATGTCCCATCAGTTATTGAGAACACACCAAGCCGTCTACTAAATCTAACATGACTGTAGTTTAACTCCATGGTGTTATTTCTGTTACAGAGTGAGTTTGATGTTCCATTCAAAGTGAAGGCAGGGCAGGTTGGTGAGTATCGGTGTAATGCTTTAACATCTCCATTGAAAATTGACTAAATAAATGCTACCTCATTAAAACCTCTTAATACCCGGGATGGATACAGCTCAGTGTCAGACACAAGAGGTTGTAGGTTTGAATCCCTGGGGTCGTGTATATCGCTTAAGATAAAAGCATCTGCTCAGTGAATACATTATTATAATTGTTACTATAAAAACCTGAGCCTGGTGTACCTGCATACTGAAATTATGAATGATTTGCTACAACGGTCCTTTTGACAGTGTCAGAGGGCTTATATGACCAGGCTATATAAAGCTTGCACAATTGTACAGAGAAGTGTGTTATCACTGTATGAATGCTGTAGGGCAATTGGTCTCAATGATCTGCTCTAACTCCAGCTACTCACTAACAAGCTCATCTCTATCTGTTATCCTGAGATACTACTAGCAAACCACCATTTGACTGTGTGCGGCGACAAAAGTGGTGTGCGTCACATTAAAGACAAAGTTTGTGCCTTGTGACAAGTTTAGTCTGACAATTATGCTTACACATGTAAAAAAATCTTTTTTTGCTACATACATTTTTATTAGGATCTGTGTAAATGAGTAGACAACATTGAAAGCACAAGTGAAACCCTATAAACACTGGTCTTTTTCAGAAAGTCCACTCTGTAGATTGAATTAACTATGCAGGCAGCTCTGTGAGGAAGCTTACTCCCACTAATGCACTTTGGAACTCAAGGTTCTTTTGAAGTGGATTAGTGTTAAAAAAAGATGAGTCTGAATCGAAAAGGTGGTGTTTTTCAACCAATGATGCCTCACTCTTAATAATATTTCTTGCATATTATATTAACTTAAAATTGTAATTGTTTAAAAGATTATCTCAACTATTAGCCAGCACAGATCAGAGCTTGGCCAGCTTCATACAGTACATGAAACAGTTTTTCTTACTGAAATTAGTTTAGCTTAGAATGGCTTCAAGTCCATTGTAATCATGACCATTGATTGATTGTCTGCAAAGTGTAATTAGGAAGTTTTAATTAGGTATTAAAGCTGTGTAAATAGACTAGGACTGATTTTTACATAAAATACTGAAGTTAGATACACAAGCCAAATAGACAGTTGATAGAAACGTAATGTGTTCTCTAAAAGACAACAGAGTTTTGCTTTTAGTCCCGTCTTAAATTTGTCCCACAAAAGTGACACTGCTCCAGTGCACTATTAAGCAGCGTGGGGGTAAAATTACACATCATCTCCAGTTCACAATGTGGCCCAGGTATCTGTCGTTAGGGAAGTGAATGGGCTAGGGGGTTGCTGGGGAACTCTAGATGTTAGGCTAATGGGCCAAGATCTCCCAGACTGAAGTCTGCACCACGATGTCTGGGCTGGAGTGGGGCTCTGTTGACATGGCAACTAGCTTCTGTTCCACTTGATCTGGTCTTTATTTAGGGGCAGGGGTAATGTGCATTTGAATCTGGACATCCTTGGATCCAGTGACAATGCACTGCATACAAGTCATTTGTGTTTGTTTAGTTCTTTTAGGATTCCCCAACACGATTGTGTTGTTGGTATTGAATGGTCTTTATAATTGAGAACATGCAATGCCTGGAAGATATTCTTGGTGTAATCGAATCCCACAGAGGAACAAAAATAGCAAAAATGACCACAATAACTACAATACAAACTTAAAGAGCCAGTGTAGCAAACATAACATAAATCAGACTTTATATTATTTTATATTTGACTTCATATTATCTATTAACTTTTTTAAGCTTCCCGTTGATATAACAGTGGTATCTTTCTTCATCCAGGAAAGCTTACATTGAAGATACCCTGGAAGAACCTGTACAATGATGCGGTGGTTGCAACTTTAGATGGTCTGTATCTGCTTGTGGTTCCTGGAGCAAGTAAGTGATCCCGACCGTACTATTTCCTAAATAATTATCATACCCTTATCTCTCCCTTTATTATCAGAATTGTATGACCTCCCCTTAAATATCAGAAGTAAAAATTGTGAAATTATCTTCCTCATTCATTTGCAAACTAGACTAGGCCTCTTTTTTGTAGACCACTTCTCAATGCAATACCATCCACCACATGGGATACATAATTGATACAGTAGTTAGACCTTCTTACTAGAATCCAACCAGGTAGAGACATGTTCAGCTGTGCTGTCTGTTTATTACAGCTGAGACACGGGTGACAACCAGTGTTCACAATGGTAAGATCACCCAAGTGTCTGGGTCTATGTTGGTGGACGGAGGCTAATCAGGCTGATCTTTCTCTGTTTACCCATTTCAGCCTTCTGATTGGCCAGTGTCAGTAGTATAGTTCTGGGTGTAGTTTCTTGGTAGGATGGTTGATTCTCTAGCATGTCTTCTGTATCTGGTGTAGGTTTGCCATGTCTGTTCAAATAGATGTTTACCTCAGGATCCTGTGCCTTGAGATCCTGTGCCTTGAGATCCTGTGCATTTTTGTGCATCTAGTCTAGGAGTATGAGAGGTATTTGAAAGTAAAATGAGGGAGAGTATGGCTGGGCTGTATTCATGTTGGGTGATCGGTGGATTATTCATAAGGTTGATTTGCCCTGTGGTTGCCTAGCAGCGCAGGTGTTTCTCTGAGTCTTCCATCCAGTGAGGTTAAATATTGATCCTCACTCTGCTGGCTTAAGATAAAATCTCAGGAAATGTCAAAATACATTCCAACTTAAAACTACTAAAACACAATTGTGTATTCAACACTGATTTTAACAAAACGTTATAGAAATTCTGCGAACTTTAGTTACTTGCCTTTAGTATGTGATTATGGTGGAGAAAAGACACACACATATCACTCACATGGATAGTCCTGAATCACTGTCCAAGAATGAGAAATGTTTGTCTCAGTTCTGGAACCTATTCAATGAACTGTGTGTTCATTAGAGGGACATGTGCATGTCTGGATCACACTACACCAAACTGGAGCTGGAGCTGGACTCATCCATGCCTTCATTATGAACCAGACCCAGTGGCAGATGGTCCCCAACCTCTCATACACATGAACACACTTCCTCAATGCATATGCCACGCTAACTACTTTTACCTACTTTTACTACCAGCAGCACACTGTGCCAAGTATAAGGAAAATGCTAATCTTGTTCTATAAATGGATCTCCCGCGTGCTGTTCCTTAGCATTCACCTCTTGTCATGTTGTCAGAAGTGTGCACATCCTCACCTGCTGCACTTACTACAGGCTGCACTTTTGTACGTCACCCATGGTGAAAGTGTATTCTAAAAGTTTAACGTTCTGGGAAACATGGTAATTTTTTAACATGTAATTTACAGTTCACTGACCTACCCTCTCTTTTTCCTAATTATTATTTAACCTTTGGGACATGGACTCTCGAACTTTCTCTCCAATTCTAAACACATTGGCATTATTGTGCTGTTTGATTTCATTCACCGTGTCCTTGTTTTAGTTATCCATGTATTAATTTTTGACAGCAATCAAGTATGACGCAGCCAAGGAGGAGAGATACATGCAGGAGGCCAAGCAGAAGGAGCTGCAGCGCATCCAAGAGGCATTGCAGATGGCTGCGCGCAGAGGTAAGGACACAATCCCACTTATGACGTCCGTAAAGAACTCCACACAGACGTGGCTCCAACCAGGCCTGGCTTGGGTCGCTCCGTGTACCCTCTAGACTCAGTGCCAACACGGACTAAAGTGTTTGTGTCAATAAAATGCCATTTGAAATGTATTGAGGACTATGCTTATGTCATAGTCACACTCATTGGCTTTTAAGTCGATTTACTGTTTTCAAACTGGAGTCTTGAGTATCTGGAGAGACTTTCACACTGCTTCATCCAAAATATTACTGGCAACAACTGTTAACAAAAATAAATAATTATTTTTGACCTAAGTGGTAATGTGTAGTATGAAACTGGCTTTCACTGAAACGCACTGAACCTTCCTTTTCATCCTTCTCTGCTCCTCCACTTTACCCTTTTTCTAACGCTATACTTAATGTATTCTGGAGGGAAGAAGTAGTTAGTTATTCAATGTTATTCAAGTATTGAATCACTTTATCTACATATATGGCAGTTAGTCTACATGTCTGAGTGTCCACCCACCCCTAGCCCACCCAGACACACATACTCTTGTGGCAGTCCGTTGAAGCAGACAGGGTCAAAGCTCCTGTGGTGGTGCTGGTTTTCCATGGCGACTGGCTCGATATCCACTTGTGATCCAAGGTCCACTTACCTGATGGCCTTTGATCAGGGATGAATTCAATGTTGCTGCGTCACCTCAGCACGTCACGTTTTTCTATCCTGGGGGTGGGGGTGGATGAAAACATGGCAGTTTGTTCTGTCGCTCTAAAACAATGTTTACCTCGCTGACCCACCTGTGCTAACTGCCCAAAGGTGTTTATATAATGGATGAAATGCATAAATAAATCCCATCTCCTTTGAGACAACCTGTCTAACCAGCTTATTGGCACAAGACAAGAACATTGTTGTTCTTTGATAGGAATAAACCAAGCTATTCGGCATGTAAAATGATGAATGGGTGATTTTTAATGTGTGTATTTTCTGCTGTTTGCATTGTGCTAACGCTGGACACAGACTCTCAGACGGGAGAGCTCGTGTTTAACCTGGAGAGTGTTGTGTACAAGGAGCCCCTGCACGGTAGGCAATTGAGCCTCACCTATAGGCCAAGAAAACATTAGACTGCACTAAGGTCGCACCATCAAAACCCTTGCTATCTTTGTATGTATGTTTTAGCTTAATGATGCTGCAGTTGGTATTACTGGAATATCCCCCCCCCAAACCACCTGCCTTTCAATACTTTACCACAGATAACTGATAACACGTGCTTCTTTCTGATTTTTAAATCTTTTCTAGAATAGAATATTGAAGTAAACACTTTCTTTTTCAACTTCCTCTGTTATTGTCAATGCTTGCTTAGCCCTTTCTACTTCCTGTGTGATTTGTGTGTGGTTTCACTGCTGCCTGACCTAAATTCTCTCCCTCTTACTGCTGCGTTTATCGTGTAAAGGACGTAAGATTAAAAAGCATAAAAAAGGCTTTAGGAAGTCTAAACGACATGAGCACAAACCAGGTAGGTACTTGTGTGTTTGATGGTGAAACTTGCTGTATCTATCATCACATTGCCTCAAAATTCTAACCTCTGATGCTTTCAATTAGAAAAAAACAACCAAAATGTGTGGATGGATTCCACATCAACACTGAGTTTTTAGTTTGATGTTTTTACATTTGATGTATATTATGCTATATTGTTATTTTATGCACATTTCAGAAAAGCCTCAGGATGAAAAGAAGGACACGTTTGCTGAGAAGATGGCCACGCAAGTTATCAAGAACCTGCAAGTCAAGATCACCAGCATTCATATCAGATATGAGGACGACGTAAGTCTCCTTGGCTGCCCTTCATTTCAAATGTTGTTCCCTTTCACCTGCCAGTGTTCACACCCATTACAGATGAAGGAGAAGATTGGTTCCCATCAGTGAAAAGAAGGAACTAGAATGTCTGGGGGGTATGCTTACTGTGATTTGACTTCCTGTCATTAGTGGCATGGTGTGAGTGTGTGATGGGCTTTTTGATTTCTGTGTTCCAGCTGTCGGACCCCCAGCGTCCGCTCTCCATGGGAGTCACCCTCGCTGAGCTGAGCTTGCAGGTGTGTGACAAACACACACTCAAACACAACCAGACAAACACACACTCAAACACAACCAGACAAACACACACTCAAACACAACCAGACAAACACATTTACAAGGCATGGGTACACTGTCACACCATGTTGTTTGATAGAAAGATGTGATAAGATGGAGGCAAATTGGGGGAATTGTCAGTCAAAGCAATCATCATGTAACAATCTAATCACTGTGATCATTACCGCTTCTCAGCAACCTCTCAATGACTTTTTAATACATGCTGTTTTTGAAAAGAATCTGAATAAAGAATCTGAATAAATAGAAATGATTACCAAAATTTACCAAGAAAACAAACTAACGGTTGATAAATAATGTGTGCTTTTCTCTTTGTTTTTTTAGACAGCTGATGAGAACTGGAAGACATGCATACTGAATGAGGCTGCCAAGATTATCTACAAGGTAACATCATTTGTCTTTCTGCACTATGCAACTCATAGAGATTCTTGTTAACATTATGACCCATATTTCATGACTTTCATAAAGTGTGTTTTCTATTGTAGCAATTCATGTACCTGTCGTGCTAAAAAGTTAATACAAATGCAAAAGCATTTTATTTTACTGTATGTTGCTGAAGCTACTATGATGACGATGTCTTTCTACTTCTCAGCTGGGTCGACTTGAATGTCTGTGTGCTTACTGGAATGTCAACAGCCCTCTATTCTACAATGACTCATGGGAAGAGATAGTGGTAAGACATTTCAACACTACTATTTTTGAATAAATGTCAGTGTGCAGAATTCTTGCAATCCCAATATTTGATACATTCTGAAGATTCCACATGATTAATACGATATCCCAACAACAACCACAAGACAACAGTATACACATTTAAATATGCAGTAGACACTGCTAGAACAGCTTTTCAATTATTTATATATTTCCATTCTTTCATTTGCTGTCACCATAGGAGGCTCAGTATCTGAATAGAAGTTCAACCAATCATGGTTGAACAGGCAATACAACCATGTCTTGCCATGTCTATGATGCAACAGATACATTCTATTTATCTCTATCCAAATATGAATGTCAAGTTCTTGTATCACAGTCATTAGTTAGCCCATTTATGAATTTATGATGCAAATGACCATTGGGGAAATACACACTTCTGTTGTAAACATTTAGTTTTTCACAACCATGGAACATGATTTCCTACTCTTGTTTGTCTTGTTAAATGTCACATTCAGGAAGTGTAATGAATATTTGTGTTACTCTCTCCACATGCTGGTGTGGACATAAGAGAAGCTTCACAAACCAGCTACATGTTAATGCTTTTAAAATGTTATTGTCCAAACTGAAGTGGCATGTAAGGTGAACAGATAGTTAGCCTTTATGTTATACTTTTTATACTGACTGCTTTCACAATGGGACTTACAGGGGAGATTTGAAACCAAGTGCTCTAGCACTGAGCTGTACCCATTCCCCAAAGAAATGCCTTCTTAGAATGAACACTTCTTCATAGTGTTCGAATGATGCAGAGGATGATGCTAACTGTAAGATAAAATGGGTCAGGAAAACAAATGATTCCTTCTACTCTTTCCGACCAGATTTGATTTCCCAGAATCCCATGTGCCCTGACTCAGCTGTGCCAGCCTGGTAATAGATGGACCAGGCCTTGGTCGGGTGTCAGATCATAGTTTATAGTCTGTGCTGTTGCCAGATGCTAGTTGAGACTAGAGGGGTACGCACACATCACACACACAACACTCAAACACCAGATAACATCCACTCATTTACTGTTTTTTTATACCGTTTTTATCACTATTTCATACACGCACACACACTCGCACACATACACACCAGAGAACAGATGACCCTTTTATGGAGGTTTCCCCCTCCCCCAAGCTCTACTGTACCACATCATTGTCCGCTAGCCTTCGGCTTGAAGGCATTATGGGTCTCGGTGATGACTAGAGTAGACATTGGATAATGTGACCGGCACAAACCAGATCTGCTTGCTCTGCCTCGTCTCAACATGACCCACTCCTCCACATGACTGTCAACTTAAAGGAGTCTGACATACCACTTTTAAGGCTCCGAGTGACCCAGGTGTGTCACCTAGAGCATAAGATTGACCGTTCACATGAATGCACATCAGCATTTTAGCCGATGAGGTAAATGTCAGTAGTGTTGAAATTGGTTTTCATTGTTTTCAACAAGGAGTTGGATCCTAATGTATTGTGGTAAGCTGTTATTACTATGAATATGCATATATACACAGTAAAAACAATAGCATCATTATTTGTTTTAGTGTGGGTGTGTATGTTGGCATTCCAGGTGTGTGTGTGTGTGTTTCACTGTCAACAGCACCAAGAGAGACCAGGTACGCCTGGAGTTGTATGTGCAGTTACAAACTAAACAAACAATAAACGGTGACAAAGGGCGGTCCTGGTCCAAATGAATTCTCTGAAAATGTTGTCCGACCTGGCCGGAATCCAGGGGGTTCTGGGTCCCTTTCCAAGGCACTATTGACTAACAACCATTGTTACTCATAATGTTTGGACCTTTCATTTGATTGTAGCTTAAATGCTATCAGGTTCAACTGTGCATCCAGTATGTCAACAGGACTGCATGCTCCAGTACCAGCTCGCACAGCTGACTAGCGCATCACATGTTTGTTTTTTGTCGTGGGTTTTTTTCCGCTCATGGACATGGTAATTGTCAACACAAACCATATGCCATGGTCTTCAGATAACATAGGCTCACTCGGCCGCGTCCAGGGATGTGTGCACCAGAGGATTTGACTCAACACAAGCACCCACTCTCTTTCTCCTATTTGTCTTTCTCTTTTGGCCTTTCTCTCTTTCTCAATCTCCGTGTCTGTCCCCTCTTTCTCTTTAACCGGAGAGCCTATGAGCCTGTTAGCCACTTCAACTAACTCATATGAATCATTATATAATATACATTTTCAACAGAACTGCCATTGGCATCACACTTTAACTTCTTTTTACTGTTAAGACTGGACAGCACAGGCAGGCCAGTGTCACAGATAGCAGATGGCCTTCTGTAAGCATTTGCTTCTAAGCAAAACCCCTTATCTACTGGAGTGTTAACACACTAAGCATATTTTACTTCTCATTATATATATATGATGTTCTTTCAAGTACTCATTGCGCCTCACTTTACATAAGCACATCTACTGTAGGTCTAAATGCCCAACCCACATATCTGCATGCAGACTCTGTGATGAACCCTGTCTTTTGTGGCTCTTCTGTAGTTTTAACCATACTCTAGGTGTCTGGTAGGAACAGCAATAGACCGTTCAGTATTGGATACACGCATAACCTGTATCAAAGTGCTTGGTCGTTGCTTATCTCTACCCACCTTGCTGGAGGCCTTTACAAATTACTGTTTGTGGAGCTGTGTCTGTTCAGTGTACAGTATGTCAGAATTAGGATTTACACACACCTGTGTGTGTTGACTGTCTGGGTTACTGTTCTGTACGGCGCTATGCAATAAAGAGCGTCTCCAAACACTGGGGAACAGTACATTGCTGTAAGGGACAGACTGACGCACCTGGGATGACAGCTGGGTAGGCTGCTGGTGTGTGGAGAGAGGACGGAGTGCTCGTATAATGACAAACCGCTCTCTGGGATTTGTAGTCACTTTAAATATAGACTTCAGAATGTGACAGTAATGAAAAAGACTTTAGCTTGAACCATGTTTACGATGATATTACAAAAAATACTAATTTGTTTCATATGCATTTTCTTCTTAAATATGTAGTTTTTCTGGTTCTGAAGAACTGCGTGTTTTGTTCGTTTACAGTATGCACAATTATTTGTCTGCAAAATTGTGTGGCTGCAACAAAAAAAACACATTCAAATGTCAATTATAAATACCTCACATTGTTGAAACTATTCGGAACCTCATTTGACCCACCCTTCTGAAGAAACAGCGGGAACATATTTTTTGAGCCGGTAAGTGTACTGGGTCAGCTGGAAACCGTGACTATGATGCTTTGTCCTCAACCTCTGTTTTTGTGTCTCTACAGGACAAGCTCAAAGCAGGCATCAGCACCAAAGAGCAGGAGCTCAAAGACTACCAATACAGTATGTGCAGCGCTCTTAACACAATTAACACCATTAGCATGTGAAAGGGAAGAGACACTCTCTGTTCTCTTTCTAGTTATGCTTTCCCTTCGCCCTCCGTGGCAACCCTACTATTCGAACAGGAAATCATGGATATTCCACCTTTTATCTTTTAACAGCTTTTATCTTCACCTCCAAGTGACACCTACACACTGGGTGCTGAGTGCACACACACACACACACACACACACACACACACGCACACAGAATGCTGTGGATGTGAGGAACACATCCGCATTTGGTGCCACACTTATACACTCACGCCAGCAAACACACACAATACCTGTCGTATTTGGTTGCAATGTTAGCTTCAAACTTGTAGAGATAAGATGGATGCTACACAATGTTGTCTGGACGTGAAGGTGTTGCTCTCCATCCCCTGACATACTGCATGACTGTCTTGTAGCTGTTCATGAGCTGAAACCGTTTTCAACACTTGTTTTGTGTCTCTCTCTTTGTTGCTCTGTAGTATTCAAACCCATCTTTGCTTCTGCTAAGATGTGTATCAACCCCAATGCTGAGGTCGAGCTCAAGTCCCCCAAAGCCAACCTGTACCTGGAGGTGCAGGACATAGCAATAGAGATGACCAAACCTCAGGTACACACACACTGCAGGACATAGCAATAGAGATGACCAAACCTCAGGTACACACACACTACAGGACATAGCAATAGAGATGACCAAACCTCAGGTACACACACACACATGCGTTTTCATGGCCATTCCTGTTGGGGACTCACAATTCAGTCCCAACATCCTGTTATCTCAAACCCCTAATCTTAACCCTGTCCCTCGTAACCCTAAAACTCTCATTAAACCCCAACTCCAATTCGAATCCACACCCAAAACCCCTTCAAAATAGCACTTGAACTTGTGAGGACTAAGAAAATGTCCCTGCACGTTCAAATTCATGTTTTACAATTATGAGTGGACTTTTGGTCCCTACAAGACTCGTTAAATAGGTTTGGTGATACACACGGGCCATCTGTCATTGCTGCATTATCCAACATATTACACATGCATGTTTTATCAAACATCTGCTATTCTCACCTACAAGGACATTTTGGTCGTCAGCTGTTCACTGACACATCTGATGGTTAGAAACCCAGCGTTGCTGTTTATAGAAAGCTCACCGTCAGACTGCTAATCACACATGCACTGTCTGTTAGTCCCTCTTTAGTGTGTAGATGGGAACTACAGTACTTATAGTACTCTTTATAAACAAGGCTTGCAGTAATTGATGCATCTCATTACATTATTCTGCAGAATTATTTACGTTTATGGTGACTAATCATGACCAGAAACTTTGGAAAGGATGTTGAATATCCTTATATAAATCATCCTGATTCTCTCCTTCTCACGCTGATCTGGTCTGCTCTTCACCTCCCCAGTACCTCACCATGATAGACCTTCTAGAGTCCATCGATTGCATGGTGAAGAATGGGCCCTACAGGAAATTTAGGCCAGATGTCCCTGTGAGCCGAAATGCCAAGCACTGGTAATTGCATCAAAAATCCAAATAAACATCTCCAAATAAATGTCTATGTTATAATGAACCAATAAACCACTTGAGAGTAGACCTGCATTAGTCAGGGTACGACTGGAGAGTTTCATCTTACGGTGTTGCAGGTGGAAGTACTGCATGACCAGCGTGCTTGAGGTCCACATCAGACGCTTCAACCAGATGTGGTCGTGGTCCAACATCCGCAAGCACAGGCTGACCGTGAAGGCCTACAAGGCAGCTTACAAAGCCAAGCTGCTGACACAGGGAAAACCAAAAGAAGACGCAGAGAAACACATCCAGGTCATTCTTCAGTTGCAGACACAGTTGAGAGGAGTTGGTCCAGTTTTTTGGTGAAAAAAAACAAACCTTGTTCTCAACCTGTTTTGTCCATGACAGGACCTGGAGAAAGGCCTGGATGTATTCAACATAACCTTGGCCAGACAGCAAGCGCAAATGGAGGTTGGTACAGAAAAGTTCACCTCAGTTTATATAGATCAACAGACTCCAGAGTACGTTTTACCGCTCTCCCTTCACTCATCTGTACATGCCTTTCTCCTTACGTCAACTCTTCCCTCGTTTCCTCCACCCGTCCCTCCCCAGGTGATCCGGTCAGGCCAGAAGGTGGTGGCCAAGAAGGCGGCGGGGGGGGCAGAAGCAGGGCGGGGGGGGCTTCTTCAGCAGCTTGTTTGGCAGAAAGGAGGCCAAGAAGAAGGAACTGGAGGAGGACACCCAGGAGCAGGAAAGTGAGTCCCCCTTCATGTCCCCCTCCTGTACCCACGTGTCACCCACTGAGTCTTTTTGCCGCAGGGGAAAGACGATAACGCTGTATTAAATGCCGCACAGCATAATACTAGGTCACGCAGTGTTGAACTAACTTTATAACCCACTTAAATATTGTATATGCACTGGTCGTGACACATTTTCGACTGAAATTTTACCGGATGCTTCTCTCCCACCCATCAGGCACGGGCTTGGATGAGCTGATGACTGCTGATGAAAAGACCAAACTCTACACTGCCATCGGATACAGTGGCAGTTCACACAACCTGGCCTTACCTAAGGAGGTGGGTGCATGGAAACAAACACACACACACACACACTCTCACACTAACGCCTTAGGTTTGTATTTGTTTAGCAGTCATTTGTATTCTTAGAGACACGCATGAAGGATCAGAAGTGCACCGTTTCAACATTCTCACAGGAACACATACACATCATTTGGGTGTTTATGTTCTGTACGTGTTCCAGTATGTGGCAGTGATCATCACCTTCAAGCTCTTCAGGACGTCCATCACGCTGAGGGAGGAGCCTAACGTTCCAGAGATCCTCAAGGTCCAGATGATTGACCTGAGCACCAGCATATCTCAGAGGCCCGGGGCACAGGCTATCAAGTAGGTCCACCTAGGTCTCTCTCTCTCTCGCTCGCTCGCATGAACACACGCACACTGTGAAAGGACCACGTGAACACCCGTCTATCTGTGTCAAGTGGATAGTCCAACAACTGCGCTTTTCCCATCGGATGGAGCAACTCATCAGTGCACATCAAATAGAAACCATGCACTGATTTGATTGTAACCCAACAGCGGAAATATGCACATTGAACCTTAATGTAACATAGTACTGGCTTACAGCGATGGCAGTTGCTATCTAGCCTGCAATAGCTCTTGACAAAGATTAGATGGTTGCCACTCAGTTGCACGGTAGTTACACGTGCAAGTTGCACACACACTTTGTGACTGAAAACGCATAAACTAATTGACTCACTCCCTGACACACACAGACACACACACACATTATGTCGAGGTGTCCAACTCCGCAGTACATACACTCTCTTGCTCTCACTCTTTTCACTCACTTCTCCCCCTCTTCCTCGTCCCCCTCAGGGTGGAGGCGGGGCTGCAGCACTGGTACGTGACTGGCTTGGAGCAGCAGGGGGAGGTTCCCTCCCTCATAGCCTCCGTGGGAGGCTCCACCTCCTCCCTGCTCAGTATCCTGTTTGAGCTCAACCCGGAGGACAGCCCGGCCGACCAGCTGCTCCGTGTGCACTCGCAGCCTGTGGAGATCATCTATGACGCGGTACTCTGACACCTACTGTGCACACTGCAGTATATGCACACGTGCGCTGCGGTTCGGCATAGTTGACATGCGGCCAAACGCAAAGATACTTATGCTAACATCTGTTCCCACTGACCTCTCACCCACCCTGTAGAACTCATAAAAGACACCTGATATTTCCTGACTTCTCTTTCTCGTTTCACAGCTGTACACACACGCGCACACACACAGTCCCCCCCTGTATCTAACTGCAGACCAACATACATTTTCCAGCCAGCAAACATATGACTCATCGTTAATTAAATAATGGATATAATGGATATAAGTCTTTGTGGGTAATGTTGTGGATAATGAAGTGGTTTATCTAAAGGGTGTAATGTCGATATTTATGATTTACTATACACTACAGCTCAAATACCACATATTGTTCGGAAGGAATTTACTGCATGTTGTACTGAATGTATGTCATGGATGTGTTTTGACGTCGGCCCATCAGTTGACAGTGAACAGCATGGTAGAGTTCTTCAAGACGGCGAAAGGCGTAGACCTGGAGGTGCTGACCTCTGCTACCCTCATGAAGCTGGAGGAAATCAAGGAGAAAACCGCTACTGGTACGCACCCAGCTCCAGCTTTGCACAAACACCTAGAAACACACTCTTGTGTATGCCTTCAAAGAGCAATGTTTGGGATCCTCACACATGTTTGTCAAAGCACAATTGCTGTATTCCAAACGAGCGCACTGCTCTGCAGCTGCTGTGGCTTATCACCTTGATGTTCTGTCAGGCCTGTCACACATCATTGAGAACCGTAAGATTCTGGACCTGAGGATAGACCTCAAGCCCTCCTACCTGCTGGTGCCTAAGTCTGGCTTTTACCAACCCAAGACTGACCTGATGATCATCGACTTCGGTAGTTTACAAGTGAGTCAAGGAACCTTAACTCATTAGCAATGTTGTGCGAGTGTGTGTATGAGTGTATGTGTCTCATATGTGCGTTGTATGTAGTTAAACAGTGTGGACCAAGGTAACCAGCAGCCAGCGTCTGCCAGCTTCTCCTCCCTGGAGGAGATCATGGACCGAGCCTATGAGAGATACTCCCTGGAGCTACGCAGTGTCCAGGTCCTCTACAGCAAGTCAGGTACACACACTCTCACACACACTCTCACACACACACTTAAAAATGGCAAAAGGAGTAAAGGATCGAAACATAATAATTATGAAATGTGTCAATGTCATTTCTAGTTATATTTCATAATACTGTATTTGTACCTACATTTGCCTACATTAGGAGATGATGATGTTGTTGCAGAGTTGTCTTGGGGCCTAAGCAGATCTGTCTGCATCTCTCTTCCCAGGGGACACGTGGAAAACTGCTCGCCTACAAGGCTCGTCCATCCAGCACATCCTCCAGCCAATGGACTTCACCGTCCAGCTGGCTAAATGCATGGTGGACAACGACGCCAGAATGGCCAGGTACACCGGCTCAGGCCGAAGATACATTCTGGTTGTGGCCTCACATTTTTATGTCAAATTATTTATTCATTAACACCTCTATTCATTGTTGTTGAAAACTAGTATCACAATGGTTTTTGACGTTTAAATTGGGATTATTAGAAATATCACCAAAGGTCTATAGGTAAGGTATTGGTTTGTGTGACAGGTTCAAAGTGTCAGGGGAACTGCCATTGCTCCACGTGAAGATCTCAGACCAGAAGATCCAAGGTGTTCTAGACCTTGTCAACAGCATCCCCCTGCCCCTAATGGGCTCAACCCCCTCCACCCCTACTGGGAAGGTACACTTAGTACAGTCCGTTAAAACCACACACACAGGATTTTAGGGCTGTGTAGATACACTGGGCCGTTTTGGACATTTTGGGTTATGTTAGGAATAATATTGTAAATGCTGTGGAAAATCTGTACAATTCATCATACCAATATTAATAAGGTACATGTATTTCTAGGTGATGTCGCTAGCCGATGCCAGACCAAGAGTTCTAAGTATAAACCCCTCAACTCTTCCATATGCAATGGAAACAGGTATTGATTGCATGTACATTCACTCTCTTGATAAACTAGCATAGGTGTAGGCAAGCACAGTTGGCAAGTGACAGCAAAGAGCTGTGAAACAACAGCGCCCCCACCAGGTGACTGGAGAGACCATTATCCCCACAATTGCCTTTGCAGGTATAAATTGCCCTTGGGCTCAGATGCAGAATTATCTTATCCTTACTGGATTTCAACCCTAATCCGGACACAAAAAAACAACTGGCTGTAGATTAGGATTTAGGAAGGGTATATTTCCCATAGGAGTGTAAATAAGATGGTATACATTTCCACGTCATGAATTCTTTAGTCAATAGATGGTGACTATACATTGCTGCATGTATGACTTCTACAGTACACTGCAGTATGAGAAAAATGTGTCCATATTCTGCTCTTCCATAGATTCTGATGAGGATGCCAATGAGAGGTCCATGATGGATGAAGACCACCGGCGCTCGGCCAGCGAGGAGCTCACTGACGTGCAGTTCAAGTTTGAAGTCAAAGCGGTACAGAAGACATATGGATGAAAGATGTTATATATAAAAATATTTTGTGTTTTTGTATTCTCATGATCACGACTTGTAGTGGACTTAAGCCTATTTGTGATGGACAGTACGTCTTTGGCAGGAACCATCAAATTGTTAGATTAGACATGACGTATTGTCGAACAATCATGTTTTCTTTTGTTATTTGTAAAAGGAATTTACAGCTACCTGTAATGTGTGTGTGTGTGTGCGTGCACGTGTGTGTGTGCTCGTGTGTGTGTGTACACGTGTGTGTGTGTCATTGTGTCCCTGCTCAGGTGCTTCTGGAGTTGACTCGTCAGGCAGACCAGGAGAACACGGTGCTGGCCCTCAGCGTCACCCAGCTGGGAGCCGAGGGCAAGATGAGGACCTATGATCTGACCATCACCTCCTACCTCCGCAAAGTAGGCCTGGACTACTGGGAGATCAGAGGTGGGCACACACACACACATGCTTGGCTCTGTGAGTCATTGAGTGCTTCCCCTCTTTTTGAAACAAAAAGGCCAAACAGTAAAGACATTATCCTCTGAGTGGTAATTGTCTCTGCGTCTGGCAATGGTACCATCTAAAAAAACGACAGCTGTCTCACTTACTACAGTCATGTTAATGCGCCCAGATGATTCCGCATCTGACTTGAGAGCAACAGTTCCAATCAGTTATTGCAGTGGAAACGCTGTTTTATTAGAATATTAGCATACAATCTTGTGTTCAAGTTCTGATCTCCTGTTTTGTCTCTCAGATGCCCAAAATCAGCCTCTTCACCTAATCAGCTCTTCTGACAAGCAGGGCTCTGACCTACTAAAGGTGGAATACATCAAAGTAAGTGGACCTCACAAGCCCTTTGTTGCCTCTAATACACTCTCAAAGCTTCCACTTTAACGCAAAGTGAATAGTAAAAGTAGCTATTTTGGTAAGTGTTATGATTAAAACATAATTGTGGTCTATCTTTGTGCCCCAAAGTAGTCCCATACTTGTTTTCACCCCTTTGTTTTGTTTAATGATTTTTTCCAGGCTGATACTAATGGTCCAAACTTCCAAACCATGTTTGACAACACTGAGCAAACACTGAAGGTGGGTGATTCAGCGGTGTTTCTTCTCTGTTGCCGAGACAACAGACAGTAGATGCTGTATGAGGAGGTGCCGTGTAATGTGTTTATCAAACACCATTTGTCACCACTGAACTTTAGCATTGACAGACTATAAAACACTGAGCATGGCACTATTTTATACACTTAAAGTACTTAAATACTGCATTTAAGGTCCTCACTCATGTCATTACTGTGGCAAGTTCCACATGAGCATAACCGATTAGCCATACTATATAGATGATACAACGCCTTTTGTTTTACAGAAATAAGTTTTAACAAAATGATCTGTATATTAACTGTATCTACTAATATAATACATTGAGAACAATACAATATACTAAATAGCTAGTTTATCTCTTATTAGTGATTATGTATATATGTTATACTCAAATAATCGGATTGGACTGTAGTCTATAGTGGTCGGGCTGTTGTTCCAAACGTGTCTAGTGCCTGCAGCTCTGTAATGATGTGACCGTGTGTGTATACAGGTGGAGTTCTCCTCTTTGGACTTCCTTCTTCATACCAAAGCTCTGCTGTCTACCATAAACTATCTGAGCACTGCCGTGCCACAAGACCTCACCACCACTAGGGAGCGTGAGGCCAAGACCCAGGTGCAGAAAAGCCGACAAGGCAGGACAGGTATACTGACCTGGCCACACTCGCATGCACCTCAAGGAGCCCCACATTCTATTAGACCGTCTCAACATCATATGGTTTCGTCAGCCAAATATTGTCTCAAGAACATTTTAATTATCCCTCAACAGGGGACATTTATTTGGTCACTGGAGGATTTCAAATAACTTAGTTTACAATTCCCTATGCTTTGCAGTGTCGAAAGGATCCAAAGATGCCAACGTCTTCAATTTTAAGTTGTTTGCCATGTTGGGTTGTTTCCGCGTGGAGGTCTGTGATGACCGACGGAACATCGCTGATATCAGAGTCCAGGGTAAAACCCCCTTCATGTTCTACTGTGCACTGTGGCTCCAGGATACAGACTGGTCCTTCACTCTGACAATTATACTGTTAGAACTAAGCACTTCAGACCCAGGATCTTCTGCTGTTCTTTATGCACTATTTGTATGTTGCTTTGCATAAAAGCTTCTGTTAAATGGAATGAAATATAATGGGAATGATTGTGAAATGCTAAATGATTCAGCTCATTTAGTTTCATTAATATGCACTTCAGATGAATGTATTATGTTGGTGCATGAAGTACACCTTCCGTTATCATTTCCTTCATTAGGTATTGATGCTTCTGTGCTGGTTCAGGCCAAACAGACAGAAGTGTTTGCAAGGCTCAGAGACATTGTAGTGATGGATGTTGACCCCAAAACAATTCACAAAAAAGTAAGTTGTATTTTACTTTGCGTGTGTTGCTTTTTTGCTTTAAAACCAGTAGGATTACACATGCTGTTGTTGCATTGATTACTTGTATGTCGATAATTGCGAGTTTTACACAGAGAAGTAGGTACACAATTGAAGAATCATGCATGTTATTCTATTTAGTGAGTACAACAGGTGTTTGCTATACGGTGTTCTGAAACATGATGTTCTGTGACTTGTAGGCAGTGTCTATCATGGGGGAGGAGGTCTTCAGCTTCAAGTTGTTGCTGTACCCCTGTGCCACAGAGGGCGAGGCCTACTCTGACACCTCCAAGGTGGACGGGAAGGTCACCATGAGACTAGGCTGCATCCAGATTATTTACCTCCACAAGTTTCTCATGTCACTGCTGGTGAGAGCGAGCTATACCAATATTGCATATCTGTTAGTTCCTACAAACACAAAACTAATTGTAGTAGAGTTTAGCAAGATAACAATAAATGGGGAAGGGTATAGAGTATTTGACTGCAGATCAATTGCAAATATTATAATTTTTAAAGCAGTTTGTTGTATGTTATGCAAATTATTATTATTATTATTATGGATGGCAATGTATGCTTTGATTCATAAATGTGTACTAAGCAAAGCATACATAATGTTTTTTGTTGTTGTAGTAAAATGTACAGTTCACTTTTCTTTGCCAAAGCTGTCCTTAAGCTTTTGTAAAATTCTTCTTTCGACCTCTTTATGATGGAAATCATCCTGAGGACACTTCTGTGTTCTCTCTTGTGTCAGAGCATGTTTGCTGTGGATTTGCTTTCATTTATTTCTCTCCTTCCTAAATCTGTCTTGTTCTCTCCAGGCCTCTTTTAGCTATCAGTATTCCTCTCCTGATGAGGTACATGCTTTGGCATGAAGCATTAATCTGCATTAAACCTTTGCTTTGCAGCTTTATCCAACGATGCTATAACATCCTAAATCCACACTGTAGGCTAATGTCACTTTGTAAGCCAGACCAGTTTTGTGGGGAACTAGAGAAAGTGTTCTAATACTTTACCCAAGACTAACACTTTTACCCAAAATGCACCTTAAGTGTAGTTTTTCCAGGTGAAAGTTTGTTTGATTTTGGGATCTGGCTTAACTTTGTTAGAAAACCATGTCCTTAATGTTCACACTCCACTGTGAGACACATGCATCCCCTGTTTTAGCAAGTGGGTTAGTGTAAAGCCTCCATCCAAACCCTTCAGGGTGTTGACTGTGCATATCAATGTGATTTGAAACCCTGCCCTGACCTTTCACTCACACACATCAATTTAAACACCAACTCAGATATGAAGTGTGAAGGTTTTATTGATGTATGTGAACAGGAAGAAGTCTCAATGTTGATGACAATATCATCTGGCTAGGTCCACCTTTTGTGTGTGTTTCACCACCACTCCTATTGTGTGACCTAAATGTTGAGTTGTGTGAACTATAACAAAATGAAAAGCACTCCTAATTCATATTTGATTGGAAATCAGATTATATTTGGTATGGTAGCCGTATTCTACTAAATGTTGTACAGCTGCGTTTAAGATATTTACTTGAGGATAGTGACCTATTTGAAAAGTTCATATAAAATACAGTACAAGCAACAGTTAAGCGAATGAGCACATGCTGTAGAAGAGATTGAGGCTAGCAAACTATAGCTCGATATGTGCATTTGTTGGATGCAGACGTGTGTTTTGACACTGAACACACACTGAATATGATGCTATGGGTCTTGTTCGCATGTTAGTATGTCTCCTGCCTTTTAGTAACTTTGAGTAGTTCTCTGTACTGGAATGGTTTGTCTGAGCACGAAAAAAGGAATGCTTTTCATACACAACATGTAAGAGTAACCAAACCTCACTTTTTCATAAACGCTTCTAATATCACTCAACTGCCATTTGTAAACTTGCCTACTCTGTATTTTCTTCCTTCTCTTGTTCTCCCTGTCATACACGTGTGAGAATTCACTTGAGTAAATAGACATTGATTGAGTCATTTCTAACTAGCCTAAACATTTGTATTACTTACTTAATACATTTTCTTGCATGAATGCCTATCACCAAATCACCTTGGGGTCGTGAAATTCTCACACATTTTCAACAATTCTAACTGTGCTTTCTTGATCTTCATCATGGCTTACATACTTATGGATTCATGCACAGACAATCCAAGACCATTTGTATTGTATTGATTGGAATCTGCTATGTTTCCTAGAGGTTTGTGGACAACTTCCAGACAGCTAAAGAGGCCCTGAGTGCAGCCACTGCTCAGGCAGCAGAGAAGGCAGCCTCCAGCGTCAGGGACTTTGCCCAGAAGAGCTTCCGTCTCTCCATGGACATCAAGCTGAAGGCCCCCCCTCATCATCATACCACAGTCCTCCGACTCCCACAATGCCTTTGTGGTGGACCTGGGTCTGATCACCGTGAGCAACAGTTTCAGTCTGATGTCAGCCGAAGGGCTCCCTCTCCCAGCCGTGGTAGAGAAGATGGATGTGAAGCTCACCCACCTCAAGTTGTCCAGGTGTTTTTTTTCGTGTGTGTGTTTGTGAGCATATATGTACTTGCGGGGTAGTAGAGTTTATCATTTAAGTATTTTATATTTTCTTTTAGAACTAGTTTGAAACAAGGTTCTCCACAGCCAGACATCGAGATCCTCCAGCCAATAAACTTGGAACTGCTTGTCCACCGTAACCTGGCAGCCTCATGGTTCACAAAGATCCCAGGGGTCCAGGTCCAGGGCGTTCTCAAGTCTATGAACGTAGGTGCATCACCTACATCACTTCCAATCCCCTCTAGTAGAAGACAGCGATATTCAGAGTTTTCAAAGTTTGCATGGCATGTTTTCTTGTAATATTTTAAGCTCTTTTCCCTTGTCACAGATGGCACTTGGGCAAGAAGATTTTGCAGTTCTGATGAAGATCCTGGTTGAGAACATAGGGGAGGGAAGCAAAGAGCACAGCATGGATGTGAAGAGGCAGGTGGCACAAGGTAATGATGATTGACAGAACCAGTCAACAATGCATCTTTAAAAGATGAACTACATTGAACTCCATTGGACTTCCTGATTTACAGAGAAAGCAGCAATGGCCGAACAGCAGATAGACATGGTGTCTTTACCACTTGGTTCTGAAAGTCGGAATGCTTTGACAAACGGAGGCCCCAGTGAAAACACAGTCAATGTCCTCCTCAACTTTGAAATCAAGGAGGTACAGTACAGTTGGACCCCTACACCTTATCCTAGCCGGCCTCATCCACCATCCAAGAACATGCATTTGGCCCAACTGTCCTTCAGACTTTTGTAGATGACAGTTTATACAGAGCATTTTCTACATTCCCATCTCTTCAGGTGGTGCTGAAACTGCAAAAGACCAGGGAGGAGAAGGAGAATCCATTCCTGGTTCTGCATGTGGCTCACCTAGGTATAAACACCCAAGTCCGAAAGTACGACATGGATGCCACCACATACATCAAGAAGATCACCATGAAATGCCTGGAATTTTCAGGTCAGTTTCAGTTTCCGAGTCTGAAATCCACTGTACTTTTTATTTTTGCTCATACACTCATACATTTACATGTTTGAGGAATTTTCTCTTGAAAATGGTGTTTGGTTTCTCTGTGCAGATTCCAGTGGCGAGCCGCTGTGTCTGATCAGTTCTTCTGTGGAGCCTGGTTCTGAGCTTCTCAAAGTGCAATACTTTAAGGTGACTCATACTTAGTTTTTTTATTTCAATGCTACGGTTTGAATTCTGACTCGCCAAGCTGAAAGATGGCGACAGAGGGGCTTGTTAGACAGACAATCCCATTGACTGAGGCATGATGCCATGTCATATCCCAAGACAGCCTTTTCTAAGGCCATGCTTTTTGTGCTGAGCACCTGTGGTGTTTGGCGTCAGGGCAACCCAGTTATGTCCTGGAGCTTTTTTTAGTTCAGTTCCATTTAGGTACAGTAATGGTCTAAATTATAGTACAGTTCAGAGACTTGTTAATGTCACAAGCAAACATCAGCTGGGATGGTGATGACGATGACGCAGGCTTGCACAATACTTGATAAAATGTGAGGGGGTGAGAATGGTTCAAATATGTTGATAAATTATGAGGTGGAATAACATTTGGGAAATGGGAAATATCACTAAGCAGGATTGTCAATCACGGTCTTTATGACAGTCTTTTTCTCTCTTCAGGCTGACAGAAATGGGCCAAATTTTGCAACGATCTACAACAACATCGAGCAGAGGATGGATGTAAGTGAGCCCGTCGACTGTTGTTGGCCATTAAATGACAGTCTTGTCTACATACGCTTGATTTACATTGATGTGTATTAATAATCTTGCACATTAGTCATTGCAATTCCTTTATGGCTTTGAAGGGTCATAAATAAAACGGTGTGAAGCCTGCCGACAGCCCTGTCTCTTTGTGTGACTTCAAAATGTCCCAGTTGAATGATCTGCCCGGGAGACTGAATAAAGTGACTCCGACTGGCCTCATCTCGGATCCCTCATATCTCTCTTTCTCTTTTTCTCACCCTTTTGTCTCTCTCTCCATCTCCAACATCATGCTCTCCTTCATTGCCACCCCCCTCCATCTCTGTATAGGTGGCATTCTCATCTCTGGACCTGTTGCTACACACTGAGGCTCTGCTGTCCACCATGAACTTCCTGTCTGCGGCCCTTTGCCCCAGCAGCCCGCCCTCACCAGAGAGGGAACCCAGACAGAGGGCTGAGGAGAGCAGGGCCGTCTCAGCCAAGTCAAGTAAGCACATTTAAACACCCACATTCACACACGTTGCAATGATAAATCATGTATTCAGACATGTTTTGTTTTTTGTGACATTTACGGGGTGGATTTGAACCTGGGATAAACAGGGAAATGCTCTACCACTGAACTATACCCTCCCCCATACACACACAAACAAGGTAGGGCAAGGATTTGACCAGGGTAAATACAGAATTCCTGTTATGTGACCGAAACCTGATTCAAACACATTGGTGAGAAAACAGTGCCAGATTATCTCTGGGAGGTAAGTAATGACTGTATTGTGTGTGTGTTCAAATCCCCTGTCATTGTGTTCAAACACGTGAGAGAGAGATGGAGAGAGGAGAGCACAGCGAGGCTTCATAAACAGTCAAAAGTAAAGAGAGACAGCACATACTACAGTCAAACAGATATATACAAATACAGTTTAAACAGTCTCAGAGGCTTTTCCTGCCCTAACAGGTTTAAACAGCAAAGTCAAAACAGTGACCAGATACTGGTCAGGCAAACACCATAAGTAGGCCATCCACTTCAACCCATTACCTCATCATCTGTGTATTCAATGCTCATGTCCTTTGCACACACAAGTTACGCACAACATTTACAATTTGACCCATTTTCCATAATGGGTTACATTGTCAATAGAGCAGTGGGACCCTTTGTGATCATAGTCTAGAATGTTTTAAAAATAGACCCCCCCCCACACTTCTGATCCTTGTTCACCTGAAGGACCCTGTGTTTCTGTTGAGTGCTGTTAAGTAAGGGTGGCTTCCAAATCCCCCTCTCTGCTCTTTCATAGCCAGATGATGGAAAAGGCAGTCTCGAAACAGCTTCACAAAGGGCCCTGTGCATAACATCTATTATGTCATACGGGGTATCGGCCATTCAAAATGTGATTAATGCAGCACTTTGAGTGCGTGCGGTTTGGAGTCCACCATTGTGCTATCTCAGTGCAATGAATTCATCCTCATTTATTGGTTTTCAGGGATAAGTGGCTTTTTCTAACTACATTTTTGACGCTGCCCGTTTCCATGCCAGCTGCTCTAGGTTCACCTTCGGACAGTGACGTGATAGATCTGAAGATCACAATGCGGTTAGGGGCCTTCAACGTCCTGGTGTGTGACCAGAGCAGCAACATGGCCGACATCAAGATCCAAGGTAACCGTTTACTCGAACCTTAACCTTGAACTCTGTACAAGTTCATTTGAACGCCTCTAACTACTATGTATGTGGTGCTGGACTTCAGTCCAATATGATGGCTGACTTAAGCAGTGTTAAGAGTTTAATAGAAAATGTTTTTTTTCTTGTTTAGGCATTGATGGATCTCTGCTGATGCAAGGACCCCAAACACACATATCTTCCCGTCTGAGGGATTTCATCGTCATTAATGTGGATCCTAAAAGTATTCACAAAAAGGCAAGAACGGCATCATACTGCCAACTCACTTTGTAATATTGGCATTTGCTGCATCCTTGTGGACAAATACATCATTGTAATGGATACATGCTGCTGTCATTACATTCAGGACAGGAATTTGACATTTAGTACTGAAAAAAAGCTTGAAACTTGTTTTCTTTCTTCTTGCAGGCTATCTCAATAGTAGGGGACGAGGTGTTCAGTTTTGCCATGAGTCTGACCCCCAAAGCTACAGAAGGAGCCGGATACGCCGACACATCAAAGGTGGACGGCAAGCTCAAGCTGAACGTGGGCTGCATCCAAGTGGTCTACCTCCACAAATTTGTTATGTCTTTACTGGTACGTCTTCACACGTGCATGTTCACATTGAAGCAGGCTTCCTTATCACATGTTGATGTGTTTTATTTTCAAAAGTAGATATGTTGAAAATGTTCTTTCTTTTCTCAGAACTTCACCAACCACTTTCAGACAGCTAAAGAGGCCCTGAGTGCAGCCACTGCTCAGGCAGCAGAGAAGGCAGCCTCCAGTGTCAGGGACTTTGCCCAGAAGAGCTTCCGTCTCTCCATGGACATCAGGCTGAAGGCCCCCCTCATCATCATACCACAGTCCTCCGACTCCCACAATGCACTGGAGGTGGACCTGGGTCTGATCACCGTGGGCAACAGTTTCTCTCTGCTTCCTGTAGAGGGCTGTCCTCTGCCTGCAGTTATTGATAACATGGACGTACAACTCACGCAGCTTAAACTTTCCAGGTATGCTTTTCTTTTATTGCATGTCATTATTTAGCAAGAGTCAAGATAGACTTGATATACTGCTAAAATATTTTATCATATAACATATATGTTATATACATATAACAAAACTCTGAGTACATACGTTAGTAAGTTTATTTACTATTCTATGTTCCCTCAGAATTTGCTTGGATACAGAGTCCTCTCTGCCCGCCACTGAGCTCCTGGAGCCTCTCAACCTGGTCCTGACTGTGAAGAGGAACCTGGCAGCGGCATGGTACCCCAAGATGGCCGCCATCGAGATCGATGGAGACTTAAAGCCCATGAAGGTACGTGTATACATACCTATGTGCACATAGTTTCATCATACACTCTTTTTCGCCAGTTATGAACAAGGGTATGTGTAAGGGTCTTTGCTACAATAGTGTCACAAAGCAGACTCTGTTGAACTCCATTGGGAATGTGCCTTAAATAAATGATTCAGCAGTAAACTAGCCTTACAGTCAACTGTTTACCATGTTTCACTAGCAAACTTAAGCCAAGTGTGGGTCCTCCTCAGGTTGCCTTGAGTCAGGGCGATCTGACAGTTCTGTTGAAGATCCTAACGGAGAACATTGGAGAGGCTAGCGGCCTGCAGTCTGAACCGCAGACCAGTGTTGATGCTTCTCAGAGACCGATCACTCCACAGTGGAAGACAGGCTCCCCTGTTAAAGGTGAGAATGTGCAAGCAAACAAACTGAATCTGAAACTGTGTGTGTTAATTTGATGTATTTCAATATCTTGCTATTTTTCTCTTTTCCCCAAGGTGGCTTTGAGAAGCAAAATGAATGTAATGACCAAGAGGAAGAGGAGCCCCTGGCAAACTATGACGTTCAATTTTAACATTGAGTCACTTGGGCTGGTCCTCTACAGCGACGATCCTAAACAGGTAGCTGCCCAGCGTTTCATAGATGCACAAAGCCTCAAGGACAAACATAAACACAGTAGTTAGTATCTTGTACTAATTACTCAGGAATGGCAATGTTTTCTTAAGCAGACGTAGTTTATTGTTAATTTGCTACAACATAAACTCTCAATCTGAACGCTTAGCAACTTATTGTTCCAAGCAGTGAACTAGATGTAATTACTACGTTTTCTTAACTGACATGTTTGGCACAACGGTTCAGCAATCATTGCTTTTTTGCTGGCGAAGTGAACTGTTTCTCCGTGGTCCCTGACAGAAAGCAGCTGTGAGCCAGCACCAGTGTGGCATGCGACTGGGGGAGTTCACCCTCCATCTGATGAAGGCTTCAGGGAAGATGTTCAACAACGACACCATGGAGGTCAACACCATCCTCACAGCCTGTACCCTGGACGACCTGAGGACGGGCATCCAGAGGGTCACCTCACGGTGAGAGAGGATCAGGTCACACCTGCTGGGTCATGTACTGGTCCATGTTCTGGTGAGGTGGTGACTGTTCTGGATGCACACGCTGTAACTCACCCGCTCATTTAGTTGACTCGATTGTAGGTCAGAATTGAATTGAGCCTATATGCCAGCATGACCCCTTTCCTGTTAACCCGCAGGATGGTGGGCAAGCGTGATGAAAAGAGCGACCAGGCCATGATCGACTTGACGTACCGACAGAGCGCCCGGGAGCGGGAGGTGGTCGCTGTGCTGCAGAACCTCTACCTGTGCGCCAGCGTGGAGTTTCTCATGGCCGTGGCAGACTTCTTCATCCAGGCCATGCCCCAGAGCACTCCAGTGCCTGCGTGCACCGCCCAGCCCGACAGGACAGTCCAGCTGCCACTCAAACAGCTGGCAGAGCCTCGCGCTCGCAACAACTCTGGTGAGAACATCTGGTGATTCATCCAAAATAAAAGACTTGCATTTTTAGTTCTGACATAGCAGTGAACTGAGAAAATGTATAACTAGCTAGAGTACATTGTAGTGTATAATATTTGACTACATCCAAACCACAGTTTTTTTTTACTTTTTCCTCTGAAACAAATATGAACTGTATGAAAACCATTTGGCCCTCTCTCTGCTCCACCCCAGCCATGCCCAAGACCAAGCTGCGGGCGGTGGTGGTGGACCCAGAGGTGGTGTTCGTGGCCAACCTGATGACGGCTGACGCCCCTGCTCTGGTGGCCTCCTTCCAGTGTGACTTCTGCCTGCAGGCCCAGGACGATGGCACCCAGAACATAAGGGCCAATCTGCGAGAGCTCAAAGTCCTGGCCTGCTCCTTTATTAGGAACAAGGAGGACAAGTCTATCACCACGGTACCATGAGGATTTAGGATACATGTACATTTGCAGATTGTTCTTTTTCGCTGTTTGTTCACCTCAATCACTGTAATCCACATTGGGTATTGCTTCATAGGTTTTGAAGCCGTGTTCTGTTGCCCTGGAAACTACGACCCTGCCCAACCAACCTCTAAATGGATCTGTGACTGTGGAAGAAGTCATTGTTAAGGTATATGGCATTTTTAAGTCAAATATTAAGGAGGGTTATACTGTTAAGGTCCAACAGTAAGCAAAGAACACACGGTTGATCAAACGTTGACCACACTTTTCCCATGTTGGTAACATTTTCAAACATCCATCTTCTCCAGATCTCTCCAGTCATCCTCAACACTGTCATGACCATCACCGCGGCCATGACAACCAAATCCAAGGACGAGCAGAGCAAGGAGACCAACAAGGAGGTCAGCTCCCTGTGGTCGGTCATGAACATCTATGCCTGCGACTACTGGTTCCTGGGGGTGGACGCAGCCTCGGAGGTCACTGAGAGCTTCAGGGACCAGGCCGGGGGGAACATGGGCGAGAGCTTCGCCGTGGACGTCAAGGTGGTCCAGGTGACCATGGAGTCCGGCCTGGGGCACAGGACAGTACCGCTTCTGCTGGCAGAGTCCTCCTTCTCTGGGACGGCCAAGAACTGGTCATCTCTGCTCCACCTCAACGCTGACATGACCCTGGAGGTGAGAGTGGGGGAAAAGACTGAAGACACCTGGAAACACGTTACCGGATACACTTTCAGACAGATCATGGGGGATATTTTGTTTGTTACTCGATTTGCTTTTGTGGTCACTGTAAGCGTCAGGCATGTGCAGGAAGGATGATGGCTGAGTGTGTGTCGTCTGGCCTCAGGTGAACTACTTCAACGAGACTCATGCAGTGTGGGAGCCCCTCATTGAGAGAGTGGATGACGGCAAGAGGAGATGGAACCTCAAACTGGAGGTAGACGAGAGCTCCAGCGATCACACTGACGAGGGCAGTGCAGTAGTTAACTGCCACAGTATTTCAGAATGTCAATACAGATGTCAACAATACAGATCACTCAGTGACTTGGCCTAACCCATTTAGCTAGGTTACTACTGACATCCTATTACCTATAAAGTTGGCAGGTTTATAAACTCCTATGACCTGGATAAACACTCTGTTTGTGAGTTTAACAATACGCTCAGATAGCAATATCGTTTTACGAGAAGGAGCCCTAATCAGCTCATCGTTTCTAGTGCAGTGATGTTTGCATTTTGCAGTGGGGATTTTGTTCTTTTCAAAATGTCATTGTCATTTCCCCTGTAGATGAAGAACAATCCGGTCCAGGACAAAAGCCCCATGCCCGGTGACGACTTTGTTATTCTCCCCGATCCACGCACGGCCATCAACATCTGCTCCAAGGACACCATGAACATCACCATATCAAAGTGCTGCCTCAGTGTCTTCAACAACTTGGCACAGGTACATACAAATCTGCTCTGGATGTAAATACAGAGGCCTGGTCGACCGAGAACGTGAAATAAAGCATGTCAATACGGCTAGATTAGATTTGCGATTCACAAAGCCAATTGGGATTTGATTGTGTGTGTGATAAGCACGATATTTCAATTGGTTAGGGCCATTGCTCTTTTTGATTTGATTAAATAAGACCTAGGTACATACAGCAGTCTGTTTTGTGGCCTCATTTTCTCTGCGAGTTGAACTGCTTGCAGATGAGGGTGTGTATGCATTTGGTCACTCAAAACACAACCCGATCAGCGGCTGTGTTTTGTTTGTAGTCCGAGATGTTCAAAGATAATAAGATACCTAGGACCTACTTAGTATTTTACTTCAGTTAACATTTGTGTATAAGATAATATCGGGAGTATGTGTAATTATCCAGACCTATGTTAATAACATTGCATGCATTCTTTAGTTATTTGATACTTTGTGTAGCCTACTATATGCAGTGTCAACATCTATTTGTATTTATTTCTGAGCAGGCATTCTCCGAGGGCACTGCCTCCACCTTCGACCACTCCCTGAAAGAGAGGGCCCCCTTCACCATCAGAAACGCGCTGGGCATCCCCCTGATCGTGCAGCACAGCTCCAGCCTGCGGATGCTGGACTCCCCCACCCAGGGCAAGCTGCACGAGGTGGGCGTGGAGCAGAGTGTGGACCTGGAGTACTCTGTGTACCAGTCCTCCAGAGGGAAGCTGTCGGCCCTAGAGCGCCAAGAGAGCTGCCTGTTCAACCTCAGCATCGGTCAGTGCAACCCTCAGACTCTATCGTTGTGTTTGATCAACAGAGAGCTTATATTCACCCCATGCACCCATCTTTAGTGGTATCCCCATGCAAAATCCACTTGGTTCATCATACTAGGGAATTGCTGTCAAACATGTCAAATGAATGAAATCACACCTGTTTAAGGGAGAATTGTCCATTTGATCCCATAGATAATGTGCCCTGGAGAATTGACGAATACATCACGATTGTGGGGATTTGTGGTTTCTCTCTTATACCATTAAGCGCTGTCATTCAGCAATGATTAAGTATCGATCTCCAGCATAGTCTCCAATGCCATTGTATGTGACGCAAGTGTCGCCCCCCCCACCCCCCACCCCCCCCCCAGTGCCCTCGGGCTACAGTGACATCTCCAACATTGCCGTGGACAAGCCGGGCCGCAGGCTCTACAACGTGCGCGGGCCCATGTGCCAGGAGGCCGTGTCAGTGCTGATGCAGATAGACGCCTCAGAGGGCAACAAGGTCATCACGGTGCGCTCACCGCTACAGGTCAGACGCCTGCTGGACTCCATTTAAAGCTACTAACATGGCGGAACGAATACAAATCATAACTGTACTACCTTCCAAACGTGGGTGGGAGTTGTGAAGGCTGAATTTTGTGCCGTTTCATTCCAGATCAAGAATCATTTCTCGGTGCCCTTCACCCTACTGAAGTACTGTCCTACTTCTAGAAGCCTGGTGGCCATCGGAGTGGCGGAGCCAGAGAAAGAGTTCCACGTTGCTCTGGAGTCCTACAGGTACACACACTGCTGAGGCTTGATCGCTCTATCAGCAAAGTTGACTGATATGGTTTGAAAAGATAAGGTCTTTGTAGCAAGGTCTAGCTAGCACATGTGATGTATTTTTGGACTCTCCCCGCAGGTGCCAGCTGTTCCTGCGCCCCGCGGGCTTCCTGGAGGGCCAGTACGGGCCCTCCTCCACCTGCGTGGCCTGGAAGGAGCAGGTGCACCTGAGCTCAGAGGTGCGCTCCCTCCTGCAGTGCCCCTCGACCGACAGCAGCTTCCTGCCCCTCATGGTGACCACGCTGGCCGTGCCCGACGACCTGCGGCACATCTCCAGCCAGGGCGAGGACGACTGGGACCCTGCCTACATCATCCACCTGCATCCCACTGCCACCCTGCGTAACCTGCTGCCCTACACCATACGCTACCTACTGGAGGTACATTGACTGTGTACCTAAGTATGAACAGTTGGAACTATGTCAAAAATATATCTGTAAAATCTTTTATTTCTGCTGCCCACTAAAATACAGGAACCGTTTTTAAATCACCTAAGCACTGTCTGTGGTTTTGTGTGAAAGAAGATACATTGGGTTTTTTTTAAATTTAGTATCCAATCGTTTGAATGTTTCTTGCTTATTGATCTACACTCAGAAATTCCTGTATATTACTTCAAACATTCCCTCCCGGACCCCCCCTCCCCAGGGCTCTGCAGAGTTCCACGAGCTCCAGGAGGGCAGCACGTCCGACGTGCTCAACGCCCGCATCAGCGGGGAGATCATGGAGCTGGCGCTGGCCAAGTACCAGGGCCGCAACTGGTGCGGCCGCATCCGCATCAGCCAGGACGTGCCCGAGTTCTTCCAGGTCTGCTTCACCTGCGAGTCGGACCCCAAGCTGAGCCTGGACGCCAGTGTGCACGTGGTCCGCGCACCCGGACGCCTCCTGCTGTCAGTCTTCAGCCCCTACTGGATCATCAACAAGACGTCCAGGGTGCTCCAGTACCGAGCGGAGGACGTGGCCGTCAAGCATCCGGCGGATTTCCGAGACGTCGTCCTCTTCTCCTTCAGGAAGAAGAACATCTTCAGCAAGAACAAGGTGGCCGCTGAAATGTGGATTTAGTCATGAGTCATGATGTCACAAGAAACGACAAATAGAAATGTGCCCCCAGCAGCAGACGAGAGAATAACTTGCTTCACACTTCACGCTTCCACAACACCTAATACAAATAAACCCTTTTTTACTTTTTTGCAATGTTCTTCAAAAGATGATATGGAGGCATTTGACGTGTGTCCGATTGTGGAGTAACAGTCTTTGTTGTGTCGCAGCTCCAACTTTGTGTGTCCACCAGTTCCTGGTCAGATGGCTTCTCATTGGACACCGTGGGGAGTTATGGCTGTGTGAGGTGCCCTGGTAACACCATGGACTTCCTGGTAGGAATACACAATGGTGTCCATAATATATAAGAAAATGATAATAATCAGTTAGCGAAACACTCAAGATATCACCCGGCCACTCTGTTGCAAATCCACATCTAACTACGGCCAACAAAGCAGCCAAAACAGCTGTGTTGAATGTGACTGCTGCAGAATCCCAGTGTGTCTCACAGTCCCTGTGTTGTAGGTCGGAGTGAGCATCCAGATGAGCAGCTTCAACCTAACCCGGATCGTGACCATGAGCCCCTTCTACACCCTGGTCAACAAGTCCTCCTACGAGCTGGAGGTGGGGGAGGTGCCGGACCAGGAGGGCTTCGTCGACGGGAAGTGGCACTACATCTCCTCCACTGAGGTGACGGTCATGGGGACGGGCTGTTTGGGGGCCGTGGCTGTCGAGTCATTTTCCTGGGAGGGGACAGATTAGCAGTTTTCAAAATGTGTGTTATAGTAAGACGTGTATGTGTGTGTGACTCGTGTGACTCGTATGCCTTGTGTTCCAGTGCCTGCCCCTGTGGCCAGAGACCACCACAGGGAAGCTGTGTGTCCGAGTAGTGGGCTCCAACTCCTCCTCCAAGTCCTTCTTCTTCAACAAGCAGGACAACGGCACCTTGCTGGGCATGGATGTCGTAAGTGCTTTATTTGACATGGCTAACGGCACAATGAAAAAAGGACGTGTTGACAAACTCAGTCGTTTACTAAGACTCGAGCCTTCTTCTCGAGGTGTGTCAGTTGTGGTGACCCATGTGGTTATGTTAGTTCCTATATTTCAGTTGAGACCTCCGAGAAATCACCACATGTTTGCATTTAGGGGTTGCACGGAAGCAATGGCTTCATCCTTGCGGTACCTCACGCAGGAGCAAAGTCACCAGATACATGTACCGTGTATCTCTTGTGTATAACCTTTCCACTGATGGTTCTTTGTCCCTCTCGCCTCCCCGTGCAGTATGGAGGGGTCATCGTGGACGTGAACCTGTCAGACCACTCCACGGTGATCAGCTTCACCGACTACTATGAAGGAGCCGCGCCCGCACTCTTAGTCAACCACACCCCCTGGGTCAGCATCAGCTACAGGCAGAGGTGAGCTCATGCCGTCACCACACACCTTCACCACGCTCACTATGGCAACACAGTCTGTGGTACTAAATCCTGGTCTGATTCTGGATGAGTTGAGTGATTGATTGGATTATTGATTGAATTGTCATGCGGGGGGGATATTAATACCAGTTGTCACTGTCATCTCACAAATGAGCCTGTGGTTGGTGTGACAATTGCGGTACTTATTAGATAGCATATCTGTATGTTATTATGGATATAGCTGTGTGTTCATGAACATGTCTGTATGTTGGACTGTGTTTGCAGTGGTTCGTCAGGCATCAGAGAGCTGAAGCCAGGCGAGGCCCAGAGGTTTGCCTGGGACAACCCTGCAGGGACCCGCAAACTCAGCTGGAGCTGCCTGGAGCACACTGGAGAACTGGACCTGGTCAAGGTCAGCCACTACGCCAGATGATTTCAAGTCCACAATAGTTAACTTCTCTGTTTGTCCTTATGTATATCTAACCCAACATGAGAAATAAAAACAGTGTTGGCCCCTTCACAGAACTCAAAACACAGAGTGCATAAAATCTAGGTATCAGTTGCATTAGCTTTGCCAAGAAACAAAACCTTTTTTTATTTAATATAGATTAAATTACAGTCAATATTGTAGAGAACTACTGTAACAGGGTGTGTGTGCTTCTGTGTGCGTTTGTGTGTGTTGTTTTGATCGTCTAATCGTGTACAGTGATAACAAGTGTGTTTGGATTGTGTGGTTGCCAACCTCCAGGACGAGTGTGGTCAGTTTGCGTACGACGGGATGTCACAGGTCCACTGGGTGTCGTTCCTGGACGGGCGCCAGCGCGTGTTGCTGTTCACCGAGGACCTGGCCGTGGTGACCAAGGCCCGGCAGGCCGAGGAGCTGGAACAGTTCCAGCAGGAGGTCAACGTGTCGCTGCAGAACCTGGGGCTGTCGCTCATCAACAATGACAACTGCCAGGAGATCGCCTACGTGGGCATCACCAGGTAACACACTATACTGTGTGTGTGTGTGTGTGTGTGTGTGTGTATCTGGTTCACAAATACTTTTGTATGCAAAAGGTTAAAAATGGTTAAAACATTTTTTTTAATGGACTGCATTTATAGGCTCATTTCAGTAACCCATTATCTCTAGTCGAGATGGCTCAACAATAAACAATGTTTTCCCCAGCTCTGGGGTGGTCTGGGAGATGAGACCAAAGAATCGCTGGAAACCCTTTAACCAGAAGAACATCAACCTCCTGGAGAAGGCGTACCAGAAGCACCTGTCTGGGCCCAGTGATCCTCAGTGGGTCAAGGTGGACACCAACATAGAGGTCAGACCACCAACACACTCGCTGTGTAAAGCACTGTGTCGATAGCCAAGATCCATCACCAGATGGATGAAATTGGATGACTTCTTTGATAGAAGTATTTGACTTCTTCCCATCCAGGTGAACTTCGGGAAGCTACCCATGGCGATGCGCCTTCCCTTTGCTTGTAAGATCAGGAGGAACTTCCTGTCGGGGATCCATGTGGAGTTTAAACAGTCTCCCCACCAGAGGAGTCTCCGCGCCCAGCTCCACTGGCTCCAGGTACTAAGGCCCTCTCCTTCGCATTCTGTTTGATGCTCTCACTCTCTCTGTGTGTCTCTCTCTCTCTCTCTGTGTGTCTCTCTCTCTCTCTGTGTGTCTCTGTGTGTCTCTCTTTCTCTGTCTCTTTCTCTGTGTGTCTCTCTCTGTCTCTCTCACTCTTTGTGTGTCTCTCTCTGTGTCTCTCTCTCTTAGAATAGATACTTCTAAGATCCTCTTAATAGTTAAGATTGAGTTACAGAATGACTTCATATAAGTCAGTTTCAGTATTGTGATCGTCTGTTTGTGTATTACAGGTGGATAACCAGCTAACAGGAGCGATATTTCCTATTGTGTTCAATCCAGTTCCCCCACCAAAGTCCATCGCCCTGGACTCAGGTACTACTAAAGCCCCACACCCCCAACAAACGTAAGATGGTTTGCGGCATGACATTTCCAGGGGGCCAGTTTAACTCCCTGCCTTTTTTCATTTCTAAATAGAACCAAAGCCTTTCATCGATGTGAGCATCATCACAAGGTTTAACGAACACAGTCAAGTGATGCAGTTCAAGTAAGGGTTCCACTCTGAGAAAACAAACCTGCATTCATTCTATTTTCTTTCCGATTTTTCCAGCACACACATGCTGTTTTGCCTTGTAGATGTAATAGTCACATCACAATACAACAGTAGAGTATTTGAGTATTCAATGTGTATACCTTGTAGATACTTCATGGCCTTGGTCCAGGAGATGGCTGTGAAGATTGACCAGGGCTTCCTGGGAGCCATCTTGGCTCTGTTCACCCCCACCACAGACCCGCAGGCCGACAAGCTGAAGGTCACAACTCCCTTACCTCAAACGGCCTCCGCAGAACAGTGTTATCAGGGCAAAGTTACTGGATAGCAAATATTGCCCCCTGTTGTCACCAGAAAGACTTACTTTCTTACTTATTACTTATTACCGGACATTCAAAATGATTGTTTTGGAGCAGAGTACATTGTATGAAATATATCTAGACCTGAGTATATATATCATCAGCACAACCTCAAGTGTCTTCAGTCTATATGCATTCTCTTGATTAACACATGACACTTTATCAACCATGTTCATTTCACATGAAAACAACAATGTGTCCAACAGACCAAGCTGATAGAGAAGGACCTGGAGAGGCTGCAGGCAGAGCTGATGGAGGCGTCCATGACCGACACCTCTGGCCTCAGCTTCTTTGAACACTTCCATATCTCTCCCATCAAAGCAAGTAGCCTCACCTCCTCGCAAGTACAAACGGGGAGAAAGTGACAAAGAGACCCTCATTCTTTTTCTTCTGTGCAGTTTAATGACTTGGAAGAAATCCAAATAGACCCATTGAGCTTTGCGTAAAGATCAGTGCACCGTTGTATGGTCCAGAATGCAGTTGCTCACACCCATGCCTCTCATCTCTCCAGCTGCATTTGAGTCTGTCCCTGGGCTCCAGCGAGGAGGAGTCAGACCAGCAGGAAATCGTGGCCATCCAGTCTGTCAACCTGCTGCTGAAGAGCATCGGGGCCACCCTCACCGACGTGGACGACCTCATCTTCAAGTGAGACGCCAGTGGCTCCGTTGACCGCCGGCTGGTCGGGGCGTTTCAGGAGGTGCCTTTGATAAAGTGACGCTTGAATGTGTTCTACTCTCCCCTTTTCATTCCCATGTCTGCAGGCTCGCCTACTTTGAAGTGAAGTACCAGTTCTACAGGAGGGAGAAGTTGATGTGGGCTGTGATTGGACACTACAGCGAGCAGGTTGGATAAAACGCACCCTGTTACACTTATGTACCCTTGTAATATTTAGTCCCATTACATAACACTGTAGTTACATTATTGGCTGTAAGACCGCTCACCGCTCTGGAACTTTGTGCTACACACCTTGGGCATGTTTGCATGCCATGAAATGTTTTAAATAATGTACATTTGTTTAATATATTTTATGTAGTCATAACATTGCCATCTTCAGTTTTTTGGTTTAGAATTGACCAAACTATCAAATTACGAAAATACTACTATGACGCTTTCTAGCATGGCTGCCGCCTAAGACTAGGCGGTCTCACGGGCGACCCGCACTCGCTCAAATTACAAAGACTTTCACGACCTAGCTAAATCAAAAATCCGACATTGCAGTTCCACTCGAAATCGCTTTCTCAACAAAGCCCAAGGGTTGGGATTTTTTGGGGGTGGTATTTTACACTCATAATCTAAACTCCAATTTTCGTGCTAGAACGTCTCTATCATGTTGTATCCATGTGTCCTTGCTAACTTGTTTAGACGTAGTGAGGTAGGCTAGAACTGAATACCCTTCGGTGACAAAAGACACTTTTTGCCACAAAAAAGTTGTATCCTCCTAAACTGTGCAACAGAACCTAAATAAAAATACAAGCAACTCAATCGGGACCAAGATGAAACTTTTGACACCTACGTTGTCTATGTAGTCCAAATATTGACTGAGGCTTAAGGGTGGGAAAATAAGGCCTACTCTGCTCTCTTTGTCATCCGGCTGCAGTTCCTGAAGCAGATGTACGTGCTGGTGCTGGGCCTGGACGTCCTGGGGAATCCTTTTGGGCTGATCCGAGGCCTATCTGAGGGAGTGGAGGCTTTCTTCTACGAGCCCTTTCAGGTAACACACACACACATACACACATACCACACACACATGCCACACACACACATATAACACACATACCACACACACATACCACACACACACACACACATGCCACGCACAAACCACACACACACACATACCACACACACCCTAAGAAACACACAGCCCCAGATATCTCTTCAGGGCTTGTCTGTGATAATGGATGTACTGGGCATGACCTGTTCTGACATCACATGTTATTGGTGTGGGGTTTACCAGGGAGCAGTGCAGGGGCCAGAGGAGTTTGCGGAAGGCTTGGTGATTGGGGTACGCAGCCTACTCGGTCACACCGTTGGTAAGACTGTGTACATGGTGTTTGTTGCAGTTGAATACATGTTTGAGTGCGTGGGTATACAGTGTTGTATATGTATACTTATACCAAAGAATATAGAAGCACAATAGTCCAAAATGGCGGCAGCGCTACCTTTGCGCCATCTACTGGTGGTTGTCAAAAACACACCAGAGCTTCGCCTCTTATGCTTCTATACTCTTTGCTTATACTTTGGTGCTGCAGTGCAGGTTGTGTGATCTGTTCCATTTTATTTCCACTAGGGGGAGCTGCCGGCATGGTGTCCAGGATCACTGGTTCGGTGGGGAAAGGCCTGGCGGCCATCACCATGGATAAGGAGTACCAACAGAAGCGAAGGGAGGAGATGAACAGACCACCCAAGGACTTTGGAGAGAGTCTGGCCAAGGGAGGCAAGGGCTTCCTCAAGGTACTGCCTCCACACTGAGCCAAGTCGGGATTCTTATTCTGATAGATGACTGGATATTTGTGTAATAGTTTTGTTGGGGTGACAAAACGTTTAGATGTATTTCTATGGATGGGGACTCATTTCGATGAAGGTACAAATTTAAATCATTCGAGTTTAAAGTGTTCTGATAATTTAGTTAAATGGCTTGTGAGGTCTTGTCTACCTCCTTGTTAGTCCTCAGCAGTGATTCTGGGTTCAAGTCCAAACCTTTTATAAACACCAAACTAAACAATCGCAAACGTCCCTCAAAGTCCAAGCCTATTTTCTGTGCTAGGGTCCACATTGCCATGGAAAAGACAGCCTTGAAATCATGTAAAGGTCTCATAGATGCGCATCTTTTACAGTACATTTGTCATTTACAGTTATTAGCACTGAAAATCCCTTTCACTACCTGTTACGTATTACGTGTACCCTCTGATGATGTAACAGGCAGTTAAGGCCCCAAAAGAGCAGCACTTCAGCTGTTTGGATGTCTTTTGTACATTGTCCTGCTGACCAGGAGTCAAGGTCAAGTAGTTGACCCAATTCAAAAAACACAAATGAGGTTTCTCAGACTGAATGAGAAACCAGGATGGACTGTCCTCCCTGTGAACTGTGCGTTTTTGTGAGGTGATGAGGCTATTTTTGCCTATTGTACTCGTCAAGATGTTTCCATGGTACCCTTACAGTGATTTATTTTGTCCCCAGGGATTCGTTGGTGGGGTAACCGGCATCGTGACAAAACCTGTTGAAGGTACATCCATTTATTGGTCTGTTGTTTAGCGAGCATGTGCTGTTTGCAACATGGAAAATACATAGAATGTTCTGCTGTTCCTCAATGTGAGATTACTCAACCCGTTCACTTTCAGAATTAAATGAAAGTGAACATTCTTTTTCAGTTTGATGGTGGTAGTCACTTGAATTAATTCCACACAATGCTAGGCTTACAACCATGTAGCATGTAGCAAAACATCCATGAGGTTCAAACCCAACCTGTTCAATTCTAGGGGCGAAGAAAGAGGGAGCGGCTGGTTTCTTCAAGGGCATTGGCAAGGGTCTGGTGGGCGTAGTGGCCAGACCCACCGGAGGCATCGTGGACATGGCCAGTAGCACCTTCCAGGGAATCCAGAGGTAGGAAACACCACACTTCAAAACGTGTTCAAATTTGAACGTTTTATAGTTGCTATCAATTGTACATACAGTAGTAGCTTTATGTTAAAATCCTTGTTTAGCAATTTAGTTAGTAATGATTTCATTTATACGGAGCCCCTAAAGGGACATGGAAAAAAACTAGATACTTTCTCGTGCGCACAAGATACTTTCTCGTGCGCACGAGATACAGAAGCGTGCATTAGATCTGCTGTTTTCATGCGGGGAAATGACTTATAAGGAGTTTGCTTGCGTCACCACTACATTAAAAATAATTTAAGTTGTGTCGTCTGTTTTCCACGCTTATGCACATTTTAGAGACAGTGGGAATTGGCGACATAGATGACCGTACTGTAGTCAGACTGCAGAAAGTAAATGTGGGAAGAACGATTAATAATATTTGTTTTGTTTTCATCACACATGTTTTTTCACTCCATATCATCATTATCATGAAGATTAAATCCAGCAGTGTTATTTGCGCTTGTACTGAGTGATAATTGTTCCACAAACACCTTGTAAAATCCAACTCAAATCTTAACTGAAAATTCAGTGCTGTCTTAACATCACGTCCACTATGTAGCAGGAGGAGATGCCCTGACTGCATGAAATACAGGATAACATCATATATCCTACCTATCGATAACTGCAGAACACAGTGTAACCAAATATATTTATTTAATAATGTGCATCATCATATGTCAAAAACAGGAAATACAGTTATAAGCTCCGGCGCAATCGCTAAACGTCCTCGTTATCAGTCCCAACTTTAATACTGTTCATAACAAAACGCTTCTGTTTTCAAATGTTATCTCGACTTGGGGTATCACTGGCACAGTTGATGGTAGCAGCAATATGCTGCAACTCACAGTTTTTATTGTGAGTCTACAAGTATCTGTGTCTGAGAAGATACTTTCTCGTGGGCACGAGAACGTTTTTTATTTTTTCATGTCCCTTTAGGGGCTCCGTACATTTATACTCAGTTGCATATGGAATTTTTACACTTTTGCTTTTTACATCTTTTAATTTAACACGTGATTGTATAACATGTAGTGCTTTACGTGATTTTCAGTTTGGTATGTTTAGTGTCGCCTCTGTGTGCCCACATATTCATGTAATGTGTCCTCTGTTGATACTGTTGTGAGCTGACTTTTTTTTTCTTCTTCATTTTCTGTCTCATAAGTTAATGCCTGGGAGATGTTTTTCTATTTTATTTTATTGTTGTGTGAGTATTTTACAAGAGGTTAAAAGGTCTATTAAGTTGTGTCTGGGTTGGGGAATGGGAAGGAGGGCTAGCATGGAAGTGTTTTTCTTATTATCTAGTGACGGATAAGACCGGTAAGTCGCTGCATCGTGTGGAAGTGAGGGATGCCATCATTCATTTGATGTAATGCCATCATAACTATGTGCACATGCATTAGCTAACGATCACATAAACCTTCTAGGGACAACAGTCAACCGCCCCCACACACCCACCACTTCCCTGCTGCAGCATTGTGGAAACAACAGCGCCATCTTGAGAATTGAACAGATTATAAAGGAGTTAAAAATTAATAAATTTAGAAGCCGTATATAAAGTGTCTTAGTACAAGTATCATATGAGTATATACTGTATATAATCTGTATATATACTGTATAAAATCAAATGATAAGCACTAAGCACAAGTATAATCTTAATCATTTTGAGATGTTTGTAAATTCACTTGCAGTGAGTTGAGAATCGAGCATATTCGTAGTTGGAATTCTCTGTTGCCGTTCTTCAGAAACTCCAAGACTTCTGGCCAGGTCACTGTGCTCTCCTCCTTCAGCTGTTCTCTACTCTTGGCTTGCCTGAGTGCACTAGCTCCCTGCACTGCCATGCAGAGTTTGGCGTGCAGTACAACTGGGAAATACTTAAGTGTCTAAAGAGAGTCTACACGTATGTCAGAAATCTCTCCCCAGTCTTGTCGTCCTCTGTGCACCTTGGTGTAGTGTATATGCTAGGTGGACCGGGGTGGTGCTCTAGGGAGAGGAAATAAATCCCACTGTCATCTGGATGTTAGTTACATGTGCATTTCCCTTCCATGCGGGGCTGAATCACCCAGCTGACTCTGAGGGGGGTGGTCCTGAGAAAAGAAGTCTCCTCATCAGGGCTGCTGCCACATGTGGTGTTCTCTTTGGCCCTGGCTTTGTCATATCTCCTCGACCCCCCTCACCTCACCATCCTGCTTCTGTGTAACCAACCGTTATGCCCAAAACACTCCCACTCACCCCCTCCCCTTTGTGAGTCTGAAATGACGAAAAACGTACCCAACCTCACCTAATATTTAAGTGCATCGTCCATGCAATACTGTAATACTTCATCCTTCATAAACCTGATAACTAGTCAATTCTAGATAACCTGATGAAATTATTGTTCCATGCTTTCACACTAGAGAAAACATAAGGTGAGATACCGGCACTGGGAATGACATGTACTGCTTTATGCCCCTTAATGCCATGGCAACATGCTGTTATGTTTGGTCTGGCACTATTTGGAAAATGTGCTTCCAATCCAGAAAAGGCATCTGTGTATAATGTTTTCCCACAAGTCTTAGAAACTGATCCAAAACAAACTTTTGAATCAAACACCATTGATTGGCTGAATGACCACCAGTATGAGTTATTGTGATAGGTTTTGTGTTTGTGGAAGCTTTTGTGCAGAGTATATAGACATTGGTATATACAATGTATATATCTAGGCAATAGTGTGCTGACGGTGTTTTTTGATTGGTTGCTAGGGTGGCAGAGTCGACGGAGGAGGTAACCAAGTTGAGGCCTGTAAGGTTGATCAGGGAGGACGGCATCATCCGACCTTATGACCAGGGGGAGGCCCGGGGCTATGACTTATTTCAGGTAAACCATCACCTTTCATGTTTTAGTCCATTTTGAAAAGACATGTTCTCTTTTATTACCTTTTTCTTTATCTGTCCTGATTCTTTCTGATTGATAAGAGTAGTGTACCTAACTTGTAGGCAGGCCATTTGGATTATCTGTGTCATTTATACTATGTGGGAATTCGTTTTTATGTTAATTACACTATTTCCTACACTTTTAATTCTGTCTTTCTCTCTTTCTCTCTCTTTCCTGCAGCTTGATGAGGAATAGGGTTTGGGGTTGTTACAGCTCTTAGAGGTTTTATCCTAATAGTGTCATTGAAGTGATATTGATGACCATGTATATAACTACTTATGTTAATATTATGATATTATTATTTGAATAAACTAAGGCCAGTTGCGTAACGAAGTACCGTAAGTCTGTGCCATGGCCTATTCTATTTGTACAGTATATTTGTACATGCTATTCAAATATTACAGTGGAAATTCAGGCTCCATAACTGAATCCTTATGCATGCCAAAGCAAATATATCTGTTCATACTATACTTCAAGCATTTTATTTTGGCAAATGTTTGGTAAGTACAGTTATTTTAAACAAACATTTTTCATCTACATTTATTCTGGAGAATGTATCTTATAATAATATAATGTTTTGTTGATCAAGAGTTCTTATATGCCATCTACCCCTGGTGCACCAAGTGGCACTCAATGGAAGATAATTATTTTACTAAAAAGATGTTAACAGTGTGGTAGGTTGTAGCAATATTTTTGTAAAAGGTTTGTAACATCACCTTTCAAATCAATGCTTTCATACCTGTACATAACCACTCATTTCCTGTATTTATACAATATATGCTATGTTGAAATGTTGTACTCCAACATTTATTAGTGTATGAATTAATATAAACTTATGCAAAAAGTATTCGTATAAACAATGTTTAATGCATGACCAGGTGATGTTATTTGATAAATACATTGACACATCCAATATATGCTACAGCCTAAAATAACCGAATCGTTCCTAAATTAGCAATTGATTGCTAATTGCGAAGTTTCAGAATGTATGTTTTAGTTGTATTATGCTTTCCATGTTTATTGTGACACACATTTTTGTTCAGCCTAATAAACAAATACCCATATGTAGATGTAAAAATAATGTCTTTCTGATTTCAATGAACAATGGGATTAATTGGCAGTAGAAATGTAGTGTTATACTATACAAAAATGTAACAACAAAACCCCTAGTGAATTTAATTGAATTAATGTTTTAAACATGCAACATTTTCAATTTCTTTGTTTTTAGGTTTTTAAAGATGTTCACTTAATCTCCAATTAAGTAGTTCTTAGAAATTTAATATATTCATTTCAAATGTAAAACATTATAAGTAGGAAACAAGAATACATTATAAAATGAAACAGTACCATATACAGCAAATTGCTAATAAATAAGTATCCTTAATTAGAAATATTCCATGTCCAGTAGGAAGAAGTGTTTGGTTCTTACATGCCACCATGTCTTCTGTCTTTTACCCAGAGGTCGGAGATCAAGAAGCTGGATGGGGAGATCTTCAGGGAACACTGTGAGTTCCCTGGACAAAGAAAAACTAACATCATAGTGACCAACAGGTACTTGCATAACCTCCATTCAACACAGCACACATCCCTTTTTTAATGTAATAACACAATTGAATTTAAAGATGTATGTTTCAATTTTCTTTTGAACCTGTTACAGGAGAGTAATGTGTGTCAAGGAGATTGAGTTTGTGGGACACTTTAACAAAGAGTGGGAGTGCCTGTTTGAGTATTTTGTCAAACCTCCGGATGTAGAGGGAGGTGATCTGAAAATCTACTGTAAGGTAAGGATGGAAATCTACTGTTAGACCAAGGATTTAAAGACTCAAGTGATAATCTGGGGTTTTGTAAACACAGAGGTTTTATTGATTTATGTAAACCTCCATTTGTACAGGAACAAAACAAACTCAAGATTCAAAAGCGAGATGGACAGCAGCAGCCAGTGAGAATGGTCCATCTCAAAAACACAATCACAGCCCAGGTAGGAAGTACATGTGAACACAGAAGCATCTGAGCAGAGATATGATACTACCTACAATAGTTTACTTCCACAATTTTTGCTGCTGTTGATATAAATAAACGGTGACCATACCAGCCGGATTCTCATGTCTATGCAAAGAGTTGTAAAATGACCACATTATTCTGTTTACCGGATAACTGCAAAGAACCACAGAAAGTAATTCCTTTCTGCCATAATGTGTCTTTATTGTTTCATCAGAAATGTCCACAATTTTACAGATTGGCCACTCAAACCCAATAATTTGATGTGTTCTCATTTGTATATTGAATAAATACAAGCATGAATGTTTCACATAAATCTGTTTGTCCTTCAGAAACTGCGAGAGGCCATTCAGAGGGCTCAGATGGCTCAACGGCAGCATAAGATGGTCAGGCAAAAATCTCAACGCTTCCTCAAACAGGGCAACAAGCCATAAGACCACCAACCGCCCAGCACATTAAATGTTTGCACTTAAAGTCCTTTGGACTAAAACTGCCTTAATTATGAATTAATTAAACTTGATGGATCATTTGGAAAATGTTTAGAAAAGTTAAAAGATTATTGATTGTATCTGTATACATTTTATTGTGATTGGATGTAAAGTTTGTGCAACAGGAAAATATAGAGAGGAATTATCTATAACAAATTGTATTCACTTGATTACAAATGTTTGTTTTGAATTTGGTCTGCTAAAAGGAAGTGAAATGCTGTACGATTATTATACAAATATGGGTCCGCATTATTATTTTTTTATATATTTTTTGTTTAGCTAAAATGCACTTCATGAACAATTATTGTATCACAGCACTGTGTGGGATGAAGGACAATCATACTGAATGGGGATTTGTATCTAATAAGTAAATTAAAATGCATATATCAGAAGGATGTTTACCACTAATGGCTTCGAAGGCCAGTGAAAATAATTTCACTATACCACTGTTGTCTGTAGCTAAATTAATAATGCTGTTTTTTGTTTACAATGCACTTGTTAGCTGACCAGAATAATGGTTGAATGCAAGGAACAGTTATGGAATAAATAAATAAAAAATGCTCAGTCATATGTTTCATAATGTTATAACAGGCGTTTCTGGATAAACTGTCTCTGAGATAACTTCACTGAAGTTGGTCAAATATGGTGTTTGTAGAAGCCTCTCAAACACATCTAACAGGAAGATGCATTGTTTTGAGCCTTTCTCTCATTGCTGTATAATCTGAATGCTCTTCTTTAAAACATGTTTTTGTTCATCTAATTTGTTCTGTTTAAATTATATGAATGAGCACAAAGCTGTGTGAAGCAAAAGGGACACTTCATAGTGCTTAGTGTACACAATACTTTGTTGATGGAATTGTACAAGGGGTTGGGCAACACTGAGAAAGCTGTAGTCCTAACTAGGACTAAACACGCATGCAGCTTAGAAATCAACAGGTCAATTTGTCATGTCTTCTCCTAACCTCCAGAAATGTCCTTGAGGAAGTCTACAGGGTAAGGGTTTTTTTTTGTAAAAGAGACTTCTGGAAAGCAGCTGCCGCTAATGCTCTAATACATTCATGCACAAGACTATGTAGCCTTCATTTGTCTGCTGTTTCCTACGTTATCAATTTCTTATGTTATGTTGATCAATATGTATTATATTGGTTTTCAGTTGAAGTCTTCACAACCACAAACATATGAGCGAAGTTAGTTTAGGCAGGGCAATCGGGCAGCGCGCGTCATCCGCTCATTACCACACCTGTGTTAGCCAGCACAAGCCCATTCGGCCACGTCGGATAAGACGGCCTTAAAAGGGCATACGGATACGCACACGCACACACTCACAACGGTTGTTGTATGATCAGTGCTGCTGCCACCATCCCCTTCTCCACCTTGCTGTCTGTATGTTCTATGTTCTATCCACCAGGGGGATTATATCTCTATTGCTCCCTGCCTCATATGTCATGTATGCATGCATAGCATCGAGGAGGCAGGGAGTGCTCCTCAAGTACCCCCTGTCCTGGATGTTTTAGATATTTCCCTGTACCAACACACCTGATTCAAATGAATGGTCGTTAGCAGGCTTCTGCATAACTAGATAACTCCCCATTCATTTGAATCAGGTGTGTTGGAGCAGGGAAACCTCTCAAACATGCAGGACAGGGGGGGTACTTGAGGACCAGGGTTGAGAACTACCACTCAGCCAAAATCAAACCTATGTCCATGTCATGCAATAAATGCTCAAATAGAATACGTGATTGTCTTGACTGAACTAGGCATTTCGTTCATACAAGCACAATGGTTGAACCAGTTGTCATAATTAAAGGCCTAATTCACAATACAGTGCTTGCATGTACAGTTCTGCCTGAGGGGTGTTGGCTATATTTACACTAATGTTTGTATTTTTCCCTTTGCACTGTGCAATGCTGTAAAGTAGTCTTGTATTTTCTCTATACCAATCACATGTACGTAAGTATTGAGTTCAGGTGCATCCTCTTTCCAATTATCATCCTTGAGATGTTTCTACAACTTGATTGGAGTCCACCTGTGGTCAATTCAGTTGATAGGCATGATTTGGAAAGACACACACCTGTCTATATAAGGTCCCACAGTTGACAGTGCATGTCAGAACACGAACCAAACCATGAAGTCCAAGGAATTGTCCGTAGACGTCCGAGAGAGGATTGTGTCGAGGTACAGATCTGGAATCAAAATATGTGACCTCTTGTTCCCAGGTCCAGCAAGGACAGGTAGGTCACCTGCATTGGTTTGGTTGGTATGTCAGACATTTTCAGCCATGAAACAGGGAGGTCACATCAGCTATCAAAATATGTAACGTCTTGTGCCCGGGTATCCAGAAGCCTAACATTTTGTCCAGATATAGTGTGACCTCTTGTGCCCAGGTCTAGCTGTTAACCCTAGGTGATCGTCTTTGGGTTATACATGACAAGGACAGATGTCACCTGAGATCGATTGGTTGATGTATCAGACATTTTCAGCCATGTAACAGGGAGGTCATATATTCTGACAACAAAATATGGGACCTCTTGTGAGTCGGTGTAGATTGGTTAAAGAAAATATGTTGTCTGTTTTTATTACACTGGACATTTTTCTGACATTACAAGGTTAAAAATTACATGCAGATATTGCATTGGTCAGAATAAGTGATTGTGGACATAATTCTTATCTGGGGAACTCAATGTTCCTTCCATAGTTTAAACTGTTGTATACTTGCCTTCAATCACTTGGATTACAAAATTCTGCTTAACCAAAAACTCCAAGGGAAAAAAGCTTTGCATATTGTGTTTTTTTGCTTTCAACTTCCTGTCTACCTTGCACTATTCTTCCCACTCCAAATGGCAGCATATTGAATGCTTTGTCTGCACAGATTTTGAGAAGTATTTGTGCATTTTGACAATTTAAAGTGCACAGCGTTTCAGAGCACAATGGCACCCTTCATCACAAAAGAGAAGATGGTGCTGATGCCTTCATTTTGGAAGGAAATTAAATATTTGTGAAGCAAACACAATACAATTAAAGTGGTTTCAGCCCAATTCTGTCTTCAAAGTTTACCTCTGCAGTAGTGAGAGTTTTCTCTTTTTTATCTCTGACAAACTGTTTACTGACTTAAAGGTTGGGTGCAAGAAACAAATAATTTAAGGTGTCAGCAATAACAATTGTTAAACTGTAGTCTTTTTTTGCAGTTTCTCAATGTAGCACTGAATCTGAATGTAATTTTGCTATTGCAATATAAATGTAATTAAATATAACTAGTGCCCATGATGCAGTCGGTGATTATATGTCAGTGAAACACAAAAATACAGATTACTTGAATTATAGTTAGGGCACAGTGCCCGTGATGTCGGTGACACACACAGATTTCTGGAATCATAGTGCAGTCCCCATAATGCTGCTGGTGACAGTTCTTCTCAGTGGTTTTGGTACCTGTATTACTCAGATCACAATTGAAATGCTGTCATCTCTGTAAAAGTAAATGTCAAAGAAATTAATATAATTACTCAGAATTTTGAATTGGCATGAGATCTTTTCTCAGACCAGACCTATTCCTCTTAAAATATATCAACTCATCTTCTCAATGTTAATCTTGGACATAGCATCTCTGGAAAAACTCGATGTTGTCTGTTGGAGAGAGGTGTGATAAGGCTTTTTTCCAACTTTGTTGACAGCTGTTTTTCCATAATGGGTGACAGAAGAATAGTTGGTGTGTCCAAGTTGTTGGTCAGCTGTTTGTTAAAGTTAAAGGAAGAGGTGTATGCATGTTTTAAGGAAGCCACAGGGACGGCAAACTACTTTCTCCTCATTTGATTGGAGATGCAGGTGCACGGGACTACACATGACTACATCCAGTCTCTCATCCAGCCTTGCACCCCAACCCGCCACCTACGGTCTTCTGACAATTGTGTGGTTGTCCCACCCCTCAAGAGCATCCACTCCCAACCCAAGCTCTTCTCCTGTCTGGCCCTCCAATGGTGGAATCATCTCCCCACCTCCATCAGAGATACTGACTCTCCTAAAGATATACTTCTTCCAGACGTACAACGATACTTAATAGTTAGTTTATTTCCTGCAGGAACACAATGACACTTATTGAGGGACGTCTTGCACTTGTTGGTTAGTTATAACTGATTTAACTACTTGTTCTCACTGTGAATTATATTATTGTTGCTTGCTTTCCTCCAGGTACACTAGCACTTTCGAGGATCATGATAATTGTAATTTGTTTAACTAGCTTGGTTACCAGCAATGTTTTGGGGGCTATCTCATTGTTTATCATTGACCTATGCACTTTTTGTAAAGCTCTTACTTGTAAATCGCTTTGGATAAAAGTGTCTGGTAAGTAGAAATTCAGTTCTGTCTTTATTGCATTTTTCATATTGTGCACCTTTTTTATATTTTATGAAATTGTATTTATTTTGACACTGCCAGGGCAGGTCTGCCCATGACCACTGGTGACCACCACAGTAAAGGGAAACAGTTCTGACAGATGTTTCCTGTTCACCCCTGTCAGTGACAGTCACTAATATGAAAGTGGGAAATATAGCGTAGAACCCATTTAATCAAAGTCACAACTTTGTATGATATAGGTTTGGGCGGACTTGCGTATGTCTTTGAGTTCAGTCTTTGGTCTTTGCAGAAAACATGATAAGTTATATACTTTATGGACTTGCTCCCTTAGCCAGAGTTCAGGCATTATCTAGGTCAAATGTGTTGATCATTCCCACATCCCTTTACACTTTGGAATATGACAGATTAGGAACATAAAAATTATGGATACAGTATATAGGAACACCCAATTTCATGAAGTCACATTACTCTCTAAGCACACAAAGCAGGTTTAAGGGAAAAGAGAAATTATGGCGTGACATAATACAGCCGTGTAACCCTAGTAACTGCACTGTATTACGTGAAACACAGTTCTCACTCCCTAGTGTGAACTTCACACCCACAGTCAGTGGGTCAAAACATTGACCCCCTACGTATCACATTCTAAGCAAGGCACACAGCAAGAGGGAGCCAGTCTACAGAACAGTCCTCTCAGAAGCAAGGGGAAAAGATCCCAACTCAACATAAGCAGCCTGCGCTCATGTGGCATTAGCTCATACCATCTGGGGCCTGTTATTGTGCTTATGTAACGCCAAGTGGAGGGAAAGAACTCATCAGCCGCAGGTGTGCCTGCCCTCGAGGCCTTCCTAAATGGAGAGCTGAGTGACGTTACGAACTGGGAGTGTGTGTGTAGTTGCTGCAAAAGGGACCCTAATTCCAATACAGCCTGCTCTGTATTGTAAGTAGTGCCATCCTGCCATCCATGTACGATGCATTCATGACACTAGAAAAGTGTTCCAATGGATGTGTATGAACAACACTGTGTAGTGCTTTGATCAATTTTGCTAACCTCTCCAGTTTAATTATACCTAGACAAATGATGCCGGACAGTTATATACAGAGTGCTGGGCCTATATCCCAGGGATCCCAGTTATATACAGAGTGCTGGGCCTATATCCCAGGGATCCCAGTTATATACAGAGTGCTGGGCCTATATCCCAGGGATCCCAGTTATATACAGAGTGCTGGGCCTATATCCCAGGGATCCCAGTTATATACAGAGTGCTGGGCCTATATCCCAGGGATCCCAGTTATATACAGAGTGCTGGGCCTATATCCCAGGGATCCCAGTTATATACAGAGTGCTGGGCCTATATCCCAGGGATCCCAGTTATATACAGAGTGCTGGGCCTATATCCCAGGGATCCCAGTTATATACAGAGTGCTGGGCCTCTATCCCAGGGATCCCAGTTATATACAGAGTGCTGGGCCTCTATCCCAGGGATCCCAGTTATACGAGCATATCAAAAGCTCAGACATAAATGTAGAACAAGAACCGACAACCCTAATGTGGCTTTTACGACCCTGAGGTTTCACGGCTTTAATGTTCCACTGTGACGTGTTCAAAGCAGGACCGAACCAACAGTCATGCTGGCCCTACGTGGGGCATCAGGCTGGAATAGTGAGACTATGGTACCCCAGTCTCATTCACTCCTCAGAGCTCTACTCACTTACTCCTCAACACTGCACAGTTGTCTCCTTACTCTTTAAGACAAAGTAAAAGTGTCTTTTTAAAAAGGATCTTGATCAATTCGGGATCATTAAAATATTTGAATGATCTTGGTATTGAAGAACTTGTAATTACTCTTTTAAAAAGGGCACTTAATGTTAATATTACATTTTGAATGTGAATGTGTGTCATATTTCTATGACTATGTTGTAGTATTATAATGCCTACTCTTATGACTGTTTATGGTCAAAATATATATTGACACTGATGAAGAATGTCAAGAAGTTTCAAAACCCTTGGAATGTACTACAGCACTCAAATGGACAACATTTGTGCAAAAATATGCCTCCTTTTGCTGAACTGCTGCCTGGCTCGTGTCCTGTCACACCATCCCGTGCAGTGTGTGCTGGTCCGGGTGTCCTGTCACACCATCCCGTGCAGTGTGTGCTGGTCCGGGTGTCCTGTCACACCATCCCATGCAGTGTGTGCTGGTCCGGGTGTCTTGTCACACCATCCCGTGCAGTGTGTGCTGGTTCAGTTATTCTTTACTGTGCTACTATACAGATGGGGCTCTGTGTCAACTTCATGAGCCAAGAGCCAGTATACTATTAGAGTATGGTCATCCATAACTGGCAACTGATTTACATTGACAATGTAACTTGTCGCAAAGTATAAAAACTATACATTATTCATATACATGTTCTTATTTTCATTGTTAGTTGATAACACAACTCCATAACATGCTTGATCAAAATATTTTCAAAATGTTCTGGATTTCATGTACTGTTAATTCATTTATATCAAAGTTATACGAGAACTGTAGTGAAGAGTTTGAAGTAGGTTACTCTTTTAGGAAGACATGGTAACTCTTGGCATCCAAAGTCTTGGTTTAGGTTGTAGCTTTGCTGTGGTGATTAAATCCACATCAGGGTGTGCCAGAAGACCCGCTTCATCGTCCCACATGTTCCTTTTTCTAGAGAGGCAGGAACGCCCCATTTTAAGAGGCCAACTAAAGCAAACAACAAGACAAACTAGTGAAACTTTACCCAAGCAGCATTTTTCATACACACAGTGGACTATAATATATGTCATTGTGAACATCTTAACAGCATGAAAAATGTAATTAACTAATCTCTGGTGTCTCGAGGAAGAAAAAATGAAGGAACCTGTAAATATAATGAATTCCTATGGGGGTAAACATACTCCTTGGTATGCAGCCAAATCACAAATTAAGCCGTTTCCTTGTCTCTCCAATACCTCTCTGACTTGCAGTGCCACTGTAGAATAGCAAAGGGGGTTTCATGCAAATGATCCAGGTATCACTTGGGAAATCTAGACCATACCCCATGGCAGAGACTAAGATGCACCATTGGATTGTCTACGCATACTTAATTACCTGCCATTTATTGGGAGAACAATGTGAAAGGCACTCTACTGTATGTGATACAGACTATTATGACAGGAAAATCTTACCAGATTGGATCGGTCAAAGAAATTAGATGTATGGAAAGCTGTTATTATTGAAACTGTATTAATTTCTTGACTGTTATATATTCTCCATGAAGTCAATCATGGCAATTATTCCAGAATATCATCTACATCCCAGAGCTTTATTCCTAGTTAGGAAATACTGCTGCGTGCAAATTTATGCGACGCGCCTTATTAAAATGCATCCTGCTGAAATTATTCAGAGTGCTAATCATATGGCATTATAATTTTATACCTTGGCTTTGTAGTTTCCTTTTCATCACTGGGAGATGTGATGAAATGATCAAGACACTTTATTACTGATTCATCTTAAGACAGAGAGAACCATATGCCTACTACACCATCACATTAGCAAAGTATTTAAACTCTTGATCCAAAAGTGTTTCATGGGCTACAACTATCAGTTCATCAGTGTATGGGAAACTAGTACATTTACCACAAGCCCCAAAATTGAAACATGCCCACCTGACCATTGACTTATACCCATTAACAAATATATATTTGCAGTCCTTGTTAACAGGAAAACTATAGTGGGAAATATAACCATCATTTTACAGACAGCAATACATTTTATTTACGCCTTTGGTGAATCACCACTGCACTTTATATTAATTATTAAATACTTCTGTGTAGGCATGAATTATTGAGATTAGAAATTGTGTCCTATGCACTGTAATTCTGCAGTGGAATTGTTCAAGTCCTCTTGAAGATGTTTCTTTGTCACAACTGCATTCCAAACATAAACACATTTTTGGTGTCAAGAGGGAGGCAAAATGTTTTTTTTAAATACTTTAAACAATAGTTTAAAGTTCAAAATGCTGAGTGTCTGCAGTTTTCATTTAATCAGGTACTGAATTATAGGAAAGTGCAACCTTAAAGTATTTAAGTTGTAAGTCAAAAATTGACTAGTTACATTGTTAAAGTTTTTGGGGAGTCTTTTTCCAGTGTTATTTGTTGATAGGACAGTCGGAGAGAGACAGGAGGACATGTAGGAATTGGCATTTATAAGATTAATTCAAACCCAGGCTCCTGCATTATGCATTAGCCATTGTAGCCTATGTTCTTACCCAGTGAGCCACCAGGGCACCCCAGAACCAGTGTGCGGGGGAAAAAACTAGTTTTCCATGACACTTAGCTTTAAAAGAAATTGTGTTCTAACTTCAGTGAGGCTGATCATGTTTACAATACCCAAATCTGACAGAAGTGCCTAATTGGGATACTTTGTGTCACAGATCTGTAGTACTTCCCTTAACTAACCATCTAAACTGGCCTTTAAGCACATACATTCCAAAAGGATACTTGAATACTTTTGTGTTTCTTGAGGAAATCACCTAAGTTGGCTGTCGACTTGACAAAGGCTCTAGGTGGCGCTTCTATTCCTTTGGGGCAGGAGGCAGGCTCTTTAAACAGCCTGAGAAGAGTGGAACCCAGCTGTTCCCTCCCTCCACGAGTTCCTCTTATGTCTCCCACTCATGAACAATGTCCAGAAAACAGCACCAGACTTACATTTACATTTAGCAGACGCTCATATCCAGAGCGACTTACAGTAAGTACAGGGACATTCTCCCCGAGGCAAGTAGGGTGAAGTGCCTTGCCCAACGTCACCTTGCATGGCCGGGAATCGAACCGGCAACCTTCTGATTAATAGCCCGACTCCCTAACCGCTCAGCCATCTGACCCCCCAGACTTCCTCTTAAACAATGTATAATTTATAACGCAATTTGTTGTTTGTAAACAAACCTGACAATACACAACTCCGTTTCAGTTGTTTTCCTGTCGCAAGGGCATTGCTGAGTCAAATGTAAAGCTAATCAGCAGTGAACGTTTTAGCAGCGCTTTATGTACCTCCTGTAGCCAGGGCCAAGTCTCTGCTTTCTTACCGGACCCACTTGAAGAGTTTCGCTGCAGGGCAAGGATGCTTAATAGAATTTCAATTTCAATTTGACTCCCCTGCTTAGCAGCCTTAATTTGAAGTCAGGCTGTCTACAACCACAGAAAGTCGATTGCACTTAATTTGCTCAGGCTGTTTTGCATTGCCTTTGTACTCCACGGCGAGAGGGCACAGAATTTCAAGTGAACTATAAAAAAAGAGAACGAAATAGCTTAGCATGCTATTCTTTCCTCTTAAACTGGCAAGAGCCCTCCCCCTCCTCCTTCTGGATTGAAATTAAATGAAAAATGTTTCCTTTTTCAATACGTATGCAACATTGGTTGTAGCCTATGCCTCAAGGTATAGGGTGTAAATGTGCTCGACATTTAATGGCTCAATTCAGATCTGTGTTCATGAGAACTATTTAACACATTCTCTTTTCAGGTTTTGTACATCCAACTTTATTGAAATTGACTTTAATTTCTTAATTTTGTTGGATGGTTAAAGACTAAGAGTAATCTATGGTAGGCTAATCAATTTGTCACTTTTAGCCACATACCTACCTAAATATCCATGTGGTATTTAAAAAACCTTAATGTCAAAGGATCATACTGCTAATGTCTGGCCACATTTTCCCAGCCCCCACTGTGCAGTGGATCTAACTAGAACTGTTCAATTAGAAGGTGATATTTGGTTTCTGTTGCTAACATTTGGCATAATGATTAGTACTGTAGAACTATTCCTCACACTGCTCAGTACTTAATGCATATGCATGCATGTGCATTGACTCAACATTGCATCTCTACAGATGTGCATGCATGGTAAGATTATTTCATTCTCTTTACTGCAATTTAAATGTGCATGCCCATTGCTTTCCATGGGAATTCTACAGTATATCAAGTATACAGTAAGTGCATGAGTTGTAAAAAAATGAGTCTGAATCAGATATTTCAGGGAAGTGATGAGTAATAAGGTCCACTACATCTACATGACTGTTCCCAGTACAGTATAGTCCTCTCTGTGCTTCTACAGGCAATCTCATCCCTCCTGCTTTAATGTACCATTTAAATGTTAATGCAATATTGTACCTGCATTATCTCAATACTGTAAATTAAATTGTATAGCTGTATGTTTCCTGTTCATACAACTTACAACATTGATTTTGATTTCTTTTTCTTTGTTGTGATGAAATGGTACACAAGGGAAGCGTGTCGTGTTGAGTGCACACTGGGGAGACCCCTCTATTCAAGCCAAAGGCTTGTTGAGTTTGTCAGCTGGCCAAATGTGCAAAGATGGTGGATTTAACAAAGAAACTATGGAAATCACTGGATTTGGCCCAGGAGTACATTTTTACCACAGCATTGAAGCAATTTGTTCAATGAGACCTACACACACACACATGCATGCATGTGAGCACACACACACCCACACACACATACAGTATTTGAACCATAATGAGAGATAGTTGCCCCATGAACAGGACACACAATGAGGACTGTAATCGCGTATGTACCTCATGGGGTTATAAATGACCATAACGCTGTTACACAAGTCGGCTTGAGAATGGAAAGCACTCCAGGAAAGCACCACATTCAGTAACAGCAGGTTGGGGGGGAAAGAATAATCCACCAATAATCACGTGTCTGGCTGGCAAAATCTGACATCACATAGGGAGGGATTGTGTCTACTCAAATGCCAAAATGTACAGTTGCAATGAATAACATACACCTCCCCAAGAAATTATGCAAAACTGGTGCTATATTCTGCCCACCTGCTGTGCATAAAGCAGATGTTGCTGGAAAATTCAAGGCACCCGATCACAGCACATTGAATCTTTCTGTAAATGGTGCTGGAGCAATGTCCCCAACACTGGGCATTGGACCATTGCTTAGAAAATGGCTTAAATAGACCAGCAGTGGATAAACAAGATCCATAATCATTTGTCATTCCTTGGCCAAGTCTCCAGTTTCATAAACTCAACTTGGTTTCCATAGAGCTTGTTAATAAAATTCAAATATTTACTCACGTTACGTCAGCAGAGGGAGTGCTGTTTTATACAAAATTAGGTCCACTTTTTCACTGAAAGCAAAAGTGCTTATACCTCAAGCTAAAACGATTTTGACAAACAATGGCAGCATAAGAAATACGTAACTTATTGTGGGTGTTTTGAACATGTATGGCCTCTTTCAATGTGAACATTATGCCATATTACAAAGGGAACATTTGGGATTTTGCAGAAGAAGCCTCCCTCATGTTATGAGTTATTGACATCCACAAAAGAGGAGTGTCTTATTATGGTTTTGATTAAAATGGATGGCAAACCAACGAGCTCAGGTTACAGTGAACGCTCTGAAGCATAGACTTCCATTTCACCTCATTTATTTCACAGGGTTTTCCAATCTACAAAGTACCAGCCCCCATCTATGGATTGATAACGAAATGAAAGTACTCATTATGTGAACGTACAATTTTCTGATTATCAATCATTAAAATTACATCAGAAACTGGAAATTGGAACCTCCCACCCAAAATAGGTGTGTAAAGAATTGAGTGAAACCAACAGTTTCGACTTAGAGAAATATCCTTTCACTTGGAAGACAGAAGAGCAATTTAAATGTCCTAGTATTGTACAGCACAGGTCTCTGCATAGTCATACTCACATTTGCTCATTGTATATAGGGTCTGTAATCGTGTATTTCATACATAAATGCATTGATTGAATCAAATGAGTTAAACTATCTCTCAGAAGGGCTGGTAAAAGCCCTTGCAGTACTTTGTCACATACAACAAGTCTGCTACTCTTAGAAGTTGTTGAGAAATAATGTTGCTACTGGCTAGTGCAGCGCTGGCCCCTGTCTAAAACATTGAAACATTGTTCATGCAGAGTACCAGGAAGAGGGATGGTGCAGTGATGCCCCCTCATATGTGTGTCAGCATAATCAATCATTCTTAAACACAGGCATGAGAGCCTGTCCAGCTCTCCATCAGACACATCCTTCTTTGGCTCCTGTGTGACAGCAGCTATCATTTATCTTTGCTTTGAATTAAACTTGCGGCACTGAACTTGTCCTTGCCTCATCTCCGTGTAGGTCTGTAGAGGTTGGGTGAACAATATTGGGGGGAGTCTTAAAGAGGACATCCTATAAAAATATCAATTAGAACTGGCCTTAAGTAAGCACATGTTTTTGTGTTTGAACTCAAACGGCATGAAACATCTGGATATCACAATACAAAACACTTTTTACTATTACAGAACTTTTTGTCTCTCATTTTGTTCTACTTGAGCGCAGGTTAGTGAAATGGATCATAGCGCTGCAATTCAGAGGTCACATCTTCAGAGGAGTAATATAAATATATAGGACCTGAATACATGTCTCCATAAGATCTAGGTAGAATCTGGTTTGACACATTTAAAAATGTAATTACATTACTATGACACTGCATAGCCCAGTATGGTTGTTCCCCTTTAGAACATTCCTTATCCATCAGCTGAAATGCTTGAAATAGGCTTGGTAACATGTTTGCTCCTTGACTTCCACAGCTATTTCTTAAAGATGAACTGTTTTGACATCAACTTGCTCTTTTTTGTCTGAGATAAGCTAAGCCTATTGTAGAACAATGCGAGCTGCGTGATGAGATCTTAAAATGTGATGCAATTATTCTTACCACTGACAAGCAGACATTTCTTTTCACCTTTTCTGACATACTGACACCAAACTGGTTATCCCTGGCTTATTGGCCTGCTAAACTTGATGCAAATGGCTCCTAGCTAATAGCCCAGAGTTCTCTCAAATAAATGGCCGGAGATATAAGTGTGTTAATAATGCCTCAATACCAAATATCAAATTACCCAATGAGTCACTTTAAAAACCCTGGGGGTCTTGGTATTTTGAACTTTCTGGGTGGAGCGGCTCAATTATTCATCTACACGCTCATATGTTTTACATGTGGAGAATGAGAGCGATTACTGAAGGGTTTTATCCATGAGAGTGCTCAATGAGTGTGTGTTCCAAGAAAGTAGTATCAACGTGGTAACTATGATCAAACTATAAGTGACAGCCTCTTCTCTAGGGTCATACCTCCAGTATTGTGTTCCAGTAAGTAGATAGATTTAGATCTAGATGTCAAAATCTGATCAGCCCTCTTCACAGACCCTTTCACCAGTTGCTGAGTCATGACTGGCAGGAGGCTTGTTCCTTCAGAATCTAAATGAAAAAATATGTAGTGATCCTAATGCACAGCAGTAGCCAACAGCAGGAGTTGAAAGTAATATAGCCGAAAGTAATAAAGTAAAATAAAAGTTGTTGAAACACCTGAAAATCCAAGCAATACTTATTGTGTGCAAGTCTACTGTAGTCCAGAGGATTTACTTTAGGCTAAATTGAAGGAAACTGTCAACATCCACTTGTACAATGATAATTCACAACGTTTTTGTTTAAAATTGATCTAATTGATATGATGAAATCTAAAGCAATAGCCTCTGTAAAATGTTCCCAGTTTTTGGCAGAGATAATCTAGACACAGCAGATGATGAAAAGACACAGGAGGATGTAGTAACATCGTCATTAATTCACTACTGCACTTTCTGTATCACCTACACATTCCGGCCGGAGATTTATAGAATGTTATGAATCGCTTTAATGTTGATTATTTTGTGATTCGTCATCACTTGGTAAATATTTAGGTTTATTGATATTGATGATTGAGTAGTACTGTAATATTTGATGATGAGGACGACGATGTGGACGTCTTATCATTTAGTTTTTTACGCTTACTAATCTAACTTGTCTGCACTGTTGAGGAACTCTGAATCTAGTAGGCCTACTTCATTGACAATAACTGAGTACATTTGCATATGACAATACAGTTGAACTGTTCCTAGAATTGATGTAATCTCTCGATTTGTTTATTGTTATTTATCGTCAGATGTCATTTTAGTTGTGATAATCCATAATTTTGTATGCAACCAATAAACTGTTCACTATTAAATGACATTTAATTGAACTATAAATCAACAAGGTAGATCCCAAAAAATACAACCCATGCCAAGTTCCACGTGAGGGGCGGGATTTGGAGTGGGTGTATGACTATTTTATTGAAAGGCCCAATCTCGGTTAGGCGATTGCCTACCGTCTCACTCCTGGATGGGTAAAATACGGAATTTAGCTGAAAATGTATTTGAACTTGCATTGGCACATCTTGGCACATTCTGAATACTAATAATATTTTATGAACAGATTTTAACTCTTTATTTTTCTCCAACTCACGTGTCTCTGTCTCCCTGACGCTCACGTGCGAAAACGCAAACGCACACACATATGCCTTCCTATATTCATGAGCAAAACAGTATGCAACAACTTCAAACAATAACTCCTAAGTGTTGCCTACTATGTAGGTATGTGTGTGTGTACAAACTCGCCTAAATAATGCAATTCATAATTGTAGCCTATATGTGTGTCAGTGTGTGTGTGTGTGTGTGTGCTATTAAAAAAATAGACTGTAGGCCTATGTCTAAAACCTTTTTGTTTTTCTCCAACAAATTCGCCTAAATTAGATGTATCAGCGATAGCCTAAAGTGCCCAGTCATTTGTTATTAGTGGTAAGCAACGTGTTACGTCTTGATCACACTGCTATTTGTTATTGTATTATGTTAAAGATGACAACCAATATTACTCATGACCTCGACAGCGCTGCTCGTGGACAACCAAATCTGTACATCCACTTCAGCGAAGACAAGCGCGCGCTCATTTCACAGTTGCAGTCTTCTGTAGCCTAAGCGAAATGATATAGGCTGCCACATATTGACAACCTTGCTTGTAATTGTGAAATTTGTTTGGACAACAATCGTTGTTCAAAATTATATTACAATATTTTACGCAGCAAGTCCAATATAGAAGAATATGGAGTCTCCACCGGATCCTGCAAGCGACCCGGGCAACAGCGGTTCTGAACCGGCTACTCCTGGAATGGACACGCCGGTTAACCTGAACACCCTTCGAAAGGACGAGCACCAGCAACCTATGAGACGACAGAGTTGTTCTAGCACCAATAAAGGTAATAAACATTTAATAAGGCTAATTCTTAACAGCTGCCAAGTCGTTATAGGTCTATAAGGTGTTCAGCAACTTCAAATTCCTTTCCTAACCCTTGCTGGATCTTTCAGTGTTCTGCTTCTCCGTTTCCTACATTGGCTTTTCGTACGATACTTTTATAGGCTACGTAAACGTTAAATAGGCTACAGAAAATTATAGCAGTATTGGCAAACATTCTACCGCCATAAAAGGACGCACCATCTTTCTTTGATAAATATCAAAGGTTTTCACGAGCTGTGAACAATTTTTAAGTCGCCTGCTATTGACAGTAGCTCTGTAGTGCAGCCTACTCACGCATAATGCGAGTGTGTAGGCTACAGTCTTTGATTGACTCTGATCAATAAGATACTCCGTGACACATGAATTACGCGATTTATAGTGGTGTGGACGACAATAAGTTATAACTGTCTGGCTGGCATTTCACATGTTTACAGGATTCAAAGACGGACTTTCAAAGAGCAAATACTTCTTCGGATAAGAATTGTCACCTCCTACACAATGCTATTAAAATTCCCTACAACGGCAATTGTACAATTTTGTGACTGTTGATAAAATAATTGAGTAGGCTAACTCTAGCAGGCATTGTATCATACGGTGTGCATTAAAGCCACACCCCCAGACTGCGTTCGATTGAGAAACGATTCCAAGTTCACTTCAAAACACAGCATTCACCACTTACTGACAGTTTTAGGCGACATTTAAGTGACTGACAACACTTCACAAGAACGCATTATTTAGACGGCTTTTCATATTACACAATGGTTGTTTCATTGAGTTTTTCAGAACAGGTTACGTAACAACTTGGAACGGAAAATAAAGAGACGACCACAAATGCTAAGTGTCTATGACTGAATAATGGCATTGCAACCAGATCACTGCTTTTGTAGGCTACTAATAGGCTGTAGTAACAGCAGCTGGTCGAACTGAAATAATGCCCGAGGAAATCTCAGCGCAAAATTCAATTTTCTACTTTGCATAAAGGCCTCAGCGCGCACGGTTATGTAAGAGGTGACACCAGCAGGTTAACGGGCATGGTGCCAGAAGACTGACTGTTTAAAGGTGGAGTTGACAGCTAAGGAAAAAGGCAGACGCACATCTAACCTGCTAACCCACATTCTCGCTCATTTCTGCACCGCATTTGCTATGAGTTTTTTTTTAAAGAATGGCGTTTCCAACAAAAAAATAATTCAAGCATCTAGGCTATATCTGCTTTAGAACTATTACATTTTCTATAAAAGCTATGCTTTTTGGAATAGCCTTCATGTAAGTTTCCCATGCCGTAAAGGATTCCTTTAATGTAATTTATTTTTTATATTTGCAAAAACACATAGACCTAAATAGTTGAATGCAGAAACTTTTATGCCATGTGGGGAAGCTCTTAATTCTAAAGGCTTTCTATTTTCCTCAGAAAATACTTAAGTTCTGTTGCTACTGTGAGTAAGGTTGGCTAATCAATGAAGCCAAAGTAAACATACATCTGATGGAGTAGGAGTAGCCAATACTGAAATACAGTATTTGTATACCGCCACACATTCTGTGTGAGCCTCATGCTTAGACTTTTACAAGCATTTCAGCCTCATGAACTAAAACCGTTTATAAGATCCTGACACAAGATGGGTGACCTATGCACCAGTATGACTAAAGATTCTAAGCGAGAGTTTAGTGAAAGCTGCAATAAGTATATGACTGGCAGTGGCACAGTGCTTGGTCAAGATCTCCCTAGTCAGGCTACTGGAGTGTGGTTGTATCAGATACCAGGGATTATGTTCACCATGGGTGTAACTAAAGAGGAAAGGCTACAGCCATCTGAGAAGAGGGAAAAGAAAGCTCTGTGTCTCTGTCTTGAGTGGATGCATCTTGATTAAGTTGTTGTCTTATCATATTCTTATTATTTTTGTTTAAGAAAGGTGATTAGTTATCATATCTGCTTTTTAGTTACTAATTTATTCTGACTATTTAGCTGTTTGAACATAGTATATGACTGCTGTGGGGGTAATGCTTTATTTGCTTTATTATCGCCCAGTCATGATTGTGTTCTCAGCAATGTAATGACTGCCCAAGGCCTTTGTTTAAGACAGTTTGACTAATAAGATCTTGCTGAGAAAAGACTGTCACATCTGTGGTAAATATTTAACCTTTTGAATTATGTTGTATGAATTTTGTGGTTGCTAATAGTGTATAATGTGCTGCAAGTCATGCAAAAAGCCAGAACAGTTGTCTTTAAGTCATTTGTACACATCTACTTCACACTGCCTGGCACCAGCCTGACTAAATATTCACTTTTCCTTACCTGGAATATCCCTCTTTGCTTTGATAATTCCTCCGTTTCATAGTGAACGTCTAGTTTGTGATGTGGTTTCTTGATTCATAAGTAATAACGAAGGCCTACTTTGAACTTTCAAGGGCAGTTTTTGTACAAGTCCAGTTTTTGAGGAAGTTAAGCTGCAACCAACACTCTACTTGAAACATGACCCTGTTTATTTCCTAAACTGGGTGATGATGTACTGTTCAAACTCAGTGGAATATGCCCCTCTGACCAAACCAAAAGCTACTCGTCTGGGAGGAGGGGCGAGGTATTTTGAACTACAGGCCCACAGCAGACTTGCTGGTTTGGCAGCGTTTTGGGGTGCCAATAGCTGGTTCCAAGATTTGATGTGAAATCTCCATGGTGCAAAGATAGCTCAGATCTCTTTCCCATGAGGAAAAGCTATCTCAGGAAACCCAAGTGGCGATGACCAGACGTTCTCTTGATGCCTCCCCTAATACGTTTTAATTAGAGGTCTGGGGTGTAAGTGGCCTATTTTCACGAGGGCTATGAAAGTCTCCATGGACAGAGAGGGCCTTGCAACAGAGATGGACAGGAAAGAGTTCATTTCTGAAACTTTTGATATGTTTGTTTTTATGATTGAGTGTTTTGGATAATGTAATTGGCATAGTATGATATGATAGTAGCCCAATATAAGTCTGTTATAGCTGACATACATGAAATTCTTAAATATCCCCCAGGCGTGGGTAGCAGCTTTCTGAATCACCAAATCACCTCTGGTGGTTCGGGAAAGTGTTGATAGATAAAGTTGATGTCAAGACAACTGTATTGTTGACTAATATTTTTTCAGTCCTCTAAAGCATCATTATGTGAGAAAGGTGCTATTGAACTAAAAGCTATTATTTTATTGTTAACTGGCTGAGTGGTATTTAACTTTAATTTCAAAAACACCTTTAAAAGGTTAGATATGTATAACTGTACGCTACCATCTCATTCAAATACAAATATAGTTTGCATGCATCAAGTATCAGGTATTGTATCCTCTACAATCCAGAGAACCCGAGTAAGAGTTTGAGGAAGTTTGAATTACAACTTGCAGGAACTAGATACCTGCAGCATGTTACGTAATTGCCAGTGTACGTTTCACATTGCTCTTGTCTCTGTGACATTGAATTTGAATGAGCTTGATGCAATCTAGTTTGAGCCCAGCAACTAAGTCACAGAGGATATTGCCTTGCATATCTGACCTTGCTATCTGTCACCATCTCTTCCTTGTCCATGGAGAAAGGCAGAAACACTAAATGATATTCAGCACTTATTTTCCATGTCTGTTCACCACTTAATTTTCCCATAGAGGTAAATTGACCAGTGTTACTATGACCTGACATGAATCAGACACAAGGAACTGCGATTTCCCAAGTTCCCTATACAAGACTGTAGAAAGGATGTAATTTATAGAATTCTATGAAGTTGTGTTTTTGTTCCTTACAAGATGAAACTGTGCCAGTAATGGCAATGGTAAAAACAATGACCTGTGACCTGGCCTTCATGGACCTGGAGCTAAACCATGTATGCTCTTACCCAAACTACAAGCTACATAGGTCGCCCATTTCTTGCTACTTTATTTTAAATGTATAGTCAACACAATATTCTCTCAGGCTTTGTATCACCAATCATCCACTTCAGTGGCCCCTGGCTTACTCATGCATCAAAGAATGTGGAGTCAAAGTAACTTCAAAGACAATTCTATATTCTCTCACACTCATTACTTGGCATCAAATATGTTCAGATGTGACAACCATGTATTCTCAGATGCTGGTTATAACTCTTTCTGAATACACACACACACACACACACACACACACACACACACACACACACACACACCACACACACACACACACACACACACACACACACACACACACACACACATGATTCATCTTATTAGAGAGACAGAAGACAGAGAGAAGAGAGATTGCCGTAATATCTCAGTGCTAAGCACTGCTACGCCTCATTGCCTGTGGGCTTTTTGACACGTAGTATTTCTCATTACTCTACTGTAGCTGTCCCCCCATTATCATTATTAATGCTGATGTGTACTTATTGTTTTCATAACAGTCCTTCATTTGCCTACTCCTCCTCAGTTTTAAGTTGCTGGTTGCCTTGACCTTTATAGAGAATGCAATTCACCTATAGTTTAATGAAATGATTGCTAGAATTGTAATAGTAATTTTACCAGCTTCTTACCTCTATGGATAAAGCTGACTAAGGATTACTAATAGTCAATTTAACTCATACACGTGTTATCTGTCCTTGTCGGTTTCGAGATCAGAGAGAACAGGTATCGCCTAGCACCCAGCCACCCAGTCGTATGAACTGCCAAGACACTTGGCGACGGTAGCCATTATGACAGCTGGGTTGGGACTCGGCGCTATCGTGGTCGTGCACTGTGCAGCGGTCTTTGAAAGGATGCCTGTTTGGTCCGCGCTTCCTCTCGGCAGACTGCGCTGGCATTCGTGCAGGCTTGTTCTGGCCAGGCCTGTGAGTACGTCCAGCGGGAACCATAGGAACCCAAGCCATAGAGGCGATACTCTGAGCCTTGCTTGCTGAAGGCAGTTCCTTTGAATCTCCGTATGCGCCCATGCTGCGAGGACAAGAGTCTTTTACCTCTCTCCAGTTGAGCTTGGCAGCGACGATCACAAAGGCTTTGTGATCGTCACTGCCTATTATTTGGCCCAGAAGGACCAAGACAGCTACTGGGACTCTCGTAATAAATGTTTAAGATTCATCATTCGTTATTATCAGTCCATATGCTTCGTTCATGGCACCAGACTAGTGCAGCATAAATGTGTCCATTGGAAACTGACTTTTGGGCACACTGCATGCAGAATTTCAGCATGACTACATTACTATGGGATAGGAGTTACATGTCTGACACTGTGCATGCTGTAACTCAAATCAAATGGAGCATAATTCCAATGAAATAAGTACTTATGTCAAGGGGATTCTCTCATAGGGAGATGATCTAGAGACAATGTGATTTTCAGTCGAATCCATGTCAGTTTTTGACTGTTTCTTACTGTTGTTCCACTTATCAATCTAGCTGTTTGATTGACATCATCGATCAGGGCCTGAGCGTTGTGCTATTAAGGACAACTAACTTCATTAAAGGAAATTAACGTCAAGGTGCATCATCAGCGTGTAATGCAATCAATGCTAGTGTGTTTATTCAGACTACAGGGTGTCCATTGATTGAACACTTGGGATTCCTTCTGTAAGAACCATTGACTCCAGTGTGTAACATCATGACAGTCAGTCATGTGTGTACAGTTGGCCTGTTTGTTAATTATGTGCTTATACGAGTGTGTGTTTGTGTGTGTTATTGTGTATGTGTGTGTGTGCATAATTCTGTTTTATTTTCACCTGCGAAAGCTAATCGTCCAAAAACTGAAACACAATCCAAATGATGGCAACAAACTTTTAGCTTTTCTTTTAGCAAAATAGGCATCCTCACTATGGGCCCTATCTTGCACCCAGCGCAATTGACTTTTCATACTTGCGTTTCAGATCGTCAAAATAGGGCCCTAAATCTGTTTAACAGACAAGCCATATGGGGTGGGCAGCATTTTGAGCAGTGTCCAACCAGCAGTTGAGCACACTCTTTAGCTGGGGGAATCTCAAATTGATATTTCCAGACAGGTTGGCCACCTGTCCGCAACCAGGGGAAGATGCAGGGAGGATGAAGGAGGATGGAGAGTATGGGAGAGGACAGCATGGTGGCGGGTCGGGTCGGGTACAGATCTGCCAGGGTTGCCAGGTGGAGCGCCTTCAAACCCATATGTCAACGACTCGAGGAGGAATTCCGCCTAATGAAGCGAGGCTCAACCTCAAATTGACGCCCAAGTGCTATCAGCAGAGCAGATATAGGTTCTCTCATAGTTGGGCTTAGGCCACATCTCCCATGCCAGTAGAGGCTGTGGCTCATTATTGTGGTTTCAATTTCGTCTTTATGCTACAAAGTAGTCACTTGCTTTGTTTGCTGCGGTGGGTTTTAAATGTCAGAAAATGTGCCGGTGAGGGTCTTGTTAGCTACTCATTTAAAAACATATCCCAGGGATATAGTTTAATGTGACTCATTGAGGCCTCTCTGATTCAAACTATAGCTGCGTCGGATGTAGCCGCCCCCTACCCCCACCCCGTCTCTGTTGTATGAATGCTCAGAGGGAAGGTCAGAGGAAGCAGACACCCTTTCCCCCCCGGTTGCCTGTCGACTTCCACACAGGATAGAAAGTGATAGAACCCACAGGTAGCGTTGCCAATTTGAGATGAAATCCCTAAAAGCCATTTGTGTAAATCGCTCATTTAATTCCTACCATCTCTGCTTTTGTCACCCCTCTTTCTCGTCTTCTGTTTCTCTCTACAATCATTGCAACCAACCGATATATATATCGAGGAGTGGGAGGACAGGGCCTGATGGTTTTTCCTGGTAACAGATTATGTTCTCTAAAATCTCCCAATTGGGAGAGGACAGAACTGGAGTAGCAAGTCAGAAGTTGATGGTGGAGATGTTTGGTTCTCAGAGCTGGGTCTAGTGCTCCCTTTGAACACTGTATGCATATTTAATTGTTTTCATTCAAGATATTCTTGAAACCATAGCTTTAATGGTTACATAATATGCATGCAGACCAGGAAAAGGTCTGAGGCCATTGGCTGACTGTACAGTATATTATCTATTCATTTGCTTTTACGTATGTTCTTGGTTTGTATGTCAAAGCAGCTTTGGAGAAGCGACTGCTTCATGTCAACATTTATGAAACATGTGCTGTTGATTGGATTTCTGCTCGTTCCTTAGATTTCTACTGCAGATAAACATTTGTCTTCTTTTTCCGGAACGATTGTTCTTCGTTCCTCACCCGTTCTGTTCCAAGAAGCTAATTCCGTAGAGGTGGGAGAAATGATGTAATTCTAATTCTGACTTCGGGCCAGCATGTCTTGGCAGACGCAATCACTCACTCACACTATCACACACAAACGCACAAGACACACAGACACACAGATGTCTTATGCCAAGTGCTTTATTTATTTTTGGTGTGAGTTTGAGTACGAGTGGCCATTGGCCAACTTATCCTACCATTATAAACACATATTACATATGCAGACATATTGCATAACTCCACACAGACAACAATTTATGTGGTATAACATTGTTGACTCTAAACAGTCGTGACACACTGTGAGACGTGTCAAATTGTCACTGCTGGGTTCCTTCCTGGAAGGAAGAAAACTGTAATTTCAGTGGTTCCATCCAGTGTGACTGTTACACATTGAGACACTGGAGTACGTAATTTGCATGTTTGTTTTTAGTTGCTTTGTAACTGAGTCTAGAGGGTAGGTCATTGTTTGCTGAAATGCCACATTGTCTGTTCCTTGACAGCAGCACAGCATGAGGAACTCAGTCATCACCAGTTGGCTATTCTAGGAAAGAATCATATCTTTTTTTCAGTGACAAAATAGTTACATTCCTACCACACCTACCTATTTAAAACATGTCGGTTATATACCCCACATCGTCAGTATGTGGGGTATATAACAGACTTGCAAACGGATTGCATTAAAACGCAGCGTACAATATGGAAACTATGTTTGAGTGAAGACGCTTACAATGCGGCCTGAACCCTTGATGAAGCCAGCTAGTGGTAGTCAATTAAATGACATTTACATAACAAAGCAAAGCACCAACTCCTCTATGTTCCGCACACATACCCCTACACACAGACACTGACCTCCTCTTCCGTACTCCTCCCTACCACACCTGATCGTGTTTGGTTGTACACATATTCTCTCCGCAACACTTAAATACTTCCTCGTGCGACCCCCTCTCCTTTCCCTCCACACACCCTCCCACCCATTCCCCCCGGTGGGGATTGGAGGTGTGAGATTAAACAATGAGGGTGACAGAGGTGTCGCAGCTGTCACAGCAACGGGGGGATTATGATTTATTAATCCACGCCGGCTCAAATTCCGACGAAACCGGCGCAGGTTACAGTGCGTCCCTCTAGGGAGAAGCCCGATGTACAGAACAATACGGACCATGTTGCATTTTGATGGTTAGCCTCCTTAACGGGAGAAAATGGCAGCCGGTATTATTTAGGAGCCCAGGGAGAGGAGGCGGGAAGATGGTCCAGCAGTGGGAGGGGAGCGCTCTGCAGCTGGGGAACAGGGTCACGGTGGGTCACGACTAAATTAAGTTTGTTTCATCTTTAAAGAGGATAAGCGAGCAAACAGCATTTTTTTATTAGGACTGCAAAAAGCAATGTTCAGCATAAACATACGCACTGAAAAGGAACTGGCCTACATTTAGAGGGAATGGGCCATTGTTTGAAGGTTTAAGACATCACTTAAGGGGACGTGTTTGGAAAAAATAGCTGCCAAATTGTATGATTTGGTGTAGTAGATCAGTAGAGAATTTGTCAAAGGATCTTGTCTCAGACAGGGAGTGTTGTGATGCTGTTTCTGTCATTGTCTCTATTAGATTGAGGATTTCTTCATTCACCATGTGTGTTTTTCAAGGCGGCCCTCCATGACTTTTACAAAAATATACATTTCAGCACAGTGGCGAGAAGACTGCGGGGTCAATTGAGACCTCCTGTCTGTCGCCTGGCCTCCTACCGTTGGACAACATTCCTACTTCATGTGTGAAGGAGTGTTCACAAGGCACTTTGTCTTTCGCAGGCCTGGTTTCCCCATTTTGCTTTTCATCACTGTTCACTATCGAGTACCTCTTCACACATCTGCCTGAGCCAGAGGCCCGGGGGACCTTGTTTGAGCATGTCTCTTGTGTCCTCCATCCTCGTCTCCCTCACATACATATTTATATTCCATAGGTTTGGCCGAGCCGCTTGTTTTTTAGTATCAAGCAGTTCATATACTGCAGTATGTCCCTGAAAGATCTAGGGCCTGCATGTTTTTTGTTCTCTTAACCATTATGACTTTTATGCACTTCCCTAAAATTAGGTAGTCCACTTCCTTTTTTATATTGACGTAAGGTATGGTTAGTAAAGAGGATTGGAAGTTTTATTCTAAAGTGTTGACTCTTCTGACAGGATGTGTAGTGTTTTTAAATCATTTTCATCTAGTGTACATTAACTATCATGACATCTGGACATATGCAGACATGCGTATAGGTACAAAGGAATTGGTAAATGTTGAACATCGTTATTAAGATCTACCTACCTCTGGAGAGTTCCTCCCTCACACCTGGTGTGAGGAAATTAGGCTTGAGACTTTTAGTTTCACGTGGGTCTGTCTGGTGTGGGCCCGGACGTTAATGATAAATTGATGAGGATCGTTCATCGTCAAAGATGTTTCAGACGACCCTTTGTGATGAGACTTAACATCCTCCAATGAATGCTCTCATGGGTGACAGACAGCGATACCAAGGTCAGTCCTTGAAATGAGATTATGACGATGTTGTTCATTCAGAACGCTAGGGTGTACAGGGCCTTTTGGCTGTTTGACTTTTGTGATATTTCCCAAAGCAGGCATCGAATAAGACATACAGTCCCAAACAAATTGTACAGGTGATATCGAAATGACACTTAGACAAAATGGGCTTTTCAGGACACACCTGGACTCGTTCTTTAGTGCATAATTAATGGTCATGACTTGGAAGTTGCTAATGAGAGTTTGATGGGTGTGATACATATTGTAGATGTGAAGATTCCCAGGGGAGTCATTTTGCAGACTGGAATAACCTTCAGACTGGGAACGCAGTGGGGACTAATAATGTTCTAAGTGATTGTGATTATGTATTGTATCAAGATTGCTTATCAAGATGTTTCATTCCACACATGCCTGTTCCCAATAGATACACACAGAACACATAATACACACATTACAACACAGAAAAAAGATTCTGAGCAGGATAGGAATGTCCACATGTGTAGTCTGTGCAAGTTTCTTGAAATTGATTGGTCATCTTTGGTTACAAGACTCTCCAGAGCCCGTCAAATTCAGTGCCTAGGTAAACCCAAAGTACTTCAAGTAGACATTCAATATTGAAAACACAAACTATGGTTTGTGGTTGTAGAACGTTTTCTCTTATAAACCACACAGGGACTCTTATTACTCTTTTTGGAGTTTGTGCTGATTTTTTTATTTTGCTGCTTCGAACTGGACATTTCTGTAAATTAGCAGAGTGGTAAAAATGAGCCAGAGTGGTACAAAGGAAGTGGAAGACATGGAGGAGATGATGGAAACAGCAGGTCCATCCTGAGGTGATTCATCTTGTGTGACCATTAGTATATACAATAAGGTCCATGACTGCATATCACACAACTGTGAGTTTATTGGAGTCTGAGAGAGAGTGTTGTATATGGTCTAATGGCTGTGATAGTGTCTGTGTTTGTGTGCATGCATCCTTGCATTTGTGTGCGTAAGCAAAAGGAGATATTTAGTTTATTCTATTGGGACATACTGTAGCAGAAACAGAAAAACATTCGACAACAACGGCAGAAAGAACACAAAGTACGGTTTGTGGTGTGCAGTTTTGTGTGCTGCACAAGTTGTCATAGTTGGCAAGTGGCTTCTGAGCTGTTGTCATGTATCTCAGCTAGATTCTTTAGAACTCTGGTGCCTTGCCTGTGCTCTGCATTAGCATGGAACAGAGCTCCAGTCCTGTCACCCCTCATATGCAGAGGTCTCCTTCCTCCCACCTTCTACACCAGGGTTGTCACACACGAGCCTCAGCCACATGTCACCCAGATCCAACCCCCTCAGCCACCAGCTGCTCTCATACCCTGAGCCCCAGCACAAACACTCACATAACCTGCACACACACACACACACACACACACACATGCCAGTACACAAATGCAGACACGTGCATGCACACACAGATACACACAATACACCCAAACACACATTTACGACATGTCTGTCGTGATGTGCAGATGAAAATCATTTTTATACAAATTTGAAGTATCGAACTTGAAGTTTATACTGTACAGATGTAACTTTTTGTTCAAACCACTAGCCAGCTTGTACAATGTAAGCCCTAATTGTTATGTGGATCAACGTTGTTGCTCAGTCAAGCAGCAAACATTGAGAGTGGTGGTCCTTCATTAGCCAATACTCTGATAAGAGGGATTTATTTGCTTATATTGAGCAGCATCCATATGGTAACTCTTTTGAATTTGAATCTCTCCTCATCCCTTTTACCCATCCCAGTAGAAGCCAACCAGCCAATGGCCTTCTTGCTTGTCATCCACCCATTGCCACCATGTTCAACCTAGTCATCCAGCCTATCCTTCCTAGACCAAATCATACAATAGCTAGCTGGTCTAGCTAGCCATAGCCCACAATCCTCTCCTACGCAGCGAGTTAATCTCTCGCCGCTAATCGACACACACCTTTTTAATATTTTGTTTGAGCAGACAAGGTCGCTATTGAAACAGAAAGATACATCCACCCAGCGGATTTCAGCTCAAAATACTTTCCCTTACTTCTCCTCTTCCCTTCTTTCTGTGCCCTCTCCAGTGTCCCGCCACCTAAACAACTGAACTGTTCTTTGTCCAAAGCTGGCAGTGTTGACTTCATGAATGTTTGAGCTCTGCTCTGGCGCATCTATGATGCTTGCCCATGGATAGCCCACCCACCCACCCCCAACCCCACCCCCACCTGTGAAAGCCCCCTCTGAGGCACCATGCCGGGGACGGCAGCACCCCGTACTGCTGCAGCCAGAGGAGGCCCTTCATCCCCCCATCCTGCTGCAGCCAGAGGAGGCCCTTCATCCCCACCCCTACGACCTGCTTCCACCCCTCCACTGCACTCTGCAGAGCGTCTCATTGATATGGGCCACGAGGGGTAGCCAGGTCTGACAGAGCCAGATTGAACTTGGAGAGGGGCGGAGGGGAGGTATCTTAGATTTGGGGGACTGGTGGGGTGTGGAGGGGTGAGGGTGGAGGTGGTGGTGGTGGGGGAGGGGGGGGGGATAGGATTAACGCACTCAAACATTTAGTTGCCGTGAATCCCAATAACCCTTCTAAACAGAAATCCTGTCAGCACCCGTTCGCCTTTGAAGTCATTAGATTCTTTTTTCTGAGGGGAATACATTTGCATACAGAGCTATTCTTACTCTTCCTCTTGTTTCTCGTTCGGTGTTCATCAGTCGGCGGTTGATCAGATGGCACTGCTTATCCTGTCAATCGCTGAGATTAGGCTTCCGCGTACATGAAAAGGACTATTAGAGAAATTAAAAGGATATTTGGAGTTGTGTTGGATAGTTTGAAAATGTCCTGGGGTGACATTCACATTCACTTTTTATTCAGTGTCAAATCTCCTGCAGTAGCAATATGTTGATCAGAACTGTCAAACTCTTAAAGGTGCTTTGGTAAGAAGTGGCTTTGTACAGTCTAAGCCATAATTGGAATCAATCTATTTTAGCCATCCAGTTTACAATTTGATGGGGCACAGGTTAAAAATATGGTAATTGATTTTAAGATTCTATTTGATCTATCACTTGTACCTTTTGTTCTTCCTAATTGGTCACACTGTACAGTAAGTAATATGCATGGTTACTGTACTTCCGTTTGGAAATGCCTCTGGCAAACTACTTTGAAAGGAAAAGACGATTGATGTTATTCTTGCCTATTGGACTGTATTTCTAATTGCATACAGTATAGACATTTTCACCTCACTGATATTCTTCTACTAGCATGCTCAAATGCCTAGTTTAAAATCCCACTCTGGACACAGATACACACACACACACACACACAGACAAATAACACACACAAAAAACACACTCTACCCATCTCTCCTCCCCCATCCTGTCTACAGTGTCTGTGGCAAAGCTGGCCAGCAAGGCAGCAGAGTGTGTGGATGGATGGCCTTTGAAACTACAGATTAGGGGGCTGAGAAGGGAGTGTGTGGCTCACACTCATGCCCTGGCTGGTGGTGTGGTATGGGCTAGCTGGCCCTCTGATCATGACTTGGCTTTGTCTGGGAAGGGCTGGCTCACTCACAGATCCACCCTCTTTCTGACTTTCTCTCTTCCCCTTTGTCTCTCTCTCACTCTCCCACTCTGTCTTTCTTTCCTTTTGTCTTTGACTCTCACTCCGTTTCCCTCTATTCTCTCTCTCTCTCTCTCCCTCTCAGCTGTGCGTTCAAAGGTACAGCAGCAGCCAGCCTCAGCATACTGTAGGGCCTGGCTTTGAAGTCCTCTCCCACACACAAGTGTCAGGGGCACCGTCGCTGCCACCACACGGCTCATGGCAGCTGAAAGAAAACGTGAGATTCTTGAGAGGAAAAAAGGTTAATTGGGAACTGTGGATTTCTCAGCAGACGCAGCCCCCGGTAGCAGTGGCGCAAACCTCTCTTCGTCAACAACGGTGTCATCAAACATTTTTGTATTTTTTTATAGTGATACAAACAATAGAGAACGAAGGTTTCTTTGTCTTTGATTATTTTTCCATATCGTCTTTGAATGTGCCAGACAGGTGGTGTTTTTTTCTGTGAGAAACTTTCTCATAGGGACAATTTTTTGTTGTTGTTGTTGCTGTCTTCGGCTCGCCATAGTGACACTAGGCCTAAATCCTTGAGTTGCTTTGAGATCATTTAATCACCTTTAGCACAGTATTTTATGTTTTCATATTGTAATACAGGTTAGTTATTTTTCTCACTGAAGTGTTTGTCAGCGCTAACATGGGCCGTACCCTCACCTTTCTTCGCCTTAGTTACACCACTTACAAATTCATACGCAGGAGGACCAATGGGATACAACTGACTTCACAATCGGGGGGAAACGAGGCCAGGTGAGGAAGGGGGCAACAACGGGTAGCCGGGTAAAATCAACCGCCCGCTCCGAGACTTGGCGTGAACGGCTCGTTATCTCGACAAGAGATGGCTGTCGGTATGATTTATGCGGTTGCCTGGACCTCTTGGAGGGAGAGCTGGCGAGGGCAAGGTTCCCTTTGCAATACCAGGGAGGCAGGCCCGTATTCATGAGAAAGGGTGGTACTGTGTGTGTGTGTGGACTTGTGTATGGTTGTATGTCTACATGTGTGTTGTATGTGTATGTCTGAGTGTGCGCGTGTGTGTGCATGTGCGTGCCTGTTAGACCAGAGTGCTGCCCTCAGAGCTGCTCCTCTCTGGACGCTGAAAGCCTTGCCGTGTCCCAAGAGTCATACACTCCATGTTGTTACACAACAAATAGGCGCTCAACAAACATGGTTCTCGCTGCTTTCAACCAAGAATCACCCAAACTAATCCCTCAGGGCAGTTTCAGGACATGACCCAAATTGCATCATTCTATTCCATTAGATGGCAGCATGGTGGTGTTGTAAAGACTTAAATGAAAAACTGTATGGTCTCTTATGGTTTCCAGCCAGGATAATCCAGTTATTATTGACAGGATGATGGCGCTTGATGTTGAATACATTTAAGACGGTGACAGTTATGGTCGTCAATGCAATTGTGGCCTGCATGTTGTTGTTTTAAAGCATAACACCACAACACCACCTTGTCTATGTTTTCAGTAAAACACTGTTTTATGATGTCATAGACTGTATCAGGTCGTTTAATGCTGTATTCTGCAGCGGCTAATATCTCACAAACGTGTGAACCCACACAGACACGTGTGCACACCAAAACACACTTACTTGCATATGAACAAAAGTTCCCTGACTCTTTTCGTCCAGCTTAAATCATTACCATCTACTGTAATGTCTGACATGCCGGGTCATAGCTGGGTTTGGCTGATTGGCACCCTGAGGAGCCAATTGGTGAAGGCAGGCTGTCTGAGGGCGGTCCCTTAAGACCGGGGCCTGCCTCATTAGTCAAAACCCCACAGAGGCCTGCAAACATCTCTACTGTAGGTGTGTGTGTGTCTGTAGGAATGTGAGAGAAATGCCTTTGAATCCCTCCCATGATCTCTAGTAGAATTCTGCATGCATCAGCAGAGGTGAACTGAAGAGCAGAAAATCACCTCTTTGAAGTGTTAATGTTATATCCTGTGTGGGTGTGTGTGTGTGTGTGTGTGAGAGAGAAATCCCAGGCGATACTGTGAGCAGAGAGAACCTTAACATGATATCCCACAGAGAGATGTCAGTAGTGTTGCCAAACCTCTCGGACATTACCCTGAAATGTTATGTAAGGACACCTTGCCATTTCCCTTTCCTAATGCACCTGTTAGAAGAATGATAGCTCTTGTCAACATTTGAACAGAATTGCTGTTGTTGGTTTGAGAGGGTGGGGCTGCTGGCAATATAATCTATGACCAACCACTGGAGCAGGTAAACATCCCATTTGTTATAAAGCTGGATTGAAGGCTGGGCATTAATCTTAGGGGGGAGTTTACCCTCTTGGTGAGGTTACCATCTCCTCCCTCCTATATGTAATGGGATTTAGCCGCAAATGTATTTTTAATGACATTCAACAGACTATAATGCAAAGGCATATCGTTTTTTATTCATTTGTACGATGCTACGTCATACACAAGCTATACCGTTTTGTCCTAACGCAATTTGTTAGCAAACATTTTTGGGGGATGTAATCCTGGTTATTACATTTGATCAAATGTATTTTCAAAACTTGTATCTGTTCTGAGTGCCACAGTGAATCCCTAAACACACATGAACATGCACACTAACTGTACACACCACACTGCATAACTACTATAGCCCCACCCCCTTAGTCTTCCTCCCCTTCATGCTGTCCAGCCGTTGCATAAGGACTCATGTTAAATATTTCCCATGGCCCAGCTGCTGGCTGTGGCACGTCCTGACATGACCTGAGCTGCCAGGCCTAGCAGCCCTGTCTGAGAGAGAGAGCTCCAGACATGACTCCACTATTGGAGACCGGGAGATTCTCTCTCTCATCATTTTTTGAGAAAGCTGGTGTTGGATATAATGGATTGGCTTTTGCTGTGTATGTTTATGCATAACATGCAACATACTGTATCTTATTTGTTGATTTTGTTCTTTAACATTATACATGTACGTGTATTGTGGAAGACAAAAGTTAACATTATTTTACGTTTTTTTTGTCCTGTTCATAATTGTACAGTACCAGTCAAAAGTTTTGGACACAAAATTTGTCCAAACTTTCGACTGGTACTGTATGTCATACTGTTATACATGTATAATGTAGCCTATCGCTGCGTCCAGCTACATGCTACTACATGCTCCATCATTCTGGGAAGTAGTCATGCGAACCGTTGAAACCTCCTTAGCCAAATACCTGGAACATAAGTAACCTAGTGTAGAATCAGGGATCAAGATATTCTCATAACCAAGCAATGGGTCTGTAATGTGGTGCATCAAATCAACGAGTGTGTACTAAAATAATCTTTGTCTGAATTTGTTTCTATGGCTTACACTTGCTATCCCCTTTCTTAGTTGGTGTCTAATGTCCTCAGCTCTATCTTTCGCATTCCAGGTTTGATGCAAGTCCTCTGCTCATTCTCTCTGGTATTTCATCCTATCTGGAGCGTTGAAAATAGGATTGGTCCCACCAGACCAACAACTTGCTGCTACAGACTCAAAAACAAGTTCAGCCCTTCGTCAAGTTCAGATTTTACTCTTAAATGTCCTTGCTGTGCCCATTTGCAGTACCTGTCTAATGTTATAAAAATACCCCAATGCAAGCACACTTTCAACATTTGGACTCCCCTTAAATCATCCATCTAATTATTGCATATATATTGTAAGTAATAGAAGAGGGGTCGCAACAGTGGAATATCTGAAAAACATGTTTATGTTTTATATATATTTTAGTTTTAGCAGAGACGGGACAAAATCAGTCACAAGCAGTTTCTCTCACAACAACAAAGATAAGCAGACAGATAAGCAGACAAACATCTGTGTTGTTTAGAAGATATTTGTATCTGCGTTTGTTTAGGCTGGCACCGTGGCACTCAGGTAACACTACGTGCCTTCAGCATCGCCGCCTGCATCTTGGGAGAGAGTTGCGACTCTTAGTAAGAACCGTTCTGTCACATTCGAACACTGTGTGGGAGAAAAGGGTGCGGCTATGCTGTTACTCACTGGAGAGACAGTTGATTGACAGCTGTCCTCTGTGGACTGGGAACAATGCAGAAGAAAGGAAATGGAGAAAACAGGAAGTGACTAGATGAGTTGTAAACAAAAAAGACCACAGGATGTGTGTGTCTTTTGCACAGCAAGTGTCCTTATCATCAGTGATGTGTCAGGGTATTGGGGATGCCGTAGATTTGATGAAATTGATTTATGTGGAGCATCGAGGCTCTGATTTAGTGGAAAACAGCTCAAGTTACGTCCCTCCACAACACACTCGTGCACACACTCCTAACAGTCTTCTCACATTCATACTATTTGTAGTAGTAGATCACACACACACACACACACACATGCACACACATACACACTTACACACACACCACACTGTCAGTGTGGGCTTTCGTCCGTTCTTCCCGCTCTGGGGCAAAACACGAGATTGCTTTGATCAGGTTTTGCAGTGTCTCATCCAATCACAATCATGTCACCCATGCTCTCAGTAGAAGGACCGCCCTCTTACCCCATGCAGTAGAGAGAGAGACTACAGCATATCATTAGAGTCTCTCATAGAACAGACTGGTATATGTTTTCATATTAGAGGTAATTTTGCACGAGCTGTCAAGGTGACTCGGACTCTGAACGAAGGAGGTACCACAACATTTTGGTTCTTCTACAGTTAAACTGATATATCAGTGAAAGTTTGACTAAGTTAATGCCTGCTCCTGAGTGAGACCATAACAAGGCAACTGAAGCTTGATTAAACAAATAGCACCAAAGTGGCAGTCATTTTGTACTATGTAACTTCTTTCCTCACTGCACTTTGTTTATCTGGAGTCCAAAGAACTTGATGATTGTTTTAACCGCTGTAGATTGTGAATGACAAAAACATAACTGCTATCATCACCATTCTTTGAAATTGAAAACAGGTAATTGCATTGTAGTCATGTCGTCATGGTAAAAAGTCATGTTACCAGTTTACTGTGCTATTTCCTTGTGTTCTTCCATATACCATGCCGTTTAACCGGAGAGAAAGAGTTGAAGAGTTGACAACTACACTGTTCAATTAATGTTGGTAATGTACATGACTGTAATGCACAAAGTGCCCTTGGTAACCACTTCACTGCATGCTTCTGCTACCATAGCTGAATATTCATCAATGCACAGGATGTCTCTGACTCCTAAGGTTTAAAAAATGCTGAACTGTACATCTAGGGTAGATATTTAGTAGTCAGTAGTCATATATCTTATATAGTGCTTTCTCTAAGTACTCAAAGTCGCTTTACAGAGTCCAGTATTCATTCAGACCCAGTCATACCGGTGGTGCAGAAGCGTGGCTGCCCAATCAGCGCCTACGACCCCTCCGACCACCACCAACATTCATTACCAACATTCATTCATATTCATACGATTTATTCACACAAACTGTCCTTGTAAAAGTTACTTGCATATGTAGCACTGTACTGCGTTCTGTATACACCTACAATATTCTACAGAAAATACACTTTCTATAGTGGTACAGAGTTATAACTGACAATATTTGTATCAATCAGATTTCTAATTGCAAAAAATAGTTATTTCACAACAAAATGTGGACAGCATTTTGTTATTACAGTAATATACATCATCTGTGCTTGACAGATCTTGAGGAACCTGTATAAAGAAGAATTTGCAAACTGAGTATGGCAATCAACAATAAGCAGTATGCAAATAAATAAGTTGTATTCAAACACTGCTTGACACTATATTGTGCGATTATAGCAATGATTTATGATTATAGATCATTATAAACTAGATCCATCAAAAAGGTGAGACAGGGCCTGAATATTATATTTTTTTCGAGCTGAGAAGAGTCTAAGGGAATGAAGGGGACAATAATAACTGAATCACAACAGTGGCTCAGGTCGTAGTCCCACAAAGTCCTGTACCTGCAAATGTCTCCCCAGGCAGGGCTACACAATGTCAATAAGGGCTACATTACTGTATGTTCTTTCACGAGCATGTTGAAACATCATTATGCTTTTGTGTGTTTGCTTTTGTGTATGTTTCCTGAAGAAGCAGGTTCACAGTCATTGTAACATAGTTTATCTCAACTCCTGATGCTGTAATGTTAAATAACAAAGCAACCTTGGGATTGGTTGACAGTTATTATGTCCTGTCTTGTGACATTTTTTTAGGGGCCCTCAACAGAAATTGTTTGATCTTGAAAGGCAAATAATTTCCTTACAAAGTTGCAGAACTGTCTATTCTACATATAGAATGAAGCCCACTCCTTTTCTTACACACACTGTCAGTGTAGGCCTGTTAGATTCCTGTTAGCAATATTTATAGTCAACGCAAATACTTGTACTTTGAAAATGGACCAGGGAATCTTTCGTGTAAACAACTTCAATTGATGCTCTTGAACCTAAATGTCGTTCTATCTCTCTGTTGTAATACATTTTTCTATCTTTCTCTGATATTAAATGCTTATGTAAAATCCATATATGGGGAAATTCAACAGTACGACGGTTAAGAAGGTTGCTCAAGTATCTAATATAAAGTACAGTCTTGCTGTATGAAGGCCATGGATTTTTTATGGGGATGCTGAATCTATAAAACATCAACGTTCATCGTCAAAACGGCAGTGGGCCTTTATTTTATGAAATGCCCTCTCCCTCCACCCATAGAGAACTCTATTTCTTTCTTTCTTTCACTCTCTTGCTTACTTTTTTTCTCTCTCCGTCTTGCCCTATCAAGAAGTTTATCATCTCCCCCCCACCCCATCTTAAACCTACCCATGCCCCCCACCCACATACTGAGAAATCCCTCAGGTGTCTACTGAGAACTGGCGGTGACTATGCCCTAAAGTGGAAGTGACCTTGATAATGAGTCGTCACAAAAAAAGTTTACGAAGGAGAGCAACAGAGGTGTTTTTTCCCCTCAGCAAGTGTGAAAGTGGGCCACTGTTTGACTGGCTGCAGATTGATGGTGAAGATTCTCCCATTCTTCACTAGATGCCTGGTCTGTAACTGTGATATTCTTAGACTTTGTCCCTCTTTGCCTTCACTCTTATAACTATATACGTGTGTATATATAATATTATAAATTGTTCATTTATTTTTACAAAAGCAGGTTGAGTCATTCTCTCAAATATTAGTTACAAGTTAGTGTATTTATACTGTATTTGGGTCTTGATAGTGCACAAATAGATTACCTCCACACAATCCAGTTGTACAGGATGGAGCATGATAATGATGAGTGAATGTATGGAGTGCAGAGAAGTTCATGGTCTTTTTCACCAGATCAAAGTTTGTCCTGGTCAAGTTACATACAGTAAACCAAACCCATGTCACTGTGCTTGCCGGATAGAATGACATCCTATCAGAGGCACACATTTATCTTATCAACAACTGTTTAAAATCTTGACAATGATTTTGTTAAATTTTTTTAATGTATTTCCCTGAGGAATATAGACATGGCAATATGAGTTTCATCTGCATGAGTCTGAAAGGTTTGAGTAGAGGTTACAGAATGAATATAAAAGGGGAATGATATCAAAAATGGCAACAATTGCCTGCCTGCAAAATAAATGGAAACCCACATTAATGTCTTTAGATATTATTTCTCCTAATTGTCTGTTTACCCTGAATGTATCATTTCCACGAAGCGTTTAATTACACCTAAGCTGGGATGGGTCAGGATGGAAAGAAAAAAAACAAATTTCAGACTGCATTTCATGATAAGCCATTATCCCAGATATTGGCATTTAAATGGGCCTGAAAATGCCAGGCTCCTACTCATCCAGGGCTGGGAGTGTGGGTCCGGGAGATAACACAGACATTGCTGCTTGCAGACTGGCCTGAAATCGGGCCTGTGGAGGACTCGTATTAGTGAAGGGGGTGGGAGGCGCGCACGGGAGTGGGGGCGATGTAAGGAGCGACAGCCCAAATCTTTGAACCCCCGTCTGAGACTGACTCACTGGCCTAAACCTACACACCATGCTTGCATTTACAGACACACACCCTACCAGTCAGGAGAGAGACACAGAAAGACTTGCCCCTTCATTTACCAGCCTAATACCATCCAAGCAAACAGACTCTCAGTCACTCTCATAATTTCATATTTTAAAGCTTTAAATAGCCAACAGGCTCTCTCCTAATTTTTTGCAACCGTAAAGTATTCATAGAGCCCTTTGAGCTGAATGCTTTATGCCTCTGTGTCTTCGTGGATATTTTTACCACAGGGAAATAAACAGTATGTGTAGAGAGCCTTGAAGCTGGCTCTAGACATGGTTATGATTCCAGCCAGCACATGCTCTTCTGTAGGCTTCAGTGAGGTGTCCGTGAAACAGTGGGTCATCGCCAAAACCATCAAACCAATTGGTCTGTCTCTTGTCACAGGTTCATCATCACTGTACTGTAGACGGACAAGCAGGCACACAGACGCAGGCAGGCGAGAGAGTAAGAAAATTAGGAAGCGGAAAACCGGGCTGATTTGTCAGCAGAAACTATTATAAAGCTTGAAGATGTCTGGCAGGCAGGCAAACCAGAGGGACAAGCTCCTTTTAGATATCCTCTTTGAAAAAATGTTTCAGGTAGGGATTTGTTTTTATATAGTTGCATTGCAACCGATTCTAAGAGGAATGTTTGGTACGGTACTCGGTGACCTTTGTATTTGTAGTGAATACTCACTGAAGTCAACTGTGAAGGAAATGAGTCACCTTGTTTGACCTGTTGATGGTAGGAAGTGTTTTTATGAGGATTTACGACAGCTGTAAAGAGTGCCAACCAATATGTTTTTTTGTATGCTTGAGGGCTCGGGTCATGCAACCGCCTGAATCCTCTGTCTTTCTCACACTCACTCACACACCGACGCACAACACCTCACCCCACCTACACATACACAAAATCAATCAATAGCATCAGCCAGGATAGGCTCTCTGATCGAAGACGTGCAATTAAGTGTGTTTGACACATCAACCCCTTCACACACTATATCCTGACTGAGAACCAGGTAAAGCGAGAGAGAGAAAGAGAGGGAGAGAAACCCCTCCTATCTCACCTCGGTAGTCTCCAGGGACAAGATGGAGAGGGAAACGTTATGTGTCACCCCCTCTTCCACCTCAACATGTACACCCATGGGTCATCACCCGCCCTTAAAGAGAGGTGAGAGACAGAGGAGGAAAAAGGGGTAATGGGGTAGTGTTAAAGTTAAAAAAAAGAAAAAAAAAGAGAGAGAGAGAGACAGATAAGGAAGTCAGTTAGGTTGGAGACCGCAAGGTCACTCCAGAGTTAGTGGCAGATGGGCCTGTGGATCGAAGAAGGGGCCGAGGACTGGGCACGCTGTAATGCAGAGATTCTCTCAGGAACCATGCAGGAGGATCCGCTGCCACACCTGAGGCAGACGCTCATTCATCTGAGCAGGCCGTGCCGCCACCGCTAACGACCTGCTCAAATTGGACCCCTCTTTTTTTCCCATCCCCTGTTTTTTTTTCCCTCCCTCGAATTTTCCCCCCCATTTGTCAGACAGCCAGCTGCATTGGTTCAGCTGTGGATACAGCGAGGAGGGAAAGAGAGAGTGAGAGAGACAGAGAAAGTTTCGAGAGAGAGAGCGAGTTAAAGAAGGAGGGAGGGTAAGGCAAAATAAAGTTTATACACTCATTTTTCTTTATCACCCTCACTTCCTCACCTCATTCACCACTTCTTTGTTTTGCCAGATTGTTTCCCCCAATCTCACTTCCTGTATCTGTTTTATTACACATCTCAGGACGATCTGGGTCTGGCTTTTTAGTTTGAGAGTTTTGTGGTCTGATTGTGTACCTTCCATAATAATGATACGTTTATTTAAGTGGTTAAACTGTCATTTTACACAATGCAGAATAGTCAACAGATGTATTTGAATCATCCAGAATCCAGTCCTTAGGTGAGACGTCTCATATTTTAAATGCAGGAATTTGCCCCTAATACCTTTTTTTAATTGTAATATTCCTTTTAATCTCCTATTTTGTGCATCAAAAAAAATCCTCACCTCTACTGGTTGATGGAAACAAAACAGGCTAGGTTCGCTAAGGTGGTCAGTGAATAGTTTCTTATCTCTACTGAAATTGGAAAGAAACTGCAAATACTTTCTGATCTTGGTATGCATACTGTATACTAAATTGGGATGTGGTTTTCAATTGTCCGCAATGAGAGTCACTTCTCCCCATAGAGTTCTCTGTCAACCTCGTTTAGGGAAAACGCAGCATGGTGAAACATGCACCTAATCATGGGAAACCCCTAGATCTCCTCCCACTTGAAACGGTTTGATATTCTGATTTCAGATACACTGCCTTTGCAATTGCGTCCTGGCTCTACTTATTATATTGACAAAGACTGTTCTGTGAATACCTTGTTCATATACTTACGGAAATGTGTGCTATTATCACTGTTCCCTTACTGTGAGTGAGTATAAGGCTCTGTCCATGATCGTGTGTGGGAGAGAGAGAGAGAGAGAGAGAGAGAGAGAGAGAGAGAGAGGGCACCGACAGGATGTGAGGGGTCTTTCTGCAAAGTTACTGTACGATAGCTTTGACTAGAACCCTCAGATCACATCTCCACCTGTCACCTCCCCCCCTCTCCCACCTCCTCTCTATCACTCTCCTGGGGAGCACCAGGGTCCGGACTGTGTGGCTAAGATCACACTGACAAGGTCCACTGTTACACCCACACAAGCACGCACGCACACACACACACACACACACACACACGCATCAAGACGAGAGAAAGATGAAGGAATGACATATCAGTTTCGCTGTCCTTTTTTTCTCTCAAAGTGACACGTTCTACAATGTCACCTTCACAGGCTGGAACAAGTGCCAAAGAGACCTAGGTAGAGAGGAAGGGCTGGACACGGGGAAGGGAGGTGTGTCTTTGTGTCAAATTGATATTTGTTGTGATCTTGAAAGACTTCAGCTATGAGTTTGACATTATTTAATACAGCATGTTGTTTTGGGATGGTCTTTCTTTGAAGGTTATTCAACTGATTGGCACCCCTAGGACCCAAACAAACGTATTCTACGTGAGTTTAAACAGAACCAAGCTGCACTTGGGATCCAGGTTTCCATTCCAAGCTAGAGATACAGCCAACCACTTTCCCCCTAAAACTGCATGCATTCTCTCTCTCTCTCTCTCTCTCTCTCTCTCTCTCCTCTCTCTCTCTCTCTCTCTTTCTCTCTCACTAAGCAATATGTTTTGAATTACTGTCTCGGAAATGATCTCACCGGCACGGACTTTCGTTTGAAACATGGTATAAACACGTTTTCCTTGGAAAGAAATAAACAAATTATTGTCACTTTAACAAAGAACGTTTGTGACGGTGAAGCACTAAGCATCTGTAATCATGACATTTTTTTTAAATAACGGAAGGCAAGAGAAGTGTTTGCACAAGAAAGCTGATGTGGAAATATATATCTACGATGTATTTTTGTATGCCACACACTTTCCACTTTCGTGAACTGCTGAGTTTTCCCCTCACTGTAGTAGAGAGGTTGGTTTGTGTTCTAACTGTACCTCCAGAAGTCAGGTACTCAAGCTTTGTGCTTGTTTATAGTGGCTATATGAGTCTGTGTGAGCAATCAGAGACTGTTCAAATGTCAGTAATCTGCCTGACCGTGATTTCACCCTGTGATAAAGCTTGACTACCGGTACCCAGCACAGAAGTCAATATATGTGATAGTGTTCTCTATAGGTCTTACATAATCCACCAATTAGTACATACTGTAGCTATACGTATAAAAGCTCCTTCTGTATACATACAAAATAGACCACATACAGCTAATACAGCAGAATGATGTATAATTTTTAATACTGATGCCTTTCTTTGTTCTTTTGCAATTAGGTTAGCACATGAAAGAGTCTGACACCACTGGAGAATTATTTAAGACTTTGGATAACTGGGGACAGGGTGGCAGGTAATTGCTGGAAGGGTTGTGAGTAAATAGGGAAATAGCTGACAGTGAATAAGGAAATGGTGCTTGGTCAGTTGCACAAGTTCAATGTCATTCTCTCCTTTGCAAAATGCTAAATTCACAAACAGGACATCAATCGTGCAACGCTCAAAGGCAGTCCCAGCCTGTGTACGTGGCATGTTGTAAAAACTATCTATTACATGATGTACTTCAAGTCTATTGCTTCAGGTCAAAATAAATGGAGAGAAAGAGAGTAAGGGCGATCCCATGTTTTTGAGGTTACGACCGAGCGTGTATTCAAATGCATGACACACAATAACATTGTGTGACATACATACCTTATGGCTGTACAAAATATCTGAAGACGTTTCTTGTTCATGTCAGTCTGATATTTGGGTTTTAGAGAGGAGTGGAGAGGAGAGAAGCATCCATCACACACTCTCTGTGAGCCGTCCAAAACACCAGGAACTAATTACTGTTTGGGTTCACCCGCTGTTACAGAACGCCAGTTCTGTCTACTTGAGAAATCGATCGCATTCTCACTGGGGTTGAAAGCCATGTTACCGTAAAAAAAACACAAAGAGAAGAGAGATTGGACATGAGTATATTTTGCTCATAGTCTGTGAGCTTTTTTTCTCCTCACTGCATGAAACCTCCTTGTTTTCAGCTTTGGACATCCGTACTTGACTGCCTACATCAATGGGAATCAGACAGTGCTTGTTGGCCTGTACTGACCCAACAGTACACTCACTGTACTTCACCATTTAACCATCTGAAGTCATCTAAAGTGAGATAGTAATATCATCTTAAATTGAGCCTGGTCAACTTCTGGCCTAGGTTGATAGTGAGTGCAAATGTAGACAGGTGTGTGCTCAGACAGGTGCATTTGTGTGTCTGTTTTTGCGTGTGTGTGTGTGTGTGTGTTAGATGTTCTTTCACTCCTGAGGTGGGCTTATCGTCCGGAACACAGAACACAGAACAGGCACCATCTGTGGGAGGCCAGTGGATATGGAGACCTTTGCGTTATGTAAGTAGATGGAAATCCACCGTGATTGGTTTTATATAACCCCCGTGGTGGCTCTCCTATCACGTTATTCTCCACTCCTGGTCAATTGAGTGGATTATTTGGATGATTAGGGGGTGATTTAAGTGTCTCCGTTTTGATTAGGCAGATAAGCGATACTTGAAAGCCTGTGATTTTTTTTCTCTGTGATGAATGTGTTGTTTTAGCATGGTTTCACTATTCACTTATATTGGCATAGGATTTTGGATATAAAAAAAAATATCAAAAAAAGTAAATGTCTCTGTATTATATGAGGGGTTATCCTCTTCAGTGATGTGTTCCTTTGTATTAAAGAGGAGTAATAAGAAGCTGTGTGACACACATGGACAGCTGCACTAGACATGTGATTTATGTTTGCTTTGATTCATCTACCGCATAACCTTTGAGTGATTATTGACCGGGCTAGCATTTCTGGAGTATGTTGACAAATCTGTTTGATCGTAATACATCAGGATATTGAGTTGTTTCTGACTGTTTGTGTGCTAGACTAGACAAAAGCCATGGTGATGGTCCAGGCTACTGAAGAAGACCTAGGAAGAAAAGAGAGGATACTGATGTGAGTGAAGGCACCAATGAGAGAGAAATAGACTGAGTGTAGTGTGTGTGAAATAGAGGGGGTTGACAGAGAGGGACGGAGGGAGAGAGACATTGAAGAAGATATTGATACCGAAACCATGGAGAGAGTGAGGGAAAAGAAAAAAGAGAGAGAGAGACAGAGGGATTGAGAGATGAAGGTTCTTCCGCTCCAGCCTCCCCTGGGAGTGGGAATGAGAATGCTGTCCCCTCGCTCTTAACCAAATGTATTGCCACTCTATCTCTGCTTCCCCACCTAACAAAGGCGCGAGCAGACTATTGCCAGCTTATTTGTCAAAGCGAAGGACCTGTGAGAGTTCTAGCTCAAGATAAATTTGAGGTCCGTGCGCTCGGCCAGGAATAAATCTCCCACTCTTCTTCGCTTCTCTTTAATGCCTTCCTCCCTTCCTCTTCTCCCTTTCTTGGAGCAAGAGAGCAATCCTCATGGACAAAACCCACGGGTGAGAGCGCTGATAAATTGCTCACTTTGATGACACCTTAATTTAGTTATTTATGTTCAATTAATTGAACTGAGAGGGGGGCTTGTTGGCGCGCAGTAGGACACTGTGGGACAGTACCAGACTACAGCTATCTAGCTCTGGACGAAGAGCCCAGGGGAATGGAAGGGCCTTCTCTCAACATTATTAGCATGGTTATTAGCATTGTTATAATGAAGACTATAACATCACCTCCAAGGCAGGGTCTTGAGCTTTTCCCTCTCTGTTGCCTAGTAAGGAAAAATGGTGGCCTCTATTGAGGCTAAGAAATGAAGCATTTCTCAATCTGGGTCCATTTGAGTGCAGAATTCGGTCCAATTGTTAATGTTTAATTTGTTTGGATTACCATCTACAGTAGCTAGATCTTTCAGAGTTAACTCAGTTGGAACCTCTTAGACTCATTAAGGTTATAACTAACAAACTAAAAATTCAAAACGAAATCGGAAAAACCGAAAAACAAACTGCATTCATGGGGAAAACCAAACTTGAAGTGAATTTATATGCCTTCATTTTCTGTTTTCACTTTCCCCTTTTGGTTTTGAAACAGAAAAACCACTAGTGATTTCTGTTGTGCTTTTTTCCACGTTTTTCAAACAAGTTTGTTTTTCGTTTTTTCCGATTTGGAAAAATGAAAGAACAAAGAGTACACAGATTCCCAACCAAAACTAAAAAACTAAAAACAAACCAATAAATAAAAAATAAAACCCAAAACAATTAAATAACTACAGGCAACGCGAAATAGATGTGTAAACCCGTGTCATAGATACGCAGAAGTATGAGACTGGGTTGGTGCTCCAGGGGCAGGCGGATGTGGCATGAGGCTGCATGGATGTGTGCTGACCAGAGGAGGGCAGCACTTATGTAGTTGGCCACTCCCTATGAGCTATAGGGTGAGTACAGTACTTTGAAACTGTGACCAATACTCCATACTTTGCACTTATTATAACAGTATTATAATGTATAGTCTTAAAAGTGGATCACTCTCTGGATTGTTGATGGACCTCATCAGGTTAAAGCTGATCAGAATAACTTCTTAGACCCTACCATTTTCAACAGCAGCAAAGTGACAGGTGCTTACTTTACAGCGGTTTAGATGTTCTTGAAGTGATGTGGTGCACCACCCTCACAGCACTTTACCCTCCACGTGAACTTATCAAGATCAAGGTCACAGCAGCCAACGAGTGTCAGATAGAGTTCAGTGGAGAGAGATCGACACCTCCGGTTACAGAGCGGCTGCCTCTCCACAGAGGCACCGGGGATGTGATGGACAGAAAGTCTCCTTTCTAGCAGCTTGAGCCGGCGTATTTCCCCAAAGAGCAACTTGTCTGCCCAAACCCTCCAGGCTTCATTCTCCTCACTATCAACGCTTCCTAGTTTTGCTCAAGGAGGAAGTGGATGGAACACCATCACCGGGGTGGATATCCTCTTTTTAAACTCTGAAGGCATGTCTTCTGCAATTCTGACCACAGTGGACGTCCCTCAAGCCACTTGTGTGTTTGTGACGCTTTCAGGCCTCAGCATGTCTCAGGCTTGTTGTTTGTGACTGCCCTCTGAGAATATAAACATCTATTTTTAGATATTGATACATTCTTGTTGTGCAACAAACCATTTCATTAAAAAAAACGAGGAAGTCCACCGTCTGAGGTTAAGCTGAGGTCAAATGATTTTGTGGGACAATTTAACCCCTTCACCATGGCAGATTTAAGATTAGAGCCACTCGTTCGGAATCACACACAAATGAGAGGAAAAAAAAAGAGAATGATGTTGCTTCAACGTAATCTGAGGCGATACATCAGGGAGACTCTGATTGTGTCTGAATGTGTTGCTTCCTGACCCAGCGTAAACCCTGTTGAACTGATGTACGCTCAGCGAAGCCCTACTGGACATAATTCCATTAATCTTTAAAGCAGCTTAGCTCTTTTTAGCCTAATGCACTTTCATTTGGGCATCTTGTTTCACTGGGGCTGGATTGTGTAATAGTGGATTATTCTCCAGTGAGTTTATTATCACAGTAGGGTACTTACTCACTCGTTGCGCTTTGCATTTTTCGTTCCACTAGTGCTGTTGAGAACCATTGAAAAATCTAATATTTTAACATGGTCACACACTTAGGTCACACAAGGCAATTTTTATTTTATTTAGCACGTTTCTTAGACCTACGATCTCAGAGTAATCTGCATACCTCCACACTGTTTGCACAACCTATCAGCAGAGTAAAACTACCTTGTAGCATGCTAGCATGCTAAATATGGCCCGCCATCACTTACAGTTACCTCAGCGGTGGCTTATTAAAACTGAAAGGAAGATGGAGTCGCCCTAGCTTGTGCCATCCTTTCTGCTCTTTATTAGATGCTTTTTCCCGTGGTTAATATTGAGGTTATGGTAACCTTAGGTGTGATAGATGTGGCTCGGAGCCTCAGGTAATAATAGCCATGATGGATTCTCACCTGGACTCTAGCTGTAGACCATCGGAGAAGGTAAAGATAAAGTGTTGTAGAGCGCCTGGGAGATACTTAGTCTGTTGTTGCAAGGCATGGTGGGGGCTCCAGAGAGGGGGAGGTAGTGAAATTGATGAGCATGCTTCCGGTGTTCAGATCAGTCATTGGCTAACTATGTTATTTTGTGGGCAGGCCAATCAATCTGGGTCTCAATCTGGGGGGGTCTTTTGTAACAGGGAGGGGAGGTGGGAGGATTTAAAGCAAGTATTATCCTTAGGAGATGTTACTGATGTCACGATGGAAAATGATATTTATTCAGTGCTCAAGGCAACAGTTGTGTCGAGGGACTCTTACTCGATTATGCCGGTCGGAACGTTGTCATGTGGTGTATCAGGGATTCAATTGTCTTTTTTAAAAAGATTGTACAAGATAAAAGTGACAACTGTGCAGGCCAAAGTTGTTTCACTGCTATGGTTAACATTCTGTTACATCCTCACATTTTGGAAACGTTAGAGAAACAAAAACCGCAGTGCAGCAGAGAACATTGCAGATAACCTTGTATCCTTCAAATCCTTACACGACCACTGACAGTCTGGCGGCTACAAGAGACAGGGGTGTCTGACTTTATTTTTCAAAAAGAGGACAGGTACATGAGGAGAATCATGCCACTCCTTGAGAAATGATAGGTTGTACAGTGATTTTTCAGCTTGCCTCAGGGACATGCTGGCACGCCACTGGAGAGGGCCGTCTCTCTCCCAGGTGATCATATCCTCTTTATTTCCTGGTGTCTGGAGGGTAGTTCACTTGATTGTGATTTATTCATTCTAGAGAGGACTCAGTCAGGTGAGAATGGACCCTCTCATCCTCTCACACCCTTGACAGGTTGAAAAGTTTGGCTTGGTGGACATTATGGTCATTTCATTCATATTTGATTGTAGACTGAAAAATGCATGTTTTAGGGTGTGTGCCTTGTCTTGGGTCACTTATTAGACGCTGTGTCATTGGAATTCATGATGATTGATGGTTAGTATATGCTTCTTTGTCAGATTTTAAGGAAAAAACGGTATAGAATCATATCACTGTATACTGAGGCAATATTTTGGCAATATTTTGGGCGAAAACAATATTGCAACTCCGATGTATTGATCCTTACAGAGTAGAATATAGCATGAGTCGGACTGGATATTTATGTTGTCGTCTATATTCCCTCCACTGCTATAGCAAAGAAGTTCCCCTGGAAACGTTGCAGTCATGGGTCTTAAACTCTTCTTTGCTCACATTTGCCTCAGTTTAATCAATGCGTATTTTTGGTGCCCCGAGGCAAGGACTCAGATAAAAGGATTAACTTATCATATACCAGTTTAGCACATTTAAACCTAGCCAGACAGCCCCACAAAATTAAAAGATGGATTTTAAATGCCCTGTTCAATGAATGCTAAATTAATTCCTCAATTTATTTATGCAACCGGATAGTGCTGTTTTAACTTAGGCATAATTTTTATGGGTATCCAATAACTATGAAACCACCATGAAATGACTCCACCAGTTTTAGGCTTGTCAGTCATAAACAGGTAGGATGTAATTAAAGCGTCTCCAAATCTCAGGCTTTGGAACATAATTATCAGGAATGTCAAATAATGAACTGCGCAACATGCAGCCTGGCTCTCTATCATGTCTCAATGCCTCTCGCTCTCGTTCTCTCTCTTGCCCTGGTAACTATCTCCATAAGAGGTCAATGCAGAATACAACACATCAGCAGAAAACCATTGCAGACAACTACCATACTGTACTACTGTATGGTAGAAGTCAATTCTGCCCTCCACTGTATATAGTTTGCCTCATTGCACAGACAGCATGTCCAGTGTCCCAGTGTGTGGATTAGGGTATGCACTGTATGGTCTGCACCACCTGCATATTGACTTGTTCAGTGGGTGAAAATGTTGCGAGGAGCTGCACAGACAGACAGTGGTTTCCTGTCGTAGCTGAACAGTGTTAGCAGTTGTAGTCAGTAAGAACACCCACAGCACTTTCACTTCCTCCACACCCAGCAGGTGTCAGTGTTACATAATTGGGTTGCTTTGAACTTGTACATGGCCATGCTGACACAGGTTTGAGTGTTTACTGCATGCACACATTCACATACAGTACATGCAGAAAGACATGCATACACACACTCACTCACTAACCACAGGAGATGCATTTCAATCCAAAAACCAAGCTTAACCAAGCTTGCCCCTTGGGCAATAAGACTGAAACGCCTGAAAGTACATTGGCAGAAAGTATCTGTATGTATCACTATGGAAAATGATTTCAGTCCAGAGGAGAGATGCCACATGTGTAGGAGGAACACAAGAAGGGAAATACTTATTTTATCATCAGTCTTATGGCTGGGCCCAGAGAGAGAGCGAGCTAGAGAGACATCTTAGCTACAAGGCACTCTTTGTTGCACTTATCTGTATAGTACATGTTGCTATCTTGGGAATGCACCATTTTGTGATCTTGTATTTGAGATATGATGTTGTTGTTGCACTGTGTCTTGTATCACTAACTGTAACTGGGCAACTACCACTGTAATACTGTTAGAAGTGTCCACAAAGTACAGTAGGGCTGGATTCAGTTGGTAACAAAGGGGTGTGATGAAGTGTTAAAGTTGATCAAGTTTGTGTTAGCACAACGGGAATGATAGATCATGACCAAAACTTAACTTAACAATATTGCCTTAATAATTCCACAATCCACAGCTCCTAGAAATAAGTGAAGCATCTGTAACTTTGAAGAGTGTCCTGCACTGCATCCTCCTTCAGAGATCTGTGCTGGGGGCTTTTTCTCCTCCAAAGAAAACATCTCCAGCAGCACCACGTGGAACGTAACCACGGAGTACGAGCTCCTCACAGACCCCTTCTGTGTCTTCAGATCTTCAGATCTTCGCCGCCCGACCGTGGCGTTGCGGCATGCTGCATATGCCTTGTCAATACAGCACCAACAACGTGCTAATCCAGATTAACCACCGTAATTACGTCGACGAGCACCATTAATTTCAGTCTGGGGAGTATAGGATTGGGGAAGCGGGGGGGGTGGGAGGATACACGGGCAGCCCCGAAATAAATAACGTTTCCTCCTCTGCCCGCCTGTAAAATATGACCAACCTCCCGAAGGTGCGTTCCATCTCCTCCAATTGGCCTCATTGTTGATGAAAAATTAAAGGCTGGGGTCGAGGCTATTAGGGCTGACGGTTATGGATGGGGTGCTGTTGTACCTAATAGAGTGGCCCCCAATGTCCCTTTGATGCTGCTGCACTGTTCTGTCCACTGTGATGTATTGGGTGTTGCCAGATCCGGCAGGGACACAATGGGGGTGTGCGTGTGTCGGTGTCTGTGAGTGTGTCTCTGTGTACGTATGTGAGTGTACGCACGTGTACGCACGTGTGTGTTGTTGTGGACCCAGTGCCCGGATGGATGGAGAGATGGAATGGAGGAGGAGGAGAGGGATTTGTATCTAGTCTGATGGCCAGCCCCCTTTTTGCAGTTAGGGCTTGAGAAGCGAAGGAGAGCAGAGAGCTGGAAGGTAAAGCTTTACAGCATGTACAGGAGAAACGAGGCTCAACGAGAGATGTGGTAGCAGTGTGAGTGGTGGCTATGTAGGCTGAGAGATTCCCTGACCACTCTCAGATGATCAGTGGTCTTTTGTCATGTATGCTAATTTACAGTAAGTACAGGGACATTCCCCTAAGGCAAGTAGGGTGAAGTGCCTTGCCCAAGGACACACCGTCATTTTGCAAGGCCGGGAATCGAACTGGCAACCTTCAGATGACTAGCCCGATTACCTAACCGCTCAGCCACCTGACTCCCCTAGTTTTGGTTATATTACCTCTCCCTCTCGGCGCTACCACCTACAAAAAAACCTTCTCCTGGGATTGGAAAAGGTGACATTGCTGGTGTGTTTCTGGCTGTGATGATATGGTTGGTCAAAGGGATCTATGTGTTTGTCTGTAAGTGTCCCTGACTAAGTGTGTCTGCAGGCGCATGTACTGTACAGTACTCGCACACATTTGAAAGGCATCTCCCTGCCGCATTTAAGTACAGGGAAAATGTTAAGAGCTCCATGTTCGGCCCAGACCCCTCTTAAATATTAAACATATTTTTTCCTTTGTTTGCGTTCATTTTTAGGGAAGTCTAAATGTTTTAGTGGTGAGGGGGCACTAAGGGGCTGGTGCTACACTTTAAGCTTCTGCATAAAGGTTTACGGATGGTTCAGAACTGTTCAGAATAGATCAGTCAGCATAAAACACATTTTGCAGTAAGGCTTTCGGTATTGGTTGACGCTAAGCTCTTGTCAGTGTAAAAGAGTGGGTAAAGATAATTTGAGTATTTATTTATTTGGCCTGTAAGGTTCAGGTTGGCAATGCGGTGCTGCTACCTCGCATGGTGCTAGACAGGGGTTGAAAATGCAACATTTTGCATGTATGTTTGGACACAAGCAAACGCACATGCACACACAAACTAGTATTCAACCATCTAAACACACCCATCCAACCCTATACCCACTAGACCAACACACATACAGTATACACACACATTTTTCCGCACACACACAGGCACAGAAATGAGCTACCTCTCTGTCCCAAAGGCTTGGGAAACAATACAACTGTCAAACCCTCAAACGACCCTGTCCCGCCGCCCTTACCTTGGCCCGCACCTCACACACGACAGCACCAGAGGCTCCTCCAAGACCCCCCCACCAAGAGGATGTTGTATCGCAGAATGAGGCCGGATGAAGGCAGGGCAGATTACTTGGAGAAACCTGACTTGGCAAACGAGGGAACGGCGTGAGAAGAGGTGGAGGAGGAGGGAGGAAGAAGAATGGAGGAGCTATAAACTGCAAACACCTGCGGACTTGGAACAATGCCAGAGCAGCAGTTTTCATACCTGGAGAAAAAAAAGGTGGAGGAATACATCCAGGCCATGATAGACATTTCACTATGTCTCTTAATCACTCTTTAAGTGATTGAATGGGCGTTTCAATGGGATTATCATTTGCATTGTTAAAATGAAAAACAATAGAGGCAGTCTTGCAATAGATGTTTAAGTACTCCAGTAACTTATACACATATGAGAATAGCGTGGCTGTTTTCGGCTTGCTGGAGTGCGTGCATGCATGCCTGGGTGTGTGGCTTCTCAGTTTTAGAATTGGGGCAATTCCCTTTTCTCTCCCACACGCACAGCAGCTCACACATGCACAAACACAACTCCCACCTCAAACCACAGTAACGTTTTCAACCAGCCTGGGCACCCCAACATTAAAGGGACTCTTCTTATCAGTGAGAGCCTAACTGTCAGGTTCTTCCCTTTGACTATAAATGGGGGAGTTGTGGTTGTTTGGGGCTTGGTCCTTATAACTCTGTTTTCTTTGCAGTGACACCATTGCCAGGGGCCAGTGGTACAGTGCTGGCTAGTACAGTGCTGGCTAGTAGTACTATCAGAGTGCATTGTGCACATACCAAAATACATTGAGATATATCATGAAATATCCTTTGCTTTCATACATATATATTTATAAGTTTAGGCCACAAAACCAGTCGTTGAGAGCATTGTGAAGTGCCTAAGGAGCACAGTTGGCCTGTGCACCTTACAAAGCCACAGATTGATTCACTTTCCAGAGAACTGACCAAGATTGACCCCGATCTTGAGAGAGCGAGCTTGAGAGAGAGAGAAAGAGAGAGAGTTTGGGTGCTGTCAATGAGAGAAAGTCTGATGTGCGGATCGCAGCTGGTGTGCCACATGTTTTGCAAAAGAACAAATCGGTCTTACATTCAAATCTCAGAATGGGGGCATTCGTCTGCTGAGTGTTTCACTTCGACGTCTGCAATTTACTCAAAACAGCCTTCCCTCGAAAACACAAGCATCTTGGGTCGCGTTAATCGGACAATTTCCCGCCACAGCCAAGTGCCTAGATTGATTTATTGCTGTTAGCGGGAGACTGGGGAGGGTGTGGGCTCGGTAACAGCTGGACGAGGCTGGCGCTGTGTGTCCCGTTTCTTTTTTTCTTCCTACACGACACTGCTGTGTGCGCCAGCGTGTGCCATCACAGGCCAGGGCAGCCAGCAGCAAAAGCACCCAGCAGACGCCCCAAACACAAACAGCTGGCAAGGGTGGCATCTGGTGTTGAGCACGGCGGGACTGGGATGACTGATGTCAGCAGTACCCAGTGAGGCAGCCCCACCAAACTAAAACAGGGTAAACTAGACAGTTGACAACCGTTGAGCCATGGCGGGCAATCTCGCCTAATTGCAATGCTGAACATTTTCATGTCACGGTATTGTGTGTTTGTGTGTGTGTGTAGTTTGAGCAGATGAAAGGTGAGACAAATAATAACTTGTGAACAGGATGAAGAGAGATATACAGATTGGGATTGAATCATGTCCCGCTGGCTTTGTTTTCTTATCTCATGATCCTTCGTCCTCTTAGTGGCAGAGCTCTCGATCTCTCTTTCTCTCTCTGTCTCCCTCCTCTCTCCGACTCTTTTCTCACTCTGTTTTATTTATCCCTTCTAGTGTCTAGTCTCATTCACAGCATCTTTCTTTTTTCAACATATTTATTTTTCACTTTCTTTTCCTGGCCTCCCCTTGCTCACCATCTTTCTTTTTCCTATACTGTCCACATCTCCCTACCACTCTCTTTCTTTCTCCCTCCAAAATCCTCTCCACAGTCTCCCTCCCTCCTTCAATTCTCCCACCTCCTCTCTCTCACATTCTCCCGCTTTTCCCCTCACCCTGCGTCTCTGGCTCTCTCCACACTGTAGCAGATCTAGTTATGTAATGGCCCCAGCGCATGTAGCGCTGCGCCCCACAGTAATGTTTTAATTAGAGGAGGGGAGTCAGACAGCATGTCACTCCGTCTGCCGTCGCTTTTCCAACACGAGCCGAGGACACGCAGAAACCTTGGGAGCGCTACGCCCCGGTCCGCCCCTCCCTACCCCACATTTGAGTTTTCCTTACCAAAGACCTAATTGACACCTTTCTCCTCAGATTGCACGGGTCGCAAATTTGACACGATGAAAGTAGCATCTCGACAAAGGGGGAGTTTGTCGCCTCCTTCGTGCCATACATCGGGGTTCATATTTTAGCACCCTCCCTCTTATGTCATAGCCCCACGGCCAGCGCGCCCTCCCGCTGTGTTGTCCGAGCTGTCTGCAGGGAGGAGAGACGACACGACAGAGGCTGCTGGGCCCGTTGTGGAAACGGTGGTTTGGGTCATTGAGACGGCGCTGTGACATCATTGTCACATCAAAAAGCCATCGGGATCATCCTCCCTGTCAGCGCCCACCGTGCCACACGTGCTTGTTAAGGAGAGACGAATTTAGAAGGGTCCGTCTTTACACAGCGCCATCCGGACTGTTCCATTTTCAGCCCCTTGGTGGTAGCATGATGTAAACATGGTCGGAGCCAGGCGAGGGGATGATGATGATGGTGGTGTGGGTGATGACATACTATACTGCCTTCTGTTCTCCGCGGAGCCTCTCTTTCTAGTGCTCTCTCTCTCCTCTACTCTCCCCCGCACTGTCTCTTTCATATTTGCTCTGTATCGTTTTTCCATTCTCAGTCTCTCTATTTTCTCTCTGTGTCTCTACCTTTCAGATTCTCTCTCTCTCTCTCTCTTTCTCTCTTTCTCTCTTTCTCTCTGTCTCTCTGTCTCTCTCTCTCTCTCTCTCTCTCTCTCTCTCGCCAATCCCTTAGTGATAAGGGGTACATATATTAACAGGGGCATTCATAGGTATTGCCAAGTCTTGCTGTATGTGACATAGTCAAACAGTAAAACGGTTTGTGGCTTTTACTGCTAGGGCAGTATCTGGTAATATGAATGGCACTATACATTTAATATGTGTGATATAGGCAGTATATATACATTTCTCCCAATTAGAAAGTATTGCTGCACATTATGACAGTGGTTTTGTGTGCTGCACTGGAGGTGATGCAAGAAAGAAAGACAGGTTTGAGCATTAGTCATATATACAATATGATTTGTGGTGAAGGTAATATGTTTCTCTTAAAAGTGAGTGATTGATATTTGTAATGATTTCTAGAATCAAGAGGTTGCCCATCGGGCTATAGATGACCTTCCGGGTGGAGTTCTGAAATAATCGAGTCAAAGAGCTTCAAAGATCTTCTGATGCTGCTGACATGTAATTACATCATGTTAATGAGCCATTGATCATTGGGTTAACAAACCGCAAAACATGACCTGCCTCACATAGGGTATAGATGAAGAGATGTGGGAACATATTACATTGAAAAAGAGCATTATTCATCTGTAAAAATGCCTCCCCCCTACCCCCATCCCATCTTTCTGTCCTCTCTCTTCTTTGCACTCCCCCAGTTGATAAATCACACCCTCCACTCCTCCACCTCTTCTCCCCATTAGTTTTTGTTTCTCCTACCCCACTTTGTCTGTCTCCCCCTCCCTCAGACAGTCAATGCATTATTGTATTGACCTGTGCTTAATGTTGCCACTCGCTCATTTAGTTTCATTTGTTGTTGCCTTCCCCGCACAGTGGAAAACGAGGCTGGGCGGGTGAGGGGGGTCGTCGGGGGGGTTTGTATATTTGTTAGTGTTCAGCCTGGAGGAATTAATGTAGTGTGTAATTAGCATTTTATCTGACTGCAGATATTGTAATGAGAGGCAATCAGAGAGGCAGGGGAGAGAGGTGGTTACTGTTTGCCGGGAGTCACTTTGTCAAGACTAGCGGAGGAGAGAAAAAAAGAAAGACTCGATGAAGTCTCAGTGCAGGAGTCACTTGTTTTCCCATGTAGTGAATTGTATGGTACGTTAATAGTTTCTTGTGTTCTAAACAAATGAACTTGTCTTTCAAATCGGTGTACCTACTATAAATTATCTACTGTTGCTTTAAGTTGCTGTACGACATCTCCACAGTATGAAAGTAGAATGAGTTGGTTTAGTTCAGTACAATAAAAAAAAACTACTCTACTGTCAGTACCATACTGTCGGATATGAATTTGACCAAACCTCTATTCTTTTAACTGCATTGAAAAACAACATGTGCTTGATGTGCACGTTATATGCTTCACAACCTACAGTAATTGCCTTTGTAAGTACATCTCTAGCCACAGGAGAACAAATTATGACATTTTAAAAGAGGAGTCGTGTTGAAAGAATATAGGCAAGTGGTCTTTTTCTGTCCCCGGGCACTTCATTTAACTTGATGGAAAGTGAAGCGTGGCCTTCCCAACGGATGGCGATTAATTTCCTGTAATCCTCAGCTCACAATCAGAAGCCCCTCGAGAGACAAGAGGAACAGAAAGGAAGGGGGACCGAGAGAGTGAAAAATCGAGAGAGACAGAGAATGGAATCGAGAGAGAAAATGAGAGAAGGGGGAGATGGAGAGAAGAGAGAGAGCGAGCCAGCAATAAGGAGGGCGAGACAGGATGGGGAGCAAAATAAAGTGAGATTGTGAAAGGTAGAGAGATAAGGGAAATGGGATGAAGAGAGGAACCATTTTGCTAAATGTACAATACTTTATGTTATGTGCTTTGTTTTCTTTTGAGACACAGTCTACCCCCCTTCTCTAAGTACCATCTTCTACTAAATATTGAGTAAGAGCCTCTTAAAGCAATGTTATGTATTTTCTTATTTCTTTCTGTCTAGCAGGAAATGAGCTAGTCTTGCTCCTCCAACGTGGTTAAGCTGTCCTAGAAAAGTTAAAGAATATGCTTCTCTCTTTCTCCCTCATTATGGAGACATCTCCCTCTACACATGTGTTGTAGGAGTTGGAACATTTTACATTGACTATTAGGTGCCCCGAGAGCATAAAGAGCTTTCATTTGTCTTCCTTTGTCAGTCTGTCCATTTGCTTTTGCTTTTCCTTTCTCTTATTTTCCAGTGCCTCCTGCTCTTCTCTTCTCGTGTTATTACAGTAGCATAGAGTGCAATATAGCCCATCAATGCCAATCAATCATTGGATGACATTACCAGCTCACGACAAGCTTACCAGTCACTAAATGAGAAACAGTGTGGGGAGATGTCTCTGAACAAAGGACAAATATGAACCAGATGTGGCCCCGCGTAGAAACTTCGGTCCGCCTAAGTTCTGTTCATCTCGATAAAAGGGAGAACATGTGACAGACAGGGAGCGTCTCAGAAAAGCTGTGAGGATGTTTTAATTGAGGCAGTTGGAGTATTGTAACTCGTGAAACTTCCTCAAATGATCCCTATCTCTTACTCGAAGCACTAGCTGTCGGTGAAACTTCAAATATGGTATCTTGTTTTGCACAAGAAATAGCAGTCTAGTTTTTCATGTCTATAGCTGTGATGATCTGTGATTGTTAGCTATCTCAGACTGCTCGTGATGCAGGTGATACAGCTGGTTGCACTCTCATTTATAATGACAGTGTCTCAAAGTAGCTTCTCACACAGAGACAAAGTGTACTAAGTCTATTTAATGTCATCTGGAAGCTTCTTAATCTCTTATCGTATTAATCTTTAACAAAAAAAAGTGTGTATTGGTGCCGGAGGCGACTTCCAAGACCAAGGCTGATTTTGTGTTGAGTGGATTTGAGTTCCCTACAGAGTGGAGATGAAATGAGTTTGGGGGCTGGTCCTGATGCTCCATAATTGTGGTAAGGCCCCAGGCTCCAGGAGGATCTCGTTCAGCTGAGACGAGGTCACAGGAGGAACTCTAAAGGGTCAGGGCCGTGGCAGAGTTCTTACTCCAGGAACATCATCACTCTCCACGCAGGACAACTTCTAAAGCAGGCATGTGTAACTCCACATAACTTGTTTTCAATGGAAGGTTTCTTTGTTATTTCTGGTACTCAATTGATCAGATGAGCCTTTCTTTTGACATAGGAATGCCTGAAGACGTTTCTCAGAGATATGAATGAGCTCGTTGTTTTGTAGGCAAGGATGAACTTGAGTAGAGCTGATGCCCTGATAGGTCGCCAGCTCCGCAGTTTACCACGATAAGGTCAAAGGTCAACCTTAAAAAGCCTCAATGTCCTTCTTGAAACTCTCCCCTGCTGATAACACCGGCATCCTCAAAAGATTGAATCACTTTAGAAGTGCACTTTGCTTAGCACATGCCCAAGTTATACCTACTGGGAAAATCCTTCAACAGTTTTGTGTTCTTCAAAGGTTTCAAAGGACAGACCGTTTGCAGTAAGGCTCCCTGTCAGCTCTTTGAAAAATCCTCCTTTCTCTCCATCCTCACATTCTGCTTTCAAACCCTGCTCCCCTCATAGAAGATTAACAGAACATGTGAATGCTTGGGTAAACAGGGAAGGAAACTAAATAATGAAAGGAACTTTGTGAAAATATCTGCAGTAGTATTTAGCTAAGAAATATTGCTATTTTGGCTTATCTCTTTCAATATTATTTCAGGCGTTTCGTAAACAAGTAACATGAATCTCACTTTCCTCCTAAATTCAGCGACACAAAGCGGAGGAGATGATAGCAGTGAGTGTATAGCAGAAAATAACAAGTATTCCATCAAACTTGCTGTTCTTTTGGCCTTAAGTCTAATTTGAGTGTGTACCTGGTTTTGGTTGGCCCTTGGTATAGAACTATGAAAAACCATCTGTACGATAAGAAACCCTGTCAATGTTAATAACTTCAAGACATCAGTTCTTTTTAAATGGAACAAGTAGTATTAAATAAAATAAAATAATGATTAGATCTTTCCATTTAGGTGCTGTTCTCCGGCTTTCAAGCTGTGTTAAACACTAATAGTTTATCTGTTGTGTTGTATTGTTCAAACAAACATGATATTCACCAATGGTCTGTGATTTTCCTAGTTATTAGCTTAGTTGTTGTATCTGTGAGAGACAATGGTCTCTATCACGTTTGTGCAGTTCTAAAGGTATAAGTGTAAATATGTATGCGTTCGTCTGAGTGCGTGAGTTTGTGTATTTGTGTGTAAGTGTGCGTTTCTGTCTGTTTGCCTGTGTGTGTATGTAGCTATGCAAGCTCGTTTGCATGGTTGTACATTTACAAGTGTGTGCGTATGTGTGCATGTGTGAGAAAGAGAGAGATAGAGAAGAGAGAAAAAGAGCCGGGAGTGTGACACCGCTGCACTGCTCTCTCCAGCTCTTCATTAGCTCTCCAGCCGAGAGTGAAATGATGGCCACCAGCTGCGGGAGGTAATTCCCATGAGCACTCAGGCAGCATGAGGGGTCCACACGAGTCACACACACTCACCCAAACACACATACATACACTCACATCAAACACACACTCGCGCACACACACACACAGGCTAGCATCGGATATCGCTCAGCATGCTGTGTAAAAATAACTAGACTGCACCCTTACTCATTAATGCTTGATTGTAAAGTACAAGCTAATAGCTGGTTTTCATTGCTTTTGGCATGAAAGCACCATGTTGTAGCGTTACAAAGGAAACATTTGAGATTTTTTTTTATCAGGACCCCTCTTCCCCCTCCCTTTTCCCTTGCTCAGATACCCGCCATTTCCTCCCCCTGTCGCCAAGGGTTATGCCACTGACAAGCCGAGACCCTTGGCTCCTTGCATTACCATTTATGACATTAATACTTTTCCAATTAACCTCAGTGGAAGCCCCCATTTCAACGTTGGGAACGGAGATATGGGTTTAGCTGCCACACTGAGCCACAAGCTTGGCTTCAGGACTCTCTCTCCTCAATTTCCCCCTCTGATGTCAGAAGCATTAGTATGTTTGTCTGGTGAGCCCGGTGTGTGAGCAGGGGTCACAGGGATGGAGACAGGTGGAAATGTATCTGGGTGGTAGGGGACGTTGGGGAGGATTAGGTCAGGTCTGCTCACTCAGCCTGTATAGACCCCTCTCATCTGCATTGTGAAGGAACTGGGGCTAAAACACGTTAGTCAAACAGGACTAGCGCTACTGTCCATCCTCAGAGTCAGGCTGGTAGGGGTAGGGCTGATTTGGGGGTAGGTTTGGGTTGGGCCCTTTTAAGTCTCAGGAAGAGCCAAGATGAAAGTGTGTGTGTAAAATCTGTCGTTATTATCTGTCCAATTCAGACCTGCGCTATTGTGAACGACTATCTAACATCCGGACCACAACCATGCCAAACAATCAGTGTGTGTTTTTGCAGAGTCACTTAACATGATTGCACCTTCTATCTGTTATGGTAGGTCTCCAGTGTGTTGGCAAATGTTTGTGCATGCGTGTCTGTGTGTCCTCCCTCCTTGACGTTGCTCCAGTGACCCACTTCGCCCTAATCCCTTGATGTTGCTTTAATAGACTGTTGAAGGGGTGGAGGGCGTGTTTTTGGAAGTGGGTGAGCGCTGCATGAAGGCGAGGGGAAGGGTAGGAAAGAGAGCGAAAGTGTGTGTGTGTGTTGGGAGGGGGTAGGAGGGTCACACAAGGGGAGAGAGAGAAAGAGATGAAGGGAGGACGAGTGCGAGATGCCAGAGCCTGACTGATCTCTTGCCACTGCAGACGCTGTTCAGCTACAAATGAATCTGAGGCCGTTATGTAAGTGTAATCATCATTCCCCCACTAATCACATCACAGGCTTTGTGAGTGGGCAGCTATAGAAGGGGGTGGAGGCAGGGAGGGACAGAGAGGGGGAAGGAGCGGTAGGAGGTAAACATGGCAGGAAGGGAGAGAGAGAGACACAGGATGGCACTGTCCCAGCAGGGCTGTTGTTGTTCCTACGCACCACACTCAAAGTTTAATTGGAAAGAAACTGTCAAGCAGCCAAAAGTTACGGTTGCCATGTCTTTATACAGGTGTTTGTGTGAGTGGGAGATGCAATCATAAGGCTAAACCTTGATAAGGTTGATCCCACCTTGTAGTCAGTGTTTATAACCCTGGTTGGTGTCCGGGCTGAGGTGGGTATATCACAGCAAGTGCAGAGGAGACTCGTTCCTGTCACAAAGATTTACAGCAAACTTTACTGGTCTAGCGCCTGTAAACAGGTGTCATTACCCTAGCAACCCCCCTCCCACAGTAGGAGGAATGAGACCCTTCATAGTGTCCAGTAACATACTGGACCAGAGCCATCATAATTCAATGCGCAAGAATGCAGACAAGCATGTCCAGAAGTAGTGGCCGTTTCTAAATGGGGACCCTGTGGATCGCATGTTGAGTTACATGCTCCTCTGCCAGAGTGTTGATGCTAGAACCACGGAGAGGCTGAAGGAGCTGCTGAGTGGGAGGCCAGGAAACGCTGGCAGATTCTGTCCATGTGGGTTACTTTAACTCTGCTACCTGTTTTTATTTTTGTTCCAGATGATTCAGTTTGCCAGGAGAGAGGAGAAACTTGCCAAATTAAAGGTGGATGGGAAAATAGCATTTAAATTATTCCCCATGATATTGCTTTGAATCAATAATGTGTGAGACATGAAAATAGGAGGAATATGTACAACTAATCATGAATTGATCTGCTCCAGACAACTGGCCTGTTTGTGATTTGGTTTGATGATCTCTGGCATCTCTAATGAGTCTCAAACCGGCGGGCTAGTTGGTCTCTAGCATGTTTGGAGATCTAGTCATCCATGATCATGTGGTTCGGCTGTCGGCACCTCAGCTACGACTAGAGAGAGAGAGAGAGAGAGAGAGTCGGGTCCATTGTGCATAGTGCCTCTCCAGACAGGTCAGTCAGGGGTTAGCAGTTGAACCCATAAGCCCACTGGTAGCAGACTAATAGTTTTGCCCTGTCTGTCTGTGCTACCACTTATACAGGGATCTGTTCAATCAGAGCAGGAAATGAGACTCCCAAACTAGGGGATAGCGCATGAGAGACTATTCTCCTTTTTTCATTCCTCTGTGAAGCAGATAGACACCTACAGTACAAAAAAACCCTAACTTTATATATATGAAAGTGGATCTCATTTCATGTTGCGCTTGAAGAGGTCTGTCTTGTCCTATTCTGGGATAGGCATCCTAGATGACTGAACTAGTCTAGACTGTCACGACTATGTGAACGTCAAACAAGAAAAGCCATATCCATCCTCATTGCCTTATGTGCCTTGTGTGGACCTCTAGTTGATAGGCAATCGACTAGCCGGACTGTTCCCGGGACTCCGCGTGTAGGGACTTGTGCAATGTTGGAACACGCCTTGTGAACTTGACATTGGTGTCTGTCTTTATTCATTCATCTAAAACATCATACTGAAACACCATACCTCCAAGAGCTTGTTTTCCTGCCGAGTTGGTGTTGGTGAGGCCTGCTGCAGTGGAGCCATTACATGTGATCTCTCATGCCCTTATGGTGACTGTGGTTTATTCATGGTTCTAATGATGCATAGTTCACCCCCTAGGTGAAATCCTCTTTTTTTTCAGAGAAGAGTGGCCTTTCAGGGTTTGGTCACATGTTATGCTTCCTAAGGCAACTCATGTCGTTGGGTCGCTGAAACTGCCTGTCCTGTTTACCATTGTCTTGCATCCAATCCATTAAAACCTTTAATGGGAGTCCTGTGTAGTTTCCAGTGAATCATGTGTGTCGTCGGCTATCAGACGTCAGAGAAGGACGATATGATGCATTGTACTGAGTGTGTGTTTGTTTGTGTGCATTTGTGTGTGTGTGTAGTTCCGCAAAGTCATGGAACACTGCTTCCCCTGAGCTAAGAGTGTGTGTGTGTCTGAGGCAAGGGATCCGAACAGTGCATGTGTGTGTGTACACTGTGTGTGTATACGTATGATTAACTTAATCTCGCTTTAATGGACTTTCATTTTAAACGGCAGGCAGACAGACCGATATTCCTTGCAGCATAGATGTTTCACAACATTTGGTTGTTGTTGCAGTTATATGCCTTCATTCCCCCACTGAAGTAGCCTGGGAGCAGCCTGCACAGACGGGCCTCTGATTCGCGTCCTAAAAGAATGATGTGGCTCAGTTAGGTTATGTAACATCTCTTAGCATTCAGTCACCCAGTCACTCAGCCAGCTGACAACATAGCTGCTTAGAAGCTCTGGTAGGACGGGTACAACCTCTCCTTTTCTCTCCCTCACTTTCTGCCTTGCCCACTGTCTTGCTCGCTTTTCTTGCTCTCTCGTTTTCTCTTTGTGTCACTGACTCAAACTCTCTTGCTTACTTTCTCTGTATTTATCTCCCTTTCTCTCTGTCTCTCACTCTCCGCTGTGTCTTTTCATCCTCACTCTCTGTTTTACTACTCTTTTATCTGAGTCTGTTTACTCTCTGTCTCTGTCTCTGTCTTTCTCTCTCTCTCTCTCTCTCTCTCTCTCTCTCTCTCTCTGTCCTGTCTTCTATTAAATCCTCAACTCTTCTCTCCTCTACGATTGAGGCCTGATTCCCCCCTCCATCCCTCCCCCGCCTCTTCCCCTCAGCACGCTCTCTCTATCCCTCAGGTCACTTTCCACATATTAGCACCTGAGGCCAAGAGGAGAGAGGCAGATACATATGGCCTGCCTTGGCCCAGATCGCAAGCAAGCTGCTGAAAAATGAGCTTTGGAAAAGCAATAAATTGAGTCCAATTTAGAATTGAAGGCAAGAAATAAATGTCTCTTCTCTGACTGGAACGGCAAAAATAAATACAAAAACAAAAATCCTCTCTCTGCAATGCCACCCTGGAACTGAAATGTCCCCCCTACCCTTGCCCTTTGACTTCTCAGAACTCAGTGATATTAAATCGTTTGTTTTATATTTTCCTTAAATTAATGTTTTGTTTGTTGTCAACGCTTGTACCAGTACTCCACAACTAATGCAACTATTATGGAGCCTACAGTGCTGCATGAAAATAACATAACTTTCAGTATGGTTCCAGCAGGACGAAAGGAACCTTAAATTGACAGTTTTGCAGATTTGCGTCTCCTGATTTGAAACATAAAAAGGGTATTTGTCCACTCATGAGCACAGGCTCTTTGTTCTGCTCTTGGTAGAACATAACCAGACAGCTTTTTTCTGTCTTATGTTTTTTGGATGATGCTTTTTTTTGCGGTTGTTGACGTGATACAGGGAATAATATAATACTGTATGCAGTCTGCTGAGATCCGTTCAAACTCAAATAAGTAATGTGCACACACACCTGCACCTATAGACAACATGCTGGGCAAGAGTCTTTACTTGCAAATAGTTATGCTGTTAAATCATTATTTTCCAGTAATTAATCAACATGTCATTTATTTAGAGTACCCAGTAGTATTAGGACTCTCAACATATTCTATACAATAACAATCCTCTTATGAGTGTCGTGAGTCACTCAACATAAATAGTACACAATGACTATTACACAATGACTAAAGCAAACCCTGATATTTATCGCCATTGACCTATTCTTTGTTTTCTTGTGCTTCACGCTTGAACTTTAAATGTTAAATCCAGGGTTTAATTACATGAAAATATGCACATATTTTTTTAATGTCTGCTACCCAGAATCATTTGCAAGAGCCCTTCGGTCTGTCATATAGGCATTGATAGCCATTGCACCGTATAATGACACCATGCCAAAATAACATAACCTCTCATTCTTAAGAAACAGCAAAATACCAGTGTAATGAAAGTGACAAGAAAAACAAGAAGAAGCTGGACCCATTTAGGTAGACAGATGACTGATCTAAATAATAAATCACAACACCACTATTCAGTCCCAGGCCCCTATTCCTTTTAAACAGTCAATTTAAAGCTTGTCTACGTAAGTGGGAGCCTAATCTTTCACCCCCATCTTATTGATGCCTCTGGAGAGCTCTTTTATCATGCCCTCTTATAACTAGCCATGTATTTTCTTCTTAATGTCTTTGCACTCTTGTCTTCACATATACGCTATAAGGTGCACAATGGACGTGTATATCCTCATGGCACTCCTCTCCTCCCTTACTCTAGTGGTAAATTATGTAAGTACAAGAGGCCCGGGGGGAAGGGGAACTGGATGTCTGTCGTTGCAGACAGGAACGCCCTTTACCACTTTCAGGTCTTCTCCTCTTCCTCGCTTCCCTGTCTGTATCTAATGCATTTTTAACTGAAGTGACTGCAGACTGGCTAGACGTGGAAAAGGGGTTAAAAGTGAGCGTGAGAGAAAGAGACTAGATAGAGTCTTGCACTTTCTGTGCTACCATCCGAGGCAGACGTCTTGCCATGGCGATGTGGATACAGTTAAATGTTGTAGATGGTCTCATCGGATTGCATTATGCTGAAGTCAGACATCTTTATTTATTCTGTCAGACTAAAAGAACATACACCCAGTTTATCAGTAAGGTTTGTGACATGGTTCTTATGTCCGTTGGGGTTTGAGGTTATATTTGAAATTATATTTTTACGGTTTATTTTCTTTGGAGAGGACAGATTGTGAGTATCCTTTCAGGCTAAATTCATGTTTAGAGTTTAGGACCTTTAGGTGATTTTGTGGCAAGTGTACTTGTGGTTTACTGTTGTTGGCACAGGAAATCAAGACCCGGAAGCGTCTCAAGCTACCTAAAACCACTTAGAAGTGTAAACTCAAACTGAAACCAACAGTTTTCAGATCAAATCATAGCCAGTTCCAATGTCAGCCACACTGCAACCCCACCTCCCCCTTCCTTGAGGGGCTGACAACATGGAAACACTGTTTCCATAACTTAGCATTTCCAAAGCTGCATGGGGAACTCCTACGTGGGAGTGTAGAATTTGTGGGTGAATCAAAGACGGTTGCGGCTACGCGCTATGCCAAACTAAAGTCTGATCTCTTATCGCACATTCAATATCTATATCTCTATCCTAATATCTGTAATGAATTAGTCATTCTATCCTAGTTGGTCTTGACTCGTATAATTGCAATGAATCTTTTAGTTCAACAACACACTGCACGTTTATACATATTTAAAAAGCAAGCTGCAAAAGTTTGGTGCTCCCCCCACCTCTTCTGGGTCAGTGTGTCACTGTGCTTCTTTGCTGAAGGCAATCTGTTCTGACAGCCCCTGGTTAAATATTTCTTTTCCAAAGAGAGCTCAAGGAAGCTGGCACCCAGACAAGGGACGAGGTATGGAGGTGGCAGAATGGAGGGAGGTGATGGAAGATTGCAGAAGAGATAAGGAGTGAGGCAAAGAGAGAGAGAGAGAGGTGTGTAAGAAACGAGGGAAACAGAGTATGAGATAAAGAGAGACTGACTTCTGTGGTTCCTCTTGACTCTGCATGATGTCCATAGCTCCTTATTGACACATTCATTTGACTTTTTGACTCAGCACATGCATATACACACAAACACAACAACATTCCAGTAAAAATATTTTGTTTGATTTGTTAAGTGTTGACACACATGGCTGGTTTGTTACTCTTCATACCTCCAGATTTCCATATATTCTGTAGCACTTACTGTCACACAACCCCCCCCCCTCCCCCCTCACTTCTTATGGAACTCTAGCAGCTGTTGTTTTTGTTGAGATTCATCAGCATTAGCATGATATGTATCCACTGCCTTCAACAGATCCGTTCTTATGGAATACAAATACAAAGGAGAAAGACTGAAATGACTCTTGAAACCTACCGACAGGGGAGCATTTACAGTGCTACACTATTTCAAACAGGTCCAGGAGAGGGTTTTGACGTGTAAGGGAAACAACAATGGAGACAGGCCAACCATCAGTGAAAAACTGGTGATTGCGCATTTTCCTGCTAGTGCAGGTATGCGATCAAAACTCTCATCACCGCATATTAAAAGATTTGCTGTGGGGATGAAGAAGCCCAAGGTATGAGGCTGATAGGTCCTCCTGCTAACAAGCTCTGCCTGTTCAAAGGCTTTTCTCAGGCTGTGGAGCAACATGAAAGGCGTGTTTAAAAATGTACGAGCCCCGATCTGTTTCCACTGCCAGGGAGCAGCTAAAGGAAACTCGCTTTCGACAGAGTCACAAGTCCCCCGTTGCTGGCTTTTTAAATTAATTAAGATGTTTATGACAGCTGCTTGCACAGTCTAATAGTGGCCATATGGACTTCAGGATGAATAATTAGCCAATTATCTCATTGTAGTTCTTCATAGCGTTTTGCTAAGATATTGTAGTATTAAAGGCAAGATGAGATTGACTACTTTTGGTTGCTCCTGCACAATATTCCCAGGTACATGCGTAGTGTTTGCATGTGCGATCTTTGATGTCAGGGTAGCAGCGGGTTATCTAGTTCTCACTCTTTGTTCTTGAAGGGGCATAAACTGCAGAAATGTTTTTCGGTAACACTATAATAACAATCATGGCTAACTCATGGTAAAACATGGTCAACGCTTAAAAACTTGTAAAAAACGAATACTGAAGTCTACATAGAAAGCTTAGAAATGCTCTATCAATGCAGTTCTTAAATCAAATGTGCTTATCCCATATGGAATACATCTATTCCTACTGTCTATTCTCCTCATGTGTACTCATTAATGTGTCAAATGAATAATGTATCTCTGTGTTCTCACTACTTCACTGAACCCACTAACTCAAAGACAAGATGAGGTGCACCTTAATCATTCCAATACCTCAGATCCATTAAAGCTATCAAGGTATCCATAACCCAAAGATCTAGTAACAAACTACCATGCACATGTATAGGCATGCTCATCAAAAGTTTATGTAAAATTGAAGTTTTGTCCTATGTCTAACCTTCGATATACAGTGCTGCACAATTATTCACACCATTAAAAGGCTCTTGTAAGTCAGAGTCCTCTCGCTAGCATCACCCAAAGCATCACCCAATTAGCGTAGCATAGCCTAGATATTAATGTTTTACTTCGACCTCAGACCACTCTGAAGACATTACCAGAGCGTTTTCATGTTCATACTATTAGCCTTTGGTGTTGTCCTCCATTACACATGTTAATTGAATTGTGTCATTTGGCCCTTGTCTCATTTGCACAGCAGGGGACAGGAAAGAGCTATTAACGTCCGGGTCGAAACTAGCGCCAACTTGTGTCAGGGACCAGCGCTGACCTAGACATGTCCTAGCCTTGACATGAAGCACGCAAGAACTCCCATTCCCATTTTCTGCTTGGGACATTTCAAGTGTTATTACTACACATGCATTGCCACATATTCTGTCTTGAACAGGCGCACACACTCAAAACAATCACGTTGACAGCCATACTGATAGTTAAACAAATGTAGTTTTATTCGCCTTACTTTGCCACTAAAGGCAAACGTCTTTAAAGGGAGACATTTAGTGTGAGGGGATTGAATTTAGCACTTAAGAGAGAAGAGGATATTGAATTCTTCCACTCGTCAACCACCTTTAATTGATGGAAACAAGGTCTGATGCAACCTATTCACATGCAAAGCCGCACAGGGTTGCATTTCTCAGGCATCAATAGAACAGCTAAATAAGTAAGCACTGTCCATTTCATTAATCTTGGCATCAAAGGAAAGGTCTATCTCCTTCTTCCTGTCCGTGATCTCAGCACAGGCAGGTATTTACCAGTCTTGGAAGTGGTTTGAATTTTGCTACCATGAGGCACCCTTAAATTGTGTATCAGATTACTTTACTTTGGTAGATAACGTTTTTTCAATGGCTTGGATTGAGTGAGCTGTGTTATGTGCTATGTAATTGCTCTAAGACTCAACCATTTGCTACTTTCTGTTCAGTGGCCATTTCAATGAATGACCATTAATTGGTGAAAAAGGGAATTGCAATGTTGTTAGACTGCAAAGAGCTTTCTGTTATAATTTATTTTTGTATGTTTTTACCTGAAATTTGTTGTACTAGTAGGAGGTTATAGTACAGTCAAAGAACACATGGAGTGTGGTACAGTAAGTCTAAATATCAAGTCTACTTATCTTTACACAGAACAGAATCCTGAATTGCAGGGAATTTAAATTTATTTATGATTGCATCATGTTTCTGTAAAGTAAACATCGTTTTCTGTTGGTATTTTGTCACCACAACCTCCCTTTCACACAGGCCTTCTGACAACTGTTATCTGTCCTGAATCGTAAAGCTTCGCTAACAACACTTTTTTATTCTTTCAACCGAGAGTTGAAAAGGGCAGGACTAATGAATATTCTAATCTGGCCTAGATTCAGAGAAAGTATTCTGTCGTGTAGCCTACACGGTGTAGGTGTGTAAAACGAAAGTAGTAGAACCACAGCACCTATCAACCCATTCAAATATAATGAACGGGTAGATCCATCAAAAGGATCATTTATTTGGGAGGCTAGGTCATTGTCACCGATGCACTCAAATGATCAACTTTACAGAGAAGACTAACATCTTTAAACAATTTCCTGTCCATAAGAATAGATACATAGGTCTACGTGAATACAATCACGGATCACAAACCCACATGGGGTTTGAACAGGAAGACATCAGATTTAATCAAAAAGAAATGTTTAGCATGTTTTTTTCCACATGAACATTGTTTTGAGACCGGATGTTAAAACCTTCCTGTGCTATCAGATGGAAAATAATGCAGATGATAAGGTCTCATGGTGAGGTTTATTTAATAAAACACACACACACATACTGTGAACCTAACAGTGACACATGACTTCACTACAGTGTCAAGCACTTGATCAACTGTCATGTTATTCTGACATTTTCTCAACCGTGTGTGAATGTTGAAGTGGATGTAGTCTCTTATCTTAGGGGAACACCTGTGTGTACTGACTGCTGTCTGTGTGTGGACTTCTCAGGAGAGGCCAACATCTCCACATCACTGAGGGAGGGGGTCGTTTTCTCACGAGGCAACCTACCAGCCCTCTTTAGTCTATTTTCCTCACACACACACACTTTTTGACAGACACACGGGCACACACAAACGTACACACACACTATAGGCACACAAACACACACTGTAGGCACACACGCACACACACTAACACCACTACCCTGAGTAAGGGCTCTCTGCTCCCCACTATCCTGGAAACAAGCCAAGGCCTGGCGAATGTACCCTGGAGGTGCGCGTCTGTGTGTGTGAGGGAGAGAGATATAGAGAGTATCATTTTTTTAGGCGAGTGATGCTGAAATGGCTTCTCTAGGAGAGCCATGCATATGAAATTCTGGTATCAAACCACAGGCCACAACCCCTTGTCTAAGAACTCCTCGGACTTAAGAGACCATAGCAGAGGGAGGGATTTAGTTTATGTAGAGGCCAGGGTGATGGTGTGCTCTTGTGTGCTGGTGTTCACCTCTAAAGCTGAAATATGTAGTGTTAGTTTTTGAATAACAATAAAAAATCATAAACATTACTAATGTTTATGTTATATTTTAGTATACATGCAATGATGTATATTATATTGTGTTCATTGTTAATATTTGTATACTAATTATATGCTAACAAGCTCTTGATACCGTACATCCAAATGTAGTTGTATCTAAAAGAGACAACTCGAATGGAAGATTTCCATTGAAAGATTACTGCAACAAAGCAAGCTCATACTTTACCATGGGCATTTCCAGTATCTTCAAAAACACACAACGATTGTAATTCTCTCAGGTTGGCCACCTGTCTCTGTGTCTGCTGCCTCTGTGTCTGCTGCCTCTGTGTCTGCTGCCTCTGTGTCTGCTGCCTCTGTGTCTGCTGCCTCTGTGTCTGCTGCCTCTGTGTCTGCTGCCTCTGTGTCTGCTGTCTCTGTGTCTGCTGCCTGTCTGCTGCCTCTTTGTCTGCTGCCTCTGTATCTGCTGCCTCTGTGCTCTGTGTCTGCTGTCTCTGTGTCTGCTGCCTCTTTGTCTGCTGCCTCTGTGTCTGCTGCCTCTGTGTCTGCCTCTGTGTCTGCTGCCTCTGTGCTGCTCCCGGGCTCCTGCCTGCCTGCATGTGGCTCTGCTCCAGTATTCCATTCAACACATAACCTGCATTAACAAGCAAACAAGGCCAAACACTCACTTGGGGCAAAGTCAGACCAAAACCAAAGAGTAAAGCAGAGAAAGAAGTTACTAGAACAAATCACTCCTCAGACCATTAAAGAACCACACCGAAATCTGATAGAATGAAGGCTTCATGGGATGTCAGACATTGAACTATGGTAATTTTTCTATATTTTCAAACATTTGCCCTTTAAAGCAAAATTTGAGGTGAATTGTCAATTTATACCTAATTCCGTTGCGAAGAAACCACTCTACAAGCAACCTGTAGAGCTCTCTTAATGGTAGATGCACATGGAAACCAATTAAAAAACGACCAGAAATAACATCAACCTGGGATTCACAAGTCATTTTGCTCTTAAAGAACCCCGGGAGAGTTGGGCTCTCCATGGAGTACTTAAGTGTTCCAAAAATTAGAATGATTATTTTTTATCATTATATTCCACTATGTGGAATTACGATATTGAGCTATCTGTGTCAGCATGGAGCAACTTTGTTGGATGACTTTGTCAATCATTTTGTCTTACCTTGGGTTGGACACTTTAGAAGGATGTTAGGGCGGGATTCATGTCTTGCAATGAAACCTTCTACCTTTCCATCTATGATCAATACACACTGATATAAAACATTTTTTATTAAATATAAAGTAATTATAATTTGAAGATTAATCCCATGCTATGTGAAATACTAGTACTCTGAGGGAGTGGCCCTAGCCCATAAGATGAATCCCTTTGTACTGTAAAGTTATAACACGCACACATACACACATCTTTCTGATTAGAGAAGAAGCGATGAGCTCCGTTGCCTTGATGGACCCAGATGCTTAAAGATGAATCGCAGCCAATTTGCCACCTAATTGAGGGAATCTGAGCAACAAGATCCTAAATGGCTCACATGGACTGATAATTATAGAGATGATTACTTGGATAAGTTAATTAAGCATGTTGCTGCATAAATATGAGAAAACAAAGAAGTTGCAGTTGGATAGGAGACAGAAAACATAATGGGATTGTTGTAATGTAATATTTGTTCATGTTGACCTGCGTCTTGGCAGCTTATACACATGCTGCTGTGGTGTTTATCAATAGTATAAATAAATCAACACTAAACACAGAATGTAACTCTCTTCTACTGTTCCTGTTGGATTCAGCTTTGTTCCATAACTTCCTCCAACCCTGTAACACTAACTGTGCTACATTGGAGCGTTATACTGTACCTAGTCAAGGTCAACCCCAGAGAGGCACCATTTGGTTTGCAACAGGTCTACATGTACCTTTTAAGACCCCTCCATTCCACCGGTAAACCATCTGAGTCTGTCCGAGACTCCAACCACCTGAGCTCAACCTACAATAGACCCTGTCATCGAGTCCAGAGAACAACCTGCCTGGGCCTCTCTCTTTGCCTCTCTACTGGATCACTCTCCATCTTGTTATCTCTTCCTATTTTCCATCTCTCTCACTCTCTCTTCCCCCCCATTCTCTCTGTAACTCTCTCTCTCCTGTCACGCCAGAATAAACAGTGAATGAGGATAAGTTGCAGCAGTCTGTGAATAAGAGAGCACCTTGGCTTACCGAGAGGAGCTGTGGCAGAATGGATTCCCCCTAAGGAATTGCTTTCCATTAGGAAGTCATCTTGGTTGGGTCCACCCATGGTAGCATTTCTGAAGGGACAGCTCCATTATGAAAAGGAGACTGTAACTTTGAGTGTCGCTGAAGAACACACACACGCACGCTCGCAGCCTGTGACATGGTCTTGACAGAGATGACAGTGCCATTTATGATAATCATACACTGTCAGGGTAAAGGAGGCTGAAATGATCACTTACAGGCCCAGTCACAGTGTTGGCCCAAACGGCTTCTGTTCTGTCAGTTTAACAGAGACACCCCCCCCCCGCCCCCTTCTCTCTTTCAATTTCCCCCCATCTCTCTTTCTGCAACAATCAGACATCCTTCAAAACAGGCTATCATGAAAGACACAACTGCCGCAAATAATCACCTCTTCTTCGTCGTCAACATGTCTACTTCTACATTCTCCCTGGGTCTAAACTAGAAATTCAATGTAGCCCATTTTTACCATCAGTACTCCTATAGGAGTCAATCAATTTAGTCCACACACCTGAACAGATATTCACGTCTGTTGGCAAAACTAAATCCCAACCCACTTTAATGGGATCAAACCATTGCTCACCAGTACAGCGTGCCACAACCTTGCCCTGACCGTGACCAGACACCTGCCGGCTCCTCAGTCTCCCAAGGATAGACTCACCTCCAGGCTGGTCTCTGGCCCCTGTCTGACTCAGAGGTTGGATGGCGATGGAGACAGAACTTGGCAGGCTGTTTTTAGGGGTTAGGGGCCTCGACAAGGCAGTCCACTCTCGCCCCCCTGCCTTTCACCCACAACCTTCAAACCGCTCTCCAGACTCCAGTTCATCCAATTTGGGCATTCTGAAAGACATCTAGAGGAGGAAGTGAGTCCTTTCACCGCTTCGTCAGTCTTTCTTTGTGGTCCCTCATCCCTCTGTTTCTCCTCTCAAGCTTAGGAACAGGCTCTCTGTGTGTGTGTTTGTGTGTGTGGTGAAGACTATATTACAGTTGACAGGCAGGATTTCCCAACAAGAATGTATTTTGATAAGAATCAGGTACTATAATCTTGGTGTGACATTGACAGAATGGTGGTTCTGCTGTGTGAATGCCTGTGTGCGTGTGTGTGTGTGTGTGTGTGTGTGTGTGTGTGTGTGTGCGTGTGCAGCAGAGTGCCAGATGGTTGATGGGGTTGACTCTACATGAGAGGTGAGCTGCATAGTGGTGAAGGGGGTGTGTGTGTGGGGGTTTGGGGTTTTTGAAAAGGGAAGAACTGCTCAATGAAGAGTGACACTGTAAAAATTTAAATATGCCATTTTTACTGCTTTGACAGCCATTTAGTTTCACACTGGCCATGCAGACTTTAGTCTATTAAAGTCAAGTATGATATTTTTGTTACATCCAATTTATACCCATTGATTTGTTCAAATCATTCAATAAGAAAGCAAGCTCCACTGAAATTATGTTTGTATCTCTGTAGTCAGCTGAGGTCAAGGGTTTATTAAAGGCCTACCCGTAGGAGTAGTTTAGACAGACCAGCTAGAGACAGAGCTGGCCCAGAGTCAACGCTTACACATACTCATTTGCAATGCAAGCTTGCATGATTACCCTGGAAGTATCCTAAGGTGAGCCCTGTTCGCCTAGGTAAGAGCCTCTGCCCTGGCCCTGCTGTCAGCAATGGTCCACAGAGAGCCACAGATGGGTCCTAACACACGTGCATACGCACACACACACACACACACACACACACTTACACAGTACACACACACTCTCCCTTTCTCTCTCTAAACCCCCACCATGCACCATGACCTTGAACAGGCTTAGAGACTATGAGAAAGGCACTAGTGGAGCATGTCATTGCGGCCCACCAGATTTATGCCTCAGGACCTGATGGAGTCTGGAGGCTGTTTGGAAGTCTGACAAACGTCCCCGCCTTACTTATCCATTCTACTTTCTCTCTCTATTACTGTGATCTAGATTTCAATAGACCATTAGAACTTAGGACTAATTGAGAAATTATTCGATGTGTTGTGTATGTACTTAAAATAGGCACTCGCAGGTGCAGATCACCATAGGAACATGTATCAATGCACGATTACAGTGACCACGGCTTGAAACACCTGCTGCAACATAGTCTCGCTGTAGTCTTCCTCACTGTGTGCATGCAGATCATGAGCTGAATGTGACATTAACGGATTGTCTGTTTCTGTCTCCTCACAGGTGTCTCAACAGCAAAGAAGACACATACATGTAAGTTTTGGATTATTATTTATTTATAGCAAAGCTACTGAGTGTTCAAGCACTGTGTTCCTACTGGTCATACTTGTGTGTGCTAGACTGTTTAAAGCATGTTTGATCAAAGAAGAAACGTAATTGTATGTAATGTTAGCCAATGTAGTTTTGCTCATTTACATAAATGTGAATGTATTGTAAATTGTAGATTTACAATTAATGTAGTTCATGTGACATATTGTGTCGTCTATGAGAGTAAGACAGAGTACTTAAAAAGCATGGTAGCAACCTGCCCCACACTGTGGCACTCTTACAACTGACATATTAAGGATGTCAAATTATAATGATGGGGAAAATCATTCTTCACATCAATACCCTGAACCTGTGTGTGTTTGAGTGCCATTAGCCCACACTAATTAGCCTCACGGGCACCTCCTACTTTGGAGAAAGGATGGAATATGAAAGCAGCTCACCCAGGAGTGTGTGGGTTCAAAGCCCAGGCAGAGGAAATACCTGCCCTGTCTGATTCAGACACCCCACATACCGATGAGGCGGGCGGGCACAGATGCCCCCTGAGGCTGAATCAGTCATCCTTGATGGTCTGAAGGAAATGGGAATGAGGAAAGTGGAGGGCAGATGAAAGAGGAATTGTCTGGGTTAGAGGTTTTGTAAGTTTGTAAGAGATTTGTTTTAAAGTGAAGCTGGTTTTCCGGGTCAGATATGTACACATGGTTATAGTCCATAGGCGTTACTGGTACAGTAACGTGCTGTTATGAACTGAACAAGCAGAGATTACTTTAAGGTTGAATTTAAACATAATTTAGGAACATCTAACTTCCATATCGTGATGTACTTCCGAGTGTAACAGGATAGTTGGGCCATAAAGTTGGTAGGAATTTCATGCGATTGTTGCAAACACCAATGTACTGATGTATCGTACTGTTGCTAGCTAGCTAACTACATTATCTTAGCTCCGTGCCCCCTAAAAGTAGACTGATTGATAGGTGGAAGTAATGATAATATTGGTTGAAATGGGTTTGTACGCAATAACAGTACGTGTGCATACGTAAACCCGTGATATTTTGTTTTACTGGAAGAAAACAAATATTTGGAAATAGAATACAAAGAATAATATTTGTTATGTATTTCAACATTATGGCATTATAACATTATTATATTGTTAAGTAGGTTTGCCTTATGACCATGGATGTGATCTAAATAGGTTAAAAATGAATTTAATTTCAGCTCAACTTCCAAAAGGGCTGATTATCTGAAACATGAAAAAATAAATGCATTAATATCAACAAAAGGGTTTATAGTTTATTGAACAATACTTTTCTTGAAGTATCACAGCAGTTATAGTCTCATGAGCATATTCTCATGGTTTCCTGTGAATGTTACATAGTTTCTTTGCAAATTTATAATCTCTTTTAAGGATTTCTGGACCTTTCTTTCTTATCCCTTTCAATCCTCTTTGGTCACAGAAAGGTGACCATTGTGCTAAACAGTAGCATGTCATCATCCCTGGGTCTCTATTGATTGGTATTGAAGTGTGTTATGGATGGGTGTGTTCGTATCGTGTTCAATGACATGGTGACCCTTGTGTCTGCGATGGCACATCCTGCCTTTGAATAGTTGAGGAGAAGAACCCTGGCCCGAAAAGTGAGATGGACAGCCCTTCAAGAACATGTCTTGTGCTGTCTCTTGGGGAGGATAGATGGTTGGTGAAAACCCTCTCGAGACGAAAGACAAGCAATGTTTTATCAGACAGTGAGAGAGAGGTTGTGCAATTGTATTACTCACCCTACATCATGTCACATGTACATGACATAACTACATGTTTTAGTCCCAAGATTCATCATCCACTGAATCCTGATTAGTACATGTATGTGTCACTCACTAAAACACCCACAAGATCCCCTTATTTAAATCACACATGCTGTACTCTTACACAAGCAGTCAGGACTGGGGCTGAAGAGATGACACAAACTTTGACACGCTCCCGGCAGCTGGTGGCGATGTGTGTGTGTTTGTCTCGTTGTTTGTTTTGGAGACCCTTTCTGAAAATAAGTGGCAGCTGTTAGCATTTGTGAGCATGCTGTAGAGGCTTGCTAAAGGCTAGCTGTCTTCACCGGGAGAGAGAGAGAGAGAGAGAGAGAGGGCAGACTAGGGGAAGACATAGGAGGAGAGAAAGAGAGAGGGCAGACTAGGGGAAGACATAGGAGGAGAGAAAGAGAGAGGGCAGACTAGGGGAAGACATAGGAGGAGAGAAAGAGAGAGATAGGGAGACAGGAGAGAGAAGAGAGAGGGCAGACTAGGGGAAGACATAGGAGGAGAGAAAGAGAGAGGGCAGACTAGGGGAAGACATAGGAGGAGAGAAAGAGAGAGGGCAGACTAGGGGAAGACATAGGAGGAGAGAAAGAGAGAGGGCAGACTAGGGGAAGACATAGGAGGAGAGAAGGGGGTGAAGAAGGAGAGCAGAGAGGGTATAACACCAGTGTTCAGTGTTGGAAACACGGATGGCCATAAGTAGATTACCCTTGAAAGAATGTTGACAGTTTTCCGTAAGGAAAGATTCCACAAAGACTGAAGATTACTAAATATCTGTTGCATTCATTTACCTGTCCACTTATTTAAGTTATTTGTGGTCAGACTGCATTGTTGCTTGACATGCCTAGTTTCTTCTCCTTCTGGTTAACCCAAACTATTGGAGACACTGGTGTCCAACCAATTGACATTGATTACTTTCACATAATTACTGGTTTGAAAGTCAGTCTTAGTATACCATTTTCAAAGATGTTTGTTAGATGCATGTTTGTTTGCGTGGGAATCATGCATGGAGTTGAATTACAAAGCCTCCAGCGAAGTTCAAGCATCTCAGAAGCATTTCGAAATATTTAATAACTCCTCCAAATCTATCGACTTAGTGAGATTAGGACGGGATAACTTAGCCTCAAAGCCTACGAGAATTGTACACATATGAATCATTTCCCTACACTGCCAATTTGGAAGAAGAATATGTCCCTGTTGCTGTTTAATTTGACTTGGCAGCATGCACACTCCAGCAAAATAGCCTGGGGCACTAACATCTTCTGTGCATAGTTATTTGCTCAACATTTGTTTGAAGGTACTTAATCGTGTTGTTGCCTCAGTCCAATGCAGTGGGGAGTTGTTTGTTGAAGTCAAGTGGGATGTTCAATAAGTACCTTGTTAGCTCAAGCTAAAATGAACATTAATTCTATGAGTAATGACATCACTGTCAGACCTGTTACTGCACATGTCTCTCTTCGACAAGGCCACATATTTCATATCGTAGTTGCAGTAGGCGCTGATTGATTACATTGAGCAGTGTTTGAGATTTTGACTACAGTATATATGGTTCTCATTGGGGTGGTGTGCAAGTGTCTTAGCTTGGCTCAGGCTTTAAAGGGGTCATTGACTGGGTTTTTTGAGTATTTAACACTGTTCCTTAAGGTCTCCGAATAGGGTATGTAACATTGTTTTGGCTGAAAATGGCCCGGGTGCTTTTCTATGCCCTCTTTTACATCCAGCATTTTTTTCCCGGGAAAAAACGCTAGCTTTTTCCCTTATATCATTGGTATTTAGATGAGCTGTGCGCTGATTGGTTGGTTTACAACGAGCGAAGCTGCGGAGCAAAGACGGCCAACAGCACTCACTGAAACAAGAAGGTGGCGACTTGAAATAAAAACGTACAAATAAATCTATTGTGTCTACACAACACTGTTTTCAACAGATTGACTAGATATAATTTGAAATGATTACGGTAGTTTCCACGTCTGTTGTCGAAGCAAACAGAATCGCCTTAGGTGGGTAACGTTAGCACTACAGTTTAGCATACAAACTATCGTGATTCAACACAGCTTCAGTTAGCTCTAGCTATCTTACTGAAAAATAGATCTGGACAAACATGCATCTGAATTGTAGATTTACATAACAACACGGGTTATTTATTTGAATGAAACATAGTCAGGAACATGAAATAACGTAAATCCAATTGCCAATAAACTAGGCTAAATCATAACACATTCATGCTCTTGCGTTAGCAAGCTAAACTGGTTTACATGCCTACCGTATAGGTGTTTTCGCTATCTAGCTGTTCTTACATTCCTTGCAAATCACCGATGAAAAACAGATGAGCTTGAGTCTAGTTAACATTGACTAGACGGGTATGGCTGATGTTTGTTTATACCGTAGCATAGAAGATCTCTGTGCAGTTGCGCGAACCATTTCACCAAGGACGGTTTTAAAAACCTGGGAATATGTAAAGCAGGATTTGCTATGAAGCTGTTGCTGAAAAGAGGTGCGTTCCGACCTTAGTTATGTTCATCAGAACCGCAAACTGTAGTATGATTTTGTCAATAACAGTTATTAGCAATGCTAACGTATCCTGTATCTAGCACAGCCTTTCTCCAGTTATTTCGAATAGATAATCTAGACAGGCGTCAGCAAAAGGCTAGACTGCTTTCGTTTTCTGGCAATTTTTTTGGAAGCTTCCCTTCTAATGCCGACTACAGCTAGTCTAGCTAGTCATTTGCTAAGTAAGGTATGTTGATGTGTTCAGAAACGTAGCGTCGCTACCTCGGACTGGGCAAGAACACCAGTGAGTGGGCTGGTCTGCATGTACATTTTGGGGCGTGACAAAGACACAGACCAGAGCCAATTGAATGCGCGATACCCTCCCGACGTCCCGAGGGTGGATTTTTCCAAAAGCTACCGTTCTACAGCTAGATTTTTTCTTTTTGAGATTTGCATGGGAAATAAGTGTCAATGGACTTTGAGGTTCACTGTATGTTCATTTTACCCACCGAACTGTCGTTATTCAACTATGACAAGGTAAAAACGGTTTTGCAGTCAGTGACCCCTTTAAAACGACTGCTTGGTGCGCACAATGTTGGACTGACATGGGGGCAACGTCAGCTCAATTCTCTGCCCTGCGGCTTGTCCCTTTGGCTCCCACTAGTAGTGAGATGTCTTTGTTGTGAAGGGCCATCATGCTAAGGACTAATGCTAAGAGACATGTGGTATATGGGCAGTGATATGCTGACGTTGAAAAATGTTAAGCGGTCTCCTCGTGGTGTGTCAGGTAGCAAACAAAGATGTTTTTATGCAATTATAGGTCTTGTTCTGTTGGCTTTTGGTCACATTTTGAAAGCCTTGTGACTTTGCAGAAGTTAACATGTTTTAAAACAGCCAAGCCAAGTTCTGTATCGTGGTTTATCAAGGTTTGTCAAAACTGTTCCTCTCGAACATTCCAGAAAACCCATTTGCTCAGACCTCTAGACTGCCCATGACTTGTTTGGGGGCATGACCTACAGTACATGTCAGTATTCTTTTGACCACCCCTAGTTCATTGGGGTCCATGTAAATCACCTAGCTGGATCCAGAGCTGCATCATAATTAAATGGGTGTTGGGCTGGTCCGTTGATCAGGAAGGACCCATCTGAACAAATGTCAACCGGAATCTCGTATAAAAGTGGAAGCCCCTGGCTAATGGAACGTTCCGGGTTGGCCTTGCTTGTTCTGTTAGGCTTTCACGACTCCCATTTCCTCTGCCTGGACAACCATCCATCTCTGACAACCCCCCCACGTCCACCCCCCCTTTACAATATATTGATGTCATCTGGCAATGACATGCTTCATTCATCTAGCCAGACAGAAATGGAGGTCATTGTCCACTTCCAGATATCCGCTTTGAATGAGTTTGACTGAGAGGTGTTTTACGATGGACGTCGTAATGAATTGACCTTGCGCCGTGGTTAACTTGCAGTGCGATATGTGGCGAGGGCTTGCCCGGGGCACCACGGTATCTCTGATTGAATATTCATGATTTATCACTTATTTCTATAATAAACAGGTGCAAGCTCTTCTGTACTGTGAATAACAATACTGCCCTTGCTCTTTTACTTCAACATTTACTTAAAGAGATTCGTTTGATGTTATTTACAAAGGCTGACTGAGTTGAGCAGTTGAAATATTGACCTATCGATTACACACACATCTACAAACATGTCAACAGAGTTCACAAGGAACTCTTCCATGCAACTCAAAGATATATATATAATAATAATATAATACAAGGCACACATGCAAGCCACAAGCAGGGCAAGCTGAAGGCTCCTCGTAGTATTGATATTATATCCATATGATGACACGTAGGCACTGGGATTCCTACATTGCTTGTCTAAACCCATTCACATTCTTCTGTGAAAAACAAAATGTGCCATGTCATGACAGGCGACTTGGGTAGGACCCGATTAAAGGCGACACTTGAAAAGTGCCCAAGACAAATGACCCGGTGACACCCAGCTGTTCAGCGGGGAGCGGGGAGAGCGCATGAGATGGATGGTGTGCTTTGTTAACCCGGCTGACACCTGAGTGTGTGTGGTGCCACCACACTGAATGGCCCTGTCCATAAATCAATTAATCAGACCATTACACACAAACGCTCACACACACACACACACACAAATACAGTATGCACACACATACAGTATGCACACACATACAGTATGCACACACATACACTCACAGACTCTAACACTCTCTTGAATGAAGACCGGAAAAGATGCTCAGAGGGTATTTGAAGATATCACCAAAGACATCGAGGCTGCTTAATGTAATGTGTATATTGGCAGACTCAATTTAATTTAAAATGTGAATAGTTGTTAGTCCATGTGTGTACCTATAGACTACAGTAACATTTAGTCATTTAGCAGACGCTCTTATCCAGAGCGACTCACACTAAGTACAGGGACATTCTCCCCGAGGCAAGTAGGGTGAAGTGCCTTGCCCAAGTACACAAGTCATCTTGCACAGCCGGGAATCTAACCAACAACCTTCCGATTAATAGCCCGACTCCCTAACCGCTCAGCCATCTGACCCCCTTGTTCCTCCATGTTAACATCACAAAGTGCTAACTGAGTAAATATAGACCAATTTCATGTTTGTAAACATTCAGGATGCGCGCGCAGCGTGGCTGCAGAAAACCGGGAAAGGATAGCATTTAAAACGGCAAAAGGACCAGACGGATCATACAAATAGTTCTATTTAAAAGACCAAAAAGTCAGAGGAGGACAGCCTTAGAGAGAGAAAAAGCGATTCCCCATTGATCTGTCGCATCAGAATTTTGATTTGGGTCACGAAAGTCTTGACATTTGAGTGAGAATGTCGCCCGGTACAGACCGCATAGTGGAGCGGCAGCCATGTCTTCGCGTCATGTCACAAAGTTAATAATTTTACAGTTTACAGTCAATTCAACATCTAAAAAGTCGAGCAGGGCAGCTTTCAAGAGATATGGGAATTCTGCTTTTAGCCAGCTGGTCAGATTATTTTTGTGATTTGTTTAAACTGGCAATTTGAGTGTGAGACTGCGTCCCCATTACACTGTTGACGTTAGCCTCAGTCAGACTCGTCGCTCACTGGCAGTGTGCACAATGTTGTATTTCAAGTTAATGTCAAGTGTTAGTGTCGAGACCTGATCGACACTCCAAGTGTATTATACCTGGGAGAAGTTCGTCTTTTGCAACCAACACGCGCAGTTGAGCCAGCTTGACAGTCGTGTGACGTAGGGTTGAAATTGGTCTATACTGACTTATTATTATAGAGAACACAAGCCTACAATCAATTCAATACTTTCTGCTTGATAGTATTGCACTGTGGTAAAATACAGATTGGTCCTTTACTCTACTATGCACTTCTAGACCAGGCCTCTAAAACTAGGCTCTGATGAAGGCCGACCAGGCCAGGAGGTTAGCATTCTTAGTTTGGTGGCCGAAAAGAAATTGGTGAAACTGAAGCCGTGCCTCTGTTCTTTTACTCAAAGTTTGTAAGTGCTACCAGATATCTTTGGATGTTAAGTACATGGGTTTTGAGTTTACACCACAATAAGTGCTTTGTTCTGGGAAGGGGCGTCCAACTCTTCTACTGCAACTGTGCACTTCTGGCCTTTGATTTTCTGCTGTATTTTTTATTTTCAGTATTTGTATATTACGGCTGTGGATGAAAAGAATTTGCAGGAAATTAACACCATTTTAATGAAAGGTAAAATCATAAACATCCCAACTTCGAGGATCCTCAGAAGAGGATGGAGTTGACAATAAGCAGACAATGGGGCTGGTATCTTTACATGCCTCAGCAGTACAGCAGCAGGAAACATGGAAGCGCTGAGATAATAAGCAGGAGCGGGAGGAGAAGTGTGAGGAAAGGAAGAGAAGGAAGAGACTTGAAGTCAGAGAGATGAACAAGAAGGGAAGGAGAGGAAACGGTATAGCAAGGGGATGGAGGGCTGGAGAGAGAGAGACAGAGAGAGATGAGGGAGAGACAGAAAGGAGAGTCAGATGAAGGGAAGAGAAGGGGGATGGAGGGGATGGAGGGAGGGAGACTTCTGTCTTCTGCAACCTCTCTTCTCCCTATTGAAGGCTCCTTGAGCATCATTAAGAACCAGGCCTAAATCGGGGGTCCTGAGTGATTAAGTAGGGGGTAGTCTAATGATGTGGGGGAGCTGTGTATGTGTGTGTGTGAATGTGTGTGCCAGAGAGAACTCACTCGGAAAGATCAAGCTAATTTCTCACCTGATGTCTAACAGAAGGAGGCCAATAAAGGAGTCAAGGTGTTTGTGTTTGCAAAGTTTTGTTGAGAATAATATAACATTGTTGGCACCAAGGTATGGCGTTTTGCTATTGCTGGTTTATTACAAAAATATATATTTTTTTACTAGGAATTATAAGTATCATAAGTATGAAAGGATCATACTTTATTAACATACTTTAGGAACAAATGCGAGACTCACAGTTTTGATCTTCAAATCCATTATTGTTTTGAGATTTACTTTGAGATTGTAGGTGTACAGTCGTATGCAAAAGTTTAGGCACCCCTCTGAGGCTGCATGATAATTTCCTGTCTTCACCAAAAAAGATCAATATAATATTGTAATATTACTTTTCTAGTTAACACTGAGTGCTGGGGTGTTTTCCAGACAAAGATATTTGGTGTAGCAGTATTTAGTTGTGTGAAATTAAATCAAATGTGAAAAAAAGGCTGTGCAAAAGTTTGGGCACCCTTATCATTTATTTGATTTGAATACCTCTGCCTACTAAATGCTGATTAACTGCAACACATAGTTAGTCTGATTAACTCGTTAAGCCTTCAATTACATAAAAAGGTGCATTCAATCATTAGAAAGGGTATTTAAGTTAGCCAATTGCAAGTTTTGCTTCTCTTTGATTCTCCTCTGAACAGTGGCAAAATGGGGGCATCAAAACAGCTATCAAATGATCTAAAAACAAAGATTGTTCAGCAGTATGGTTTAGGGGAAGGCTACAAAAAGTTATCCCGGAGGTTTCAGCTATCAGTTTCCACTGTGAGGAATGTAATTAGGAAATGGAAGGCAACAGGCACAGTTCTTGTTAAGGCCAGAAGTGGCAGGCCAGGAAAAATAACAAAGAGGCAAAGGCGAAGAATGGTCAGAATGGTCAAGGACAACCCTCAGACCACCTCCAAAGAGCTGCAAGGTCATCTTGCTGCAGATGGTGTCACTGTGCATTGCTCGACCATTCAGCGCACATTGCACAGAGAACAGCTGTATGGGAGAGTGATGCGGAAGAAGCCTTTTCTGCACACGCGCCACAAAAAGGCTTGCTTGAGGTTTGCCAAACTACATTTGAACAAGCCAGGCTCATTTTGGAACAAAGTGCTGCGGACTGATGAGACAAAGATGGAGTTATTCGGTCACAACAAGAGGCGTTACGCATGGAGGCAAAAGAACACAGCATTCCTAGAAAAACACTTGCTGCCCACAGTAAAATTTGGTGGGGGGTCCGTCATGCTGTGGGGCTGTGTGGCTAGTGCAGGAACTGGGAATCTAGTTAAAGTTGAAGGTCGTATGGATTCAACTCAGTACCAGCAAATTCTGGACAATAATGTTCAAGAATCTGTAACAAAGCTGAAGTTACGGCGCAGTTGGGTGTTCCAGCAGGACAACGACCCGAAACATTGCTCCAAATCCACTAAGGCATTTATGCAGAGGAACAACTACAATGTTTTGGAATGGCCATCCCAGTCCCCAGACTTGAATATAATTGAAAATCTATGGGGTGACTTGAAGCGGGCTGTCCACGCTAGGCACCCATCAAACCTTACTGAACTGGAGATGTATTGTAAGGAAGAATGGTCCAAATTACCTCAATCCAGAATCCAGACACTCATCAGAGGATATAAAAAGCGTCTAGAAGCTGTTATTTTTGCAAAAGGAGGCTCTACTAAATATGAATGTGATTTTTCTGTTGGGGTGCCCAAATTTATGCAAGTGTCTAATTCTCTTATGATGCGTATGGCATATTTTCTGTTTATCAAATAAACCTTATTTCACGGCTAAAATATCACTGTCCATGACGTATGTGTATATATACGTATGTGTATATATATGACAAAGACGTTCCTCATCCAAACGCCCAACATTTTATAGATGAAAGTAATGGTGATTATCAGGGGTGCCCAAACTTTTGCATACGACTGTATATGCCATGTAATGAACATACACAGCGTACTCTAATAAAAACCTATTATGTATTCAGCATTGCACATTCAAAATTATACATGCTGCATATTAAATGTCATATTACAATTTAGAATTGTACATTCCACAGAGACCTTGCTCAAAAAATTTACATGATGCTCTACTATGACTCTTTTGCTTCAAGGGAACTGCCATGTTGAATATCCCTCCAGTGTGTGGGGGAAGGATGACAACTACAGAGTGGATGTTCTACAACCTGTGTGTCTGTGCGTGTGTGTGTGTGTGTATATGTGTGTGTGTGTGTGAATATATACAATACATGTATGTGTTTGTACTGCATATGTGTGTTTGTGTACAGTGTGTGTGTGTGTGTGTGTGTAACACAGACTGTAGAGCTCCAGGGGAAGAGCGGGGGTCTCCTCTGAGGATCTGTCAGACATGGGGTGGGGGGGGTAGTAAGGGGTAGTAAGCCGCAGGCCCCCTCTGTGCAGTTCTAAGCCCCCCTACCCAGCCTGGCTCGACCACATGGTCGTGCATCCAGCCAAGTTAGAGGATTCTTGTGCTGAGTGGGGAGGGATGCTAATAATCTCCCAGGTTCATAGATTTCCTTTAAGACTAGTCTTTGACTCAGAAACCTGTCAACTGGGATTCTCTGCTCCGCTTCTTTGTTCTAGACTAATCTTCATTTGTGTCTGATGAGTGCAAGGAAACAGATGTTATGACCTGAACTAATTGATCATCTGTCTGTCTTGATGTCTGTCTTAAATTCAGAAAATTGTTTTCTAGTTTTAACATGGATGATTCTTTACAATATTAATAATATTGAGTTAATATGTATTGGTATTGGTATTACTGGTATGATATTTTGTAAGCTTTTGTTGATTGAATCACATTCCCAGATTAGGACAAAGTAACTTGATAACAAACTAGATTCAATGATTAGTTCTATTAAAATGAATCAGTGTGATAATGTAAATGATTCTGAATCTGGAGGTTGTTTTGCTAATTGATCTTGGGGTATCATGGTCCTGCTCAAAACACAGTTTCCCCGATCTCACATCACACTTCGCAAGAAACGTGCTAAATGACCAGTTTCACTCATGTACTATCTGTGTTAGACCCGGTTAGAAAAATATATATTCCACCAAGCTAAACAGTAATTCATTGAGATGTTACTTAAAATACTTAAGTAAATGGTGTATTGTGTTCTGTTTCCTCCCCTTTAGGACATTGACGACCCAGCATAAGTGTGTACACTTTTTTGCACACATTTGACCAAATATGATGAATTATGAATATATTATTGAGCTGTATGTTGCGGTCTTAAGTATGTTTCCGTGAGGTCTACTTGGTACCATAACTGTTCTCCATAACCCTTACGCAGTAGCATAAAAGCTTCCCCTATGTTTCAAAGCACAGTGTTTTGCCTCCTGCTAGAAGCCCTGAACTTCACAGCGTGATGCTCACAAATTGGGCAGGCTAGCCTACATCCTGTTCTCCTTGAGCCAGGGCAAACTGAGAGGTCCCGTGAAGGACTTAAAGTGGGCCATGGCTTGACCCTCTCATACACACACACACACACTCACACTCTCATACGCATGCACACACTTGTGCACACACACACACACACACCAACACACACACATCCCGGTGACCTAACACCTTGTTCAGAACAAAAGTTCTGACACGTCTCCTCCTCAGCGGACTACGTTAACAAATGTGGGCCGGCGCTGGTCGAACAGCCACGGCGATGAATCACAGCTCCATGGCCATGGCATCCTCATAAGTCAGGGGGAAGAAGAGACTGGGGCTAAAAACACTTCGCCGTCTGGCAGTCTTTTTGGGAAATGTGGCAACTATGGTGAGGCAGGCGTGTGTGTGCGTGTGTGAGGGAGCGTGCATGTGTGAGGGTGTGTGTGTGAGCGTGTGTCTGTGTGTGTATGTGTGTGTGTGTGTTTAGGGGGCAGTAGCCATGTGTTGGAATAGCCTGGAGTTGCCCCTCCATCTTGCACAGAAGGTGTTCCTGGTGGTGGTCAGATTGCTTGTTGTTTTTTTAATGGCGCTACAATGAGAAGCCACAATGAAATATGTATTGAAGTGAAAGACCCGTATGGTTACGAATGACCCTGCTATTCTGAGGAATGATGCAGCGTTTGGATCAGCATCAGGGTCAAAGTTCGAGTGCCTAATTTTAAGGTATATATATTGATGTAAAATGTACATAAAGTAGCCTGAAAATAGCTTACATATATTTGTTCTTCTTCTTATTCTAATGTATGTAAACTCATACACAAGAATGCATTTTAAACGTTTGTTTTGAGGATGGTCACCTCAGGACAGTCACTCTTAATTGAATCATGTTAAAGAAAATTGTTCAAAACCAGAGATTAAGGGGGGGATGGGTAGTCATAAATAAAATGTGTAATTTATGTTGCTCTGTAATTAAATTAAATGGAAGATTGTGCTTGAAGCTAGCTTACATCAAAGGTCACCATCATGTATTTAGTTAGTACCTCTCATTCTCAAACCTATCTGAGTTTATTTGTCTTCATTGCCCTGAAACTTTGAGATCCCAAACTGAACCTGTGTGTGACAGAACATGTGTTGTGTACACTTCTGCTTTCAGAAGTGCCTGAGTGCAGCAACCTGTGTTCTGCCTCACCACATACAGTAACTCAGTCCGGTTGGCAAAGTAGGAGCAGTGCAGCGTAGTGCATGTTGTGACTTCCATGCTGGGCTATACATCACACGCCATAGGGGGTCTACCTAGTGCCCCATCTCCATAATGAAGTCCATTTGTTAACATCCTGCGAAAGGCCACGTACCCCCGCTGCCCTTTTCAAGCAAGCGGACGCAACTCTTCTTGATGTGGCAGCGCCAAACACAAACCAACCCCCCCGCACCGTCATCTTTCTCACCCTGAGACAATCCTTAGCGTGCCGCGCAGGCTGGCTAGGTGAGGACTAAGCAAACAGCATTACCGATTCTTCATACCTGGTTATTACTGCACTTATTACACCCGGAGTGACCTGCCCTATTTGGGTTGGCCCTGTTAGGCCCCCTCTTAATCACCCGGTTTGCGGTGAGGGATACGGGTTGCCAGATAATGGGGCCGAGACGGGCGGGTTGCCAGTTAATTAGGATTCAGATGGCTCGAGTTCACAGTAGCATCCCCCCGCAGAGGCTGCCTAAGCCCCTGCGCACAGCCTGTGAGCAGGCCTGCGCAGGCAGATGCTATCCTCACACACCCAGCCCCGCACTCCCTCAGCTCTGGCTCTTCATATAAGGGGACAGCTTGCTATGGATGCCAGGGGCATGTCATGACAAATTTCTGCTAAATACCGTTGTTGTGGTTGTTGTTGTGGTGAATCTTCTTTAGTCAAATTAAAACAGGAGTCTGTCCCATGCAAGTCCCTAAACCTTAAGCCCATATGGTCATTGTTTTATTGTATGTACAGAATATGCAAAGCCTTAATATGTGAATGAATACTGTTCCATGTCATTTTCAATGTACACTGTCAGCTACTGTTCAATTATCAAAATATCACAAATCAAGTTGGTAGCTCCCAAGTTGCTTAGGTGTGTGTATAAATAGCTCTGTGTGTTGCCCACTGTGATCTCTGAGGGGGGCTTGTCGTAACGGCAGGCCCAGGCGTGGCACAGAGACCTGTGAAAAGGTCATCTGTGACTGGGCATGCCCGCTGCGCCAACCCAACCAGATGAAAAATCAAACTTATGGATGACAGCTTACATGGAGAGGTAGATCTTATGAATCTTTTTACATTCATTAAGTGAATGCTACTTAACAGTCCTGTTTTTTTTCTAAAAAAAATGTGGCCCTTTGGCTAATATTGCAGTGAATTTATCCCAGTTTCACAAGGTATCACATACAGTATAAATGATAGTAGATAAAACAGGGATGGGTGCAATGTATCATACTTCTTGTTAGTGCTTAGGAAACAGGAAGAATTGAATACGACCATGAATTGCGGGTCAGTAGTTGACATGGCGGGATTAGACAGACGCCTTACCCGTTAACTCTACAAAGACAGAGGCTGACTTTCCCCTCTTTCTATTCTGCAAGATGTTTGAGAGCTGCGTGATTTATTGAAGTCTTCTGTGAACAGAGAGCCCAAGGAAATGGATCCAAATGACTCCAAATTGGTTTATGATTGGCTTGCTTTGTTGGGGGCTAGCAGGACCTCACATTCCACCCTGGCTTCTCCTCTCCGGCACTTAGAATATAAATTGATCCGTTTTGTTTCCGTCGTGTATTCTGCCAGGGCCCAGTTAATTCGGCCATGAGGCCGCAGGGCTCACAATTCCCGCCACGGACTATTACCTGCCTGCGTTCTGTCTATATGATGAATACTTTACAGGCCTTTCCATATTTTTGTTCTGGTTGTATTTATCTGGTGTTGTGAGAGGAAAGAGGGAGAAGGAATTAAGAGAGGCATCAATCAGAATGTGAATAATGACTATGGAGGTAGATTTCCTTTTCTATGGTAATAACATCCTGAGGGATTAATATGTGACTGGAGAGAAGACAGAACAGGAAGAAATTAGAGGAGAGGAGGGTAGGGGAGGGGATAGGAGAGAAGGAGAGGAGACGAGAGGATATGAGATGAGAGGTGTGGTGTGGTATAGACGAGAGGGAAGAGTGGAGAGGAGATACTGACATGTAAGTTTGTGGACGGAGACAGGACTCTCAGTGAACATGGTTTATCAGTTATTTTCCTGGGCATCCGATAAACTTTTAAGCATTTTGGTATCCTATTGTCTGCTTACAGTTGGTGTGTTGTACATGTTCAATACATTCTAACTTTATTAATAATTTGGTTTATTTTCGTTTTTTCTCCCAAAAACATCCTCTTTCTAATTTACATGGCATATGTACAGTAGTATTTGTATAACAAACATGTTTATACTGAGGTCTTTGTTTGAATTCCATCAAGATATGGGGTACATGTACTTCAGGGTAATGACCTTGTTTTGATGGCTAGAAATAAACAAGCAGACAGATTGCGCAATATCTACGTACATTTAGCGAAACAGCAGACTCTTCTTGGAAGGATAGTGCTCAGACCTTACTGTTTTGGAAACAGATAGTCAAGTAGATCCTTGAATGTGTGTGTGTTGTTTTTGTGTTTACATGTTATCATTTATGAATCCTCTAAGTATTGTACCTACCCAGGAATCCTGAACAGACCAAACAGCTGTATGTGTTCTAAGCACTGAAACAGTACAGTCTGCTCTCACACCGGCTGCTTTCTGTTCCTTTATCTTATACTCCCCCTCTCTATCTAATATTGCTACACCACTATTGTTATATCTTAAAGTATTGACATAAGACGTGTCACTTTAAGTATTTCAAACATGAGACGTTCTATGCAAACTCTGAAATATTACAGAATGCATGTGACAATGCTGTCATCTCCTCCCCCCCGACACTATTCTTCCACGCCACAGACAGAGCGATGCAGCACCCCCTCCACCCCACCCCCTATTCTCTCATTAGCCGGCTGCTCTGCCACTCAGAGCACAGGGGGAGTGACCGGAGGGGCGGGCTCTGGGCTGATGTCATAGTCACATGGATTCTCATGTGGCGGTGCTTGCGAGCAGGCAGAGACAGATCTGGGCTGGCCAGCTGCCGCTGAGACAGCAAGAGAGAGGGGAGAGACAGGAAGAGAGAGAGAAAACGTTGGCTGGCGCTGCATGTGTGGGCTCTTTATGGACTTGGACTTTAATGATGTATTTTGTGATTTCAGCCATGAAAGGTAAGCTTGGGTATTTGTTTGTGGCATTTGCATGGTGTGATTGTGTGTGTGTCTGTGTTTGTGTAAAGAGAATGGTTTAATATGGTAACAAGTGGTTTTTGACTGGAGGTGTCAAGGGGGACGTGTGTCTTTAAGGCATATCATTTGGTCTTGCTGATTTGAGGTGGCTTATCTGAGAGGAAGAAAGAAGGTGAAATCTTCTATAAAGTTGTGTGTACATTGTTGGATTAGTTTAGATGGTTACTAATGGTTATTCTAAACATGAAATACAATTCCATATTTAAAAACTTAGCAGAATTACAAAGATACACATTTGCTTCAGTTGGGTTCTGCTTGACTTCCAAGCATGTTGTGTTTACCATGTTATACCACGTATATTTGTGTCTTAAACAGAAGTAACTGTCAAGTACTCGCATTGATGTGCTAAAAACAAACAGAATAGAGGGAGGATGAGTGGGTTGAGGGGGTTGTGCACACAGAATACTGTCTTTCAGTCACTCTCATCCTCTCCCTCTTTCTCTTGTTTTCTCTCTGGCCCCCGTCTCTCCCTCTCTCTCTTTCCTTCGCCACTCTAATCCTGTTGTTCCACTCCAGAGTGCTTGTCTGTTATGAAAGGAGATGAGCGGAGAGACTTTGCATGTTTTCTGTCCAAGGAGAGAGGCCGATAGGGAGTCTGGGTTGCCAGTGACAGTCAGTGGGGCTGACTGCCATAGTTCATATTTTGGTGGTGAATGATATTTGGTCGTTAGTGGTCTACTGACCTATATTTGAGTTTTACTGGGAGGAGGCAGGGGGAGGGGGGGGTTGGGTCGGTTGGTCCTCGAACATGGATGGAGCCAGTGTGGGGAAGACGTAGGTTGTTTGAGTGCCGTTCCAAAGATACAAATTTAGCATGCTTAACTCTTGTTCTCCTCTCCTCTATCCACATTCCCCCATCCTTCATTCTCCCTCATCTCTTCCAGAATCATTCTCCACGCGCTCCCTCTACAATGCCTTCAACATCAGCTTTAATCACCCCCAGCCCCCACCGTTCTCTGGCATACATGGAAGTCCTGCAGTCTGCCCACTTCTCTGTCTTTCCCCACTTCTTTCTGCCCCTCACAATCTCTATCTGTTATCCACCTGTTTCTCTCTACCTCTTAATCTCTCCAATCTCTCTAACCTTCTCCCATCTCTTCACAACCATCTCCCTCTTTCTATATCTCTCTCTCTATCTCTCTCCCTCTCTCTTTCTGGTCCTTGTTCATCCCCCCACCCCCACCGCACTCTCCTCTCCCTCCCACTCCCGCAGAGTAATGCTGGCAGCTGTCATTATCTATTAACCGGGATGTGGCGGGAATGGAAGGCAGCTTTGCACTAGCTTCTGCTAGTGCCCCCATGGCATAGTCAAATCACAAAACTAATCAGAAACCAGGATATACTTAAAGGGGGGTTAAGCTAATGAACTGTAAGGGAGCAGAAAAATGCCATAAATTGATTTCCAGGCTTGTTTGCGTATGGTAGTAATGTGGTTGAATACTTATTCTCTGATAGTATAAAATGAGAGTAGATGTATGTAGATGTCGCGAGACAGCATTGCTTTAATACCAAACCAACTGGCAGATAACAAACCAATCATTATACATATTTTCATTAAAATATATTGAAACAGTATCTACTGGAGATTGCCATGGATATCAAATATAATTTATCCTTCAAAACCACACTGTCTGACACAGCGATTAGAGCTTGCCAGAGATTAGCTCGTCACAAGCAGAAGGATGTGCTTGCAAACAAACAAAACTACTTTTAGATCATGTCTGCAGTGCAGCTTCCTTGTTGTGATTTTCTCCCTTGACAGTCGTCACATGACAGTCGTCACATGACAGTAGAGGTTAACTGGATTTAGTTCAATTCTATTAACACCTCCAGGCACCTTGCTTGTACCAGACTCTTTTTCCACAGATTAAGCTTTGAGGAGGAGGGGTAGGGGGGGCCCGGTGCATCATTATCTTTCATTACTCTATGATGAAATACAAAGCAATATGCCCCCAAAAATGCCAAGTCATTTGAATTGGCTAGACGATCCCTAGCCCTAGTATACAATATTATATTATTATTTTTTTCTGTATATGCGTTGGTCATTTTGATTGATTATGGCTCATGTGTTATTTGCTTCTATTGCAATTAGCAAAGCAGGGATTTTGTTCTACATAGAATCTAATTGTTCCCTTTGTAATCATGGGAAATAGAGAAGCTGAAGGAACTCTTTACAAAAAGACATGAACCATGAACCTTTATCCAGTGAAATGTTTTGTAATATTCCTTTTTTTTTCAAGCCCCCTGGAGAATTGTCAGTTGGCCTTTTGAAAATACATCAAAAGCAAAATAAAGTGTGAGGGGGAAAAGGAAGAAAAAAAATGCTAGTATTTTGTCTGACTAACCGTTTAGAAAGAGGACTGCAGAGGAACTGTGTTCTTTGACAGTTACTCTCTCTCTACCTCTCTCTCTCTCTCCAGCTGTTTTGAAGTAGTTATGATAAAACTCTAGTAACCAGGCAGTAGCTGAAATCAACTGTGCCCTGCAGCACAGTTATTTGGTATAGTGGTTGCTGCCATTACATCTTTAAAGTTAGACAGTGATATTGCAAAATCCCAGTCTTTCATTACAAACAGTTAGCCATTTTGTCCTGCTGTTTTTTGGTGTTGGTGAAACATTTGTTTTGTTTTGTTCTTCCAAGTCTCCAATGTGGTGAATTAGCAAAAACAACATTGTTTCGCCAAGCTGTGACCTTGGAACATGAACCATTATGGTTGAACATTTATAGAGCCGGAATCCATCTCTGAGTACATCTTTTAGAGCCATAGGTGGGTTAAGGAAACAGTGGGTTAGATTGAGTGTCTGTGGTATACTTTCAGAGACAATTAGCTGGCAATGTTATGTCACGGGATTATGTCTGGCTTTGGGCTAGGAGATTATTCAACTGCTCTCTATTGGGCGTCTGACAGAAAGAGAACGAGTGAGGGAGAGAGAGAGAGCTATATAGCAATAGAAAGATACAACAAGGTGGAATAGAGTAGAGAATGAGGATGGGGATGAGGGAGATGGAGAAAGATAGAAGAACGGTTGGGAGAGAGAGGGAGAGAAAGAAGGGAGATGTGAGGCCAGAGAGAAAAGTGAAACAAGGAGCAAAGGAGGATAGGATCAAGAGAGAGAGGGAGATGGAGGTGTAAATGAGTGTGAGGCATAGGCGACAGATTGTGCAGAGGAGGGTGGTGGAGGGCCCTCCTGACCTTCACGGGAGGGGGACAGCGGGCTCATGACTGCCCCAGGAGGAGGCACCAAAGGTCGGGGCCAGGGGTCAGGCGGGCGTGGGGCTTCTGCGGCCTGGCACACTGTCCACCCGTCCATGGAAATCCATCACACTGCAGATGCCGGGGGAGTGGGGAGTGTGTGTGTGTGTGTGTGTAGAGCAGAGAAGAAGGGTATTGGGAAAGAGGGGTTGGAGGTAGGGGGCCCGGGGGCCCGGGGGGTTGGCGGTGGGGGTGAACTCTGGAATAACAAATGTGTTGTGGAATTTTAACGAAGATAGGAGAAAAGGTTGAAAAACTGAAAAACTAGTTAACTAAATGTCAGGGCAAGTAGTACCCTAGGCAGGAGTGGTCATGGAGGCTTCTATGTATGTTTTATCCAGCAGGTGTGTGACTTAGGGACCGCTACTATACATGGAGCTATACTGACGCTGTCTCAGCCACGCACCATAACTGATCGTGACATGACCTTCATGCCATGTTTATGATCAGTGATTAATTATGAAAAAAGAGAGTATATCGCCATTCAAAGTAAACATTACTTTATATATCTTTACTTTAATATTTCCAGTATTTGATGTGGCTCTATTTTGAACAGGCTCGTTCCGATATAATAAATGCACACTATTCAAATAAAATAAATAAATGACTATTTATTTTACAATGGTTGACAACTGTGTGTGTGTGTGTTCATGGGCCTTTGAATCTATGTGTTTATGTCATCTGTGTTTGTGTGTATGTGCATGTCATTGTTTGTGTGTGTCAGATGCATATATAACAGCGTACATGTGCACACAAGGTCATATAGTGAGAGGGGCTTAACATGGGCTAACTTACTGGGAGGTTTATTCCATGTCGTGCTATTCTCCATAGCCTTTACCACATAGCTGACCATTACACCAGAGGAGTATATCTGTTTGAAAGCCTCTACTTAACCAGCATATGAAATACTCCAGTACCCCAAGTATGTATACAGTATGCAGAAAATTGTATTGAGGTATTTGCTTTGTAATTCACAGAATGAGTGCTTCCTGCACACAGTTTTGGTTAACTTGTTCACTGGATGTCGAGGAACACATTTTGGTTTTGGTCACCCTAACCTGTTACTCATGCCCTGCAGGTTGCAAAGTGACTTTAGAAAGAGATACAGTATGTGCGTGCACATTTAGTCAATACATACCTGTAGACTGCTGTGTGAAATGTGCAGTTATACTGTCTATCGAAAAATATCATGTTTTGTTGTGTTTATAAAATAATGTGCTTTTGACTCCTATTCGTCTTTGTAGATCAGTTGAAAGATGCTAGAGCAGAACATTACTGTGTCGTGGGAAGAGATGGGAACTGTGTTTGCATCAAACTCCAACCATGGCATTTCAACAACAACAAGGGGGCTTCCAGAAAGACATCCGGTGTATGCATGCACAGTGCGTGTGTGTGTGTGTGTGAAGTGAGCATGTTTGTCTGCTTCTGCATTATGTTCTTGTGCATAGTATACCTGCACATGAAAAGTATGTGTGAGTGTGTTTGCACATGTAGGTGTGTGTAATTGAACAACAACACACATGCACACTCATAAACACTCTGCATGTGGTCCTATTTACATAATTAAAACATGTCTGCAGTATATTCTTACTGGATATCTATCTGAACAAGCTTCAGGTTGGTGCAACAGTACAGTGCATGTGTAGACCTAGGTAGGCAATACAGCTCTCCAGGCCACTCCAAGACGCTTGCTGACTGTTTCCAGTCATGGATAATGGGCTTAGTAGGCAGAAAGGGGGTATTGCTCTCTGTTTGACCCAACTGAAAGGCCCCGTGGCGGGCATGCATGGTGGTGGTGACCTGGGGTGAGGAGGCCTCCAGCTAATAAAGCTACTCAAGACTGAGAGTGGCTGAAGTGCCGCCGATAGGCATAGGTCAGGTACTCAACATCTAGCCTTCTTATATTATTTGGATCTATCTTTCTCAGTTCTCGGTACTCTCACCCCCCTCACCCCCCACTAACACGTCCATCTCCGCCCTCAAAACACACACACAAGCACACACACACTATTACATATTTTTCCAAGCCTAGCTTACATATATCTGTCCTCTGGGGTTATTTTATTGTTTGAGACACAAGCCTTGACACTAACAAACAGTCTCCCTTGCCTCAGATCAATGGAGTAGATGGCATCCAACCACAAAATGCCAACTTGCATTTATACACAGCATCTTTGTTTTAGTAGCAAAAGTAGAAGCAAACCAAGGTTTACATTTACATTTTGAACCTTGACACATCTAAAATGCATTGATAGGGCAAGGCCTCTCTTTGATCCAAGAGAAGAAAAACTCTCTTTGGAGTTGGAATCGGGATAATTTATACTTCAGGGATTTGTGTTTACCCAAGCCTTAGCATTTTCTGAGTAAACAGAGTTAGCAATTGTGATTTGATGCCATTATTCAAGCTTCATAACAACACACTCGTGCTGGCGATAATTAGCGGTTAGATGTGTATAGACACATTTAGATAAACAGTAGGCTATATACTGTTCTACTGCACTCAATATTAGGACAATGAGTAATATTGCTCCATTGTCCTCCAACACCATTATTTATGGGATAATGAACTTTATTGATATGCAAAACGGCTGCATTTCTGAAATCTTGTAAACAAGACCAGAATGCTGAGGTCCAAAACTAATCTTGAGGGAGGAATGTACAGTATAATATCCATTCATTCAGCAGTGAGATGACCAGGATGGACAGAGATTCTGCCCTAAATCAGCCTGATGCCTGTAGGCTGCAGGGCTTGAGCGGGACGGGGCATGTGTCTAAAGAGGTTATTTTGGTACGTTAGAAACTGCCAGGTCCATAAAGTGCAATGGGTTCGTCTTCCGCAAAGAGAAATCATTAGCAATTCAGATTTCCATGTCTTTGAGCAGGTCTGTGAAGGGAAGTGTGTGGATCAAAATGATGCGATGTAAATGTTTTATATCAGACAGTGTGCAAGTGCTTCATATAGGAAAGAGCAATGCAATTGCAGTGAAATAGAAAGCTGCTTTTTAATGACTGGAGACATACTGTAACCTGGACCATTAGCCCCTTTTTTAATGAGCTGGACATCCTTTTAAACAAAATACCCAAACTGCAAAAGATGGTCATGATGTAAGTTGGCGAAACTTGCTCTTTCTATGGGAACAGTGCCAGGAAACTATAAACGCGTTGTTGACCTTGTCGCTAAAATGCTAGTGGATGCAAGGACCAACTGCCATTACCTTCTTTCATTAGCTGATAGCCGTAGTCAATACAAAGCTCTCCCTCCTAAGAGAGAACATTAGTGCTACCTGTTCCTGACCCCTAGTCACATGTCCATTGATTGTAGACATACAACTGCCAATGAAGCCTTGAAGCTTCCAAAAGTTACCCTAGAAGCTACGATGCAATGATCGGTGACATAAGGCAGCTGACCATGCATGTTGAACAAGGGGCCAATATTTTTGGATCCACCTTATGTTGTGATATAATAACTTTTCAGGTCTCTCACAAGGAAGTCTGGATCATTGAGCTTTGGCAGTCAGTGAGCCATGAATAAGGATCACAATAGCAGACTCACAAACAAAGGTTAAGAGACAGCAGAGGACATCTTTCTACTAAGTTGATCCATTAATCACAAATTACTACCCAAAGACCTTACGGTGGATGACCAGCGCGTGAGCGTACAGTGTCTGCATGCTTTTCTGATGTTACAGTGAATTCCCTGAACAGCTACATAACTGCTCCAGTTACCGGTAACCTGTAATCAGGTTTGTGATGACAGTCTTTTCGACGTTGGTGTCACTGCTCTGCAGAGCGGCAATGAATGGAGCCCAGTCTTCGGTCAGACATGTAGACAACAACAATCACCAGAGAATGTATGAGATGTGAGCTGGACATACTGTACTGGCCAGGCCATGGGCATGACCAGGCATGTCCGTTGCAGTATATGTACCATGCAAGCACGACTTGACATTCCTTGCTGACTTGTTCCTCTCATACTTTTATAATAAACTGCAGCCTCCAAGTGCAAACGAGGATAGCAATGCCATTCCGACTCATCCCCCCCTCTTTAGTACGGTTTAGACGGCGAGGTTTTGTCAGCTATTCACAAAGCTCCCATTAGTCTCATTTTCAGGCTCAACCAAACAATGGAGACGCTATCCCAGGATGCCAGTCTCTCACGGTTGAAAAAACAATGAGAGCGTGATCCCAAAGAACAGTAATCAGGAGAGATGCGACCGCGACGTGTTCAGCAGAAAACGTGTCTCATCACATTTAATGTGCAGTTTGTCTTCGAAGATGCTTACGAGGAACATATAAGAACAAAATAAAGATTGCTTAGCCACTACTAAAGGTGTGAGGAAGTCTTTGTCTCCCTCTCTCTCTCTCTCTCTCTCTCTCTCTCCTCTCTCTCTCTCTCTCTCTCTCTCTCTCTCTGTGTTTCTCTCTCTCTCTCTTTCTCTCTCTCTGTGTTTCTCTCTCAGGGAGGAGCATGGAGGGGTACTGGGCTCAGTAGCGTACATGAAAGGCATTAGTGGAGGCTGGGGCCAGGGACATAAGCAAATAGGAGAGGAGAGCGAGGGCATCATTAAGGCCGCGGCCAGGCTTTGATGAGGCTGGCAGAAGCTGTGTATGTCTCTGGGTCGGCAGACTCAGTGGATCGTGGATCTTGGAGTACAGAGTTTTGCAGAGTCCCAAGCTTGATGTTTTACCCACACATGGCTAATGAGGAGCTTGTTCTTGGGGTCGTACTGGTCCAGCCCCATGAGATTGTGCGCGAGTGTGTGTGTGTAACACGCACACACCCATGCTCACTCACAAGCTTTTTAGTGCGTTTGTTACTGTGTTTGTGTGTGTCTGTGAATTCAAGTGGGTACCATGGTGCCATGTTTTTACACATATTAACAGCTCTAGCGTTTGACTTTGGAGGAAGGCAAGTATTCCCTTTTATTCTGCTGTGAAGAGAGAATGGAAGAGCAGATGCTTGTGAAGATTAAGGAATCAATTGAATTTCAAACTCTGTTTCATCGCAGACTTAGTTCATGCAGCAATGTTTACGACAGCTGATGAGTAATTAAAACTATTTCCTCTCAGGTTGTGAAGTGTGCTTCATGACTACAGAACGTTAACAGAATATGCAAGGATTTTTGGAACATATTATGACCCCTTGGTGAACTAAATAATTCCTGGTATAAACCACGATGATAGTATAGTTGTCTTGACTAGCTTCACAGTGAATACACTGTATACTGTAAAGGTTTTGGATTGAAACCTGCAGTAGTAGTTCATGTCTTGTAGTTGTGTGTGTGTATAGTACAGTCATGTCTGGATATGTATACAGGTACATGCAGTATGTGTGTGTGTGTGTTAGTGCCAGGATCTGTTGTGTTTTTTCCTGTGTACATGTGTGCAGAGGATGACATAAAGGCCACTAATGAGAAACACTCCCCACCATCTCCAACTGCTGATCAAACCGTGGGTTGACAGTGGTGAGCGAGGCTTGTGTTTGTGATCCAGTGGTGTTTTGTTCCCTCACCCTCCCACCCCTCCCTCTCACATGTACCCCCGTTAAATCCCCCCGGTGAAGAACGAGAGCCTCAGATCTGTCATGGAGACAGACTTAAGCCTTTCATATGCAGAGCGGAGATAAGAAACAGCCATTTTATAACCAGCTACATCGTCTCTGCCGCCATGGAAGGCTCCGAGAGCCAGGCTCCAAAGGCGATACACAGCCTCCTACAATGACGGGGGTTGCATTCGCCACTGTAAAGGTTCTCTCTTGTGCTGTTTTTTTGTGGTTGTTTTTTCCCCGCAATCCTGTCAGTGTCACCAATTACGGCAGGGTGTGCGTGTTGACAGATTCTCCATGGGAGGAACAGTTGGTTTAGAGGCAGGAAAGTCCCCTACTGTGACCTTTTATATGTAATTTAAAAGGGATAGAAGAGTCTTGTGAAGATACGTAGTAAACATGTTGGTTTTGGTTAAGATAAACTGGCAGGGGTTTCTGACAAGCAAACGTGATTGACATGTTGACTCAAGTAGTTTTTGTTTTCCACAGCTTGTTCGATTCTAAATCTAGAGGCGAATTGCATCTGACATGTACGGTATGCCTGTAAGAGCGATTGTTGAGAGTTGACATTCTAAAATGTCAAGTCTGTGGGATCTACTGCAATCTTGTCTCTGAGATTGAATAGGAAACACACATTAACCAATTAGGGAATTATTTCATTGTGAATCTGGAGGGAAAAACACACTTCCAAAAGTTTGGGGGTGGGGGGGGGGTTAATGTCAGTGAAAGTGTGCAGTGAAATATTGCATACTGTATATATTCCTAGGATAAACCAACCTAAATAACCAAACCTAGGTCTATGAAAAGCCCTAGTACATTCAATCCAGTCTTCATAGACAAACTCCCTAGATACTACAGCCCAAGTCTCAGGTGCTGAAACAAACCTCTTCTAACCTTGCTCCGTGCTTTGAGTGAAACTCAACCAACTGACACCTGACTAATTCCCAGGGAAGTCATGCCCTCGCCTCTTCCCTCAGCTTAGCACTCTAGATGCTTCAGCCACATAAACGTTACCATATTCGTGTTAGCAGTTAGCATTGGCAGCTCGTTTTTACACCGAGTTAGAACAGTTATCATGGTCATGGTATTTCAGTAGGCCGAACATGCCTCGCATTTATTTCCAGAGGCAGGTCAGCTGACTTGCACCATCCAATCCTCTTTGGATCTCTCTCTCTCTCTCCCTCAGGCTCTTGGAACTGTCTCAGAGTTGAGATTGCATAAACTGCAGTTATCTATAGTAACATACTGCATACCAACCAAGTGGTTATGAATGCAGCAGGGGCCTGGGATGTGTAGTAATGGCTGTTCTGGGACCAGTAGTTGTTGGAGGAAAGCTAGCTGGCTAGACGAACTGTATTATTTTACAGTCGTAAGTTTGACATAAGTAGCAACGCATGGAAGCCAAGTACTCTCAGTATGGATGCTAGGCTAAGCTAGGTGGCTAATCTCTAAAAGATCAGTGGATCAAGCAACTTAACTGGTTTTTACTAGTAACAGGTTAAGTCCTCCATGATGGTCAGTCACTTGTTTCACTCAGGACATCTGACTCACTGTGTAAGGGCCAGTGATCAGTTGAGTTTATCTAAGGAAGCTATCACTTTTTTTTTCACGTTTTAACGATATTTGAAAGGAGCACAATACCACACATTACAAAGTGTTAACACTCCTGGTGTTATACCATTTTTGTAAGTTATTTTATTTGTCCAATTTCTAAACATTTTTAATGGTAAACACATACAAAACAGATATAAAGAACAAAAAAGGAAACACAAACAATAACCCAAACAGCTGCCAGATAATATGACACAGCACAGCCTTTACATGCATTCACATATCCTTACATTTAGATATCCTCTATTCATCCTCTGTTTAGATAAGTGGATAATTAAGAAGCACCACATACTTTTGTTGCTGTACAGTCACTCTCCAACATTGGCTGACAGATTTGAGTTGAACGGGGTGACCTTTTGTCTCCACATGTAAAACTCTTTACACTGTATCTATACTGTACTATATGGCTTGTTTCATGCACAACCACCTAAGGCTCTGTCAGACTGATTGCATTTAGGATCTTTCTCTCCCCATCTCCCCCTTGTCTTTTTTTTCTCTGCCCTTCCTCTACCCCTCTCTCTCCCTCTACCCTACTCTCAAATGTTCTCTCCCTTTTCCTCTCTTTCTCTACCTACCTCCTTCCCCTCCTCTCTTTCCATCTCTCTCTGTCTCTTTCTCTCTCTCTCTCTCTCTCTCTCTCTCTCTCTCTCTCTCTCACTCTCTCGCTCTCCATTTTCTTGTCTCTTTCTCTCTTCCCCATTTCTGTGAGGCCTTTTCTGGACTTGCCTGCCTAGTGGCCCATTGACACAGTGTTATCAGAGCCCCTCACAGAGGCCTCTGTGATTCAGAATGACAGCACTATCAGGCCCGGTTAGAGGCACAGGCAACCATTAGCAAACAGCTAGATTACATCAATGAAATTCAGATTTGCTTGTGGCTGCCGTCCAACGGTGACAATGGATTATTTAACAGCGTTGCCTGGACATATTATGTAACTGTTTGAAATGAGCAGGTTAAAGGAAGAGAATGCTAAGCAGTGTGTAGTGGGTCTGAAAAGATCCCTGGCCTTTGGTTGTGTCAATTTTTTTATATGCTTATGAACCTAGTGCTATTTCCAATGCCCTGCATTATAACATGTTTTTGTTGTCACTCGTTGCGTTCTCTTTGGACATCCGCCCTCATCTTGACGGAAAAGTTAACAAGTGGGCTGTGTGTGGTCATCACCAGTGTGACATTGTGTGGAGCACGCAAACCAACTGTCATAAGGAGCAGCTGAGCTGCACTGGAAGGTGAAATGCATCATGGTCCTTTGAATCCGATACATATAGTATAGGCTAGGCCTAGGTGAATACAGGTGCAGATGGCTGCTGTTCATGTAACAGGGACGGGTTCACTATGAGGCCAGTGTCAGATCAGTTATTCAGGCACCTTTGGTTTAATCTTGTTCTGCAGTATCAATTTGCAGAGAGAACCCTTGAGTGCAGCGAAGCAGAGAGTCTCTCCTGGTCTTAACTGAGCAGCAATAATCAAAGTATTCAGATTTCTATAAACCAGGACATATTAGTCAAATATGATTGTTGACTTTTATAATATACTACAGTACCCTTAATACAAGGGCAATGGTTCGACACATTTATTTGGATTATATTTGGTCAAAAGGGTGTTTATGCATGTGTGAGTGTGTCGATAACAACATACTTGGCCTCATCCTTTTAATGTTTTCCCCTATATTGAAGGACTGCTTCATAGAAGTTTCAACACACAAAGAGATATTTGCATATAATTTGAATGTTATTTTTCTCCAATATAATGTTTTGTAATTGAAATTGTAAATTTATGTTAGTTACTGGTAGAAATTATTTACAGTAAACCCAAGGGGTTGCTAAAAAACGTACAGGAAAATAGGAGCTGTTTGTGAACTCACCATATAAATAATTGCAGGTTCCAAATTAACTGTAATTTCAAGCACCAGCTTTATTGGAATATGGGCTTTGATGTTCAAATCTATAATTCAATGGGGATTAGCACCCCATAGGATAGCACTAGCTAATTACAAGAGATTGGATATACATAGCTAACGAGGAGGGAAGAAGAGGAGCGACTTAATACATGGAGAATCCAGAAGACAAGGAGGAGGATAAGCTGTTGGAATGAGAAAATATATTTGGTTCTGATTATCATGCACTTCCAGTGTAGTTTTCTTCTACTTGCAGTGGTTCTGCCTAGTATTAAAATGATCAAGTAGACAATGATGAGATTATGGGAACGATGCTTGATGGTTATTTGGGAATAATTGTAAAGCCTGTGATTGCATGTTCTGCCAAATCAGTGATTGATAACACCAGGAACTCTAAACAAATGATTTATTTCTGATTGTGCATGCAAATGAGGTATCATTTGGTCCTGTGAGGTTCAGTTCTCACTGCTGTATGATCCTCATGCTCACATACTGGGGAGACATGATTGATGCTATCAATCATGACGCAGTGTGTCATGTTGACTACGAAAACCTTTCATGAGGATGGCTCTTTAGATGAACTCTGTTAGGAACGGCAGGTCAACGGCAGGATTCAAAGCGCTGCCCCACCATGTGCCTTTGTCAGCTTTTACACGACTACTGAAAGACAGCATGGTGTATTGTTGCGATCACGGTGTTGTGGCTGGCCCAGTCAAACTGACCAAGGTTAACATTGGAGGGCTGTGGGTCTCTATACTCCCTCTCTCTTCTGCGTTACCATTCCGACCAGATCAATTTTACTCTCACCTTCATACATTAACACACTACCCCTCTCTCACTCTTTCTATCGCTCATCCTCTTTTAGCTCTCAGTTCCATGGACTGGCTCTTATCAGCTTCCTCTTGTCTTGCTGAGCTGGCTCTACTGCCCACGAGAAAAACCCTCTCCCATCTCTCTCTCTCTTTATTTCCCATCTCTCTCTTTCTCCCTGTATGCCTCTTCAGGGTCCTCTTTCAATCTCCCACCCTCTTCTTGTTGCTGATCTCTCTTTCTCTCTCTTTCACCCATACTTTTATTCATCCCTCCTCCCCCTCCCTCTCTCCATCTCCTCATAATGACTTTGCCCCAGGGGTCCTAGAGGTTTCTTCCTTCACCACCCTTCATTAAATTAACGTGTATTTCCTGTTCATTTCCAATAGGGCTATCCTGGAGAGACCCTCTCTTAGTGCGTCTGTCTGGACCGAGCAGCAGGGGCTGAACGCTGTTCACTCTGCCTCCACTCTGGTCTCTCTCTGTCTGTCTCTTCCTCCCCTCCCCCACCCTACATCCATTCAACTCTATATCTGTCTCTTTGGCGTCCTAGCTGTCTGCTCTAGCTGAAGTGCACCACCATGGAGTGGAATGACAGACCCAATAATATCTCATTCCACATATGGTGCCGTAATCATTTCCACTGAGTTGTAAAGAGTGATTTATTGAAAACTATCATGTGTTTTTCTACTGTTGACATCCATATAATAAACGTAATAGATGTATGTTATGTTTCTGAATATGCTTGAGGTAACATATTTATAGGACATGGCTTTGGATCTTATTAACAGGTGTGATGTTATGTTCTGCTACAAACCTAGTACACATTTTTCAGCTTCACAAATGATAAGGTTTTGTGGCCAGGGTGATACTTTTCCACTTAATGTCCAATTTCCCCATTACAAAACAAACACATGAACACTCACAGTGCCATGATGTTTATAATGGAACATTCTGACCATCTCCTGAAACAGCCCTTCCCAATCCTGGTCCTCAGGATCCATTGCCCTGCATTATTTAGGTGTTCCCCTCTTCCAACACACCTGGTTCAATTGAATGGGTCGTTAGCAAGCTCAGCAGAAACTTGTTAACACATGCAAGGCAGTGGGTCCCGAGTATCAGGATTGGGAAAGGCTGTCCTACAACATGAAGGTGTGGGTGTTTACTCTGTAAAAGTATTGGGGGTTAAGTTGGTCAGCTGACCATAAGAGCCTTACGCTTAGGCAGGAGGGTCTGAACGTACAGCAGTATCCCCCCGCAGGCTTCTGGGATATGTTTATGTAATCATTAATCTTGGCACTTCTTTATTTACCCGGGATTAGAGCCGGGCCGCTCTTTCACAGGCTCCCACTAAGCAGGTTCATTGAGAGGTAGCTTAAAGGCAACCCCCTTTCCCCCCTCTCCCACACCCTACTCTCTCTCTCTCTTTTTATTTCTCGCTTCATCTCTGTCTTTTTGTGTCTCTCGTTCTATCTTTTTCTGCCTTAGTCTGTTTGACGTCCTCGTTTTCTCTGCTATTCCTTTCTCTCTCTCTCTCTCTCTCTCTCTCTCTCTCTCTCATCTCTCTCTCTCTCTCTCTCTCTCTGTCTCTCTATCTCTCTCTCTCTTTCTCTCTCTCTCTTTCTCCCTCTGTCTCTCTCTGTCCCTCTCTCTGTCCCTCTCCAGCCCACGCAACGCCAAGGAGGCTTTGTGTACCATTGCTTAATCCTAGCATGTCAAACAAAGCCATTGAAATGGTTGCTGAGTTGTGAAAACTCTTACTTTTCAATGCAGGAAGCAGAGATTGAACTTGGCAACCCTTGGACTGTGACTCCGCAAACATGTAAGCATGTAGAAGGTGGTGGCTCCCATTCAGCATTGTGCTTAATGCATACACAGTAGTATCTGTTTTGTGGTTTTTGTACTATTTACTGATTCGTTATGTTTGTAGATTATAGAATAATGAGAAACTTTTTTTATTATTATAGTTTTTTTTTCAAGTCTGAGCATCAATATATTGTTCAATGTGACAGTATTTATACACATTGGGGAAAAGTCTAATTCTTGTTCTCAGATCGAATGCACTGGTCTGTTGTATAGTTGCAGCTACGGCAGCTCAGAGCTAAAAAGCCAAAGAGCTCCCCTGGTTTGTGTAGCACTTCACCACACCCTGCAGTGGCTGACTGTCAGCTAACGCTCCTCATTCTAGCTTCGCCCCGCAGGGCAGACTAGCTCACCACCACAGTTCCTCTGTGGGAGGCTTCTGAAGAACACAGTGGTTGTGTGTAGTCCATTTGGCTCTCTCGCACCTGGGCTTTCTTTTGCACAGAGTGCAGAAAAAGTCAAGTGCACCTGCACGATGAGTGGAAAGCTCTGTGGCAAAGCTGCTCAGGAAAGCAGTCGCCTGTCTTTTCCCTCACTGCTCCTCGCTGTCAGGGAGCGCTGCTAGCTGAAAGACAGAGGAGAGACAAAGATAGAGGCTTCAGCTCTGACAGAGCCGTGCTGGAAACGGTGGCTCGCCTTTTCTAATGACCAATGGGGAGAGGCAATTTGCTGAAAGACTGTAAAAGGTTGCACACCTCAGGTTTCACAGCTATCTACCCAGCATCTGAAAGTGTTGTATTGGGTGGCCCTCGTTCATGTAACAACATGTATGCTTTTTCTCATGGTTTCCATGTAGACACCTCAAAACATTTCTAGAAATAATTACGGCGGTTTGAAGTTAAGGCTGACCTTAGGAAAGCTTTGAAGACTAGTTCCATTGATGAAGCATGCCAATGTGATTTGGTTTAGGGGAGGAGACCAATACAGTCTGCTCAGTTTCATGAGATCATAAGACTTCACGCGTTATCCTGTTTGTGGCGGTGCACACATCACAATGGGCTCACTTATAAGGAAGTAGGGCTTGAACCTTTTCACACTGGGTTTGAACCTCATGTACTGCCAATTTAAGGAATTAACATTGATCTGTGGTACAGTACAGTGTATGTCCAAGACTGAACATTGTCAATTATTTCTCAACCTCCATTAAGTAAATAATTCACAATCTCACTGACAGTGTCTTTGGGGATTGAAAGGCATTGACCCCAGTCTGACATGAACAAGGAGGCAACGACAGCTTAAGGTTTATTCTAACTCCAAACATTGCATTTATGTGTGCTTAGTTTCACAGAAGTGTGCATACTGTACACACTCAGACACGTGGACGCACAAACACAAAGAACACACTCACCAGCACAGTCTCACTGGGGGAGATAATCCTAGGCTCGCTGTGGTTCACTGGGTCTCCAGGAAGAACCTGTTAGGTCTCTATTCACTGGGTCACATGGTCAATCCTCTTCCTTGGGACTATGGGATTTTAAACTACACTGCACTGAGCCAGCCAAGCCCTCTACACTAAGGGATGTTTGTGTGTGTGTGTGTGTGTGTGTGTGTGTGTGGTTTTGCTTCCCTAAAATGCTGTGGCATATGATCAGATCTCTCTGCGATCTGCAAGGAAGATTCATAGATTCTCAAATGATTTGTTATTTAGTATGCGCAATTAGATTTCATGTTAGAATTTGTCCCCTATTGTTTGGAAATGCGGGGTAAATAATCCTAAACACTGTCCTTCAGTCTGCTAATGTGTTTGGAAAGCACCATCCAGAATGTAGCCACTGCTGCTTTCCCTGACCCGCTGCAACGTCCATCTGACTGAGCAGCCTCATTCCGTAACCTCCTGTCCGTCTGTCTGCTCCCAACCCTTCAACGCTAACCATACTCAAACCCCATTGCACAGCTGACCCTACAGCACCGCACATGTGCTGATCTCTGGCAGAGATCCAGTCCAGATCCATCATGGTTTCACTCTGAAGGACATGGCACCGGTAACCTATAACGGTGCTCCAAGGATGTTCTGTCTTAGGACGGGATGCTGATTAGAGCAGTGAGTGAACGGTAATTTTTCAGAATAAGGTGTTTCCTCTAGTCCCTGGTGAACTGGAAGAAGCCTCCCAAGGCTCGGCCCTCTGCTCTTCTGCTATAGATGTGTTTTTAACATGGTTCAAATCCAATTATTCAAGAAATATCCTTCCTCAGAGCTTGCTCTGTTTCAAGGTAAAGAGGATAGAAGGAAGAAGAAAAATTCCTTGGAGAATTGGAGTCTGTTGGGGATGTGCGGACCCATGAGATTCTGTGGATGTTGACGGCTCATTTTGTACAAATTTGTTTTTGTTAATTCTTCGGGTGCACATAGCTGTAGTGTCTATCCGTATACACATGTGTTTGTGGCAGTTTTTATGCTTGGATAAAATGTGTTTCTGAGTGCATCTTTATTTCAAGAGTCCTATGCTTTGTCAACTGTGTGTATACTGTACAATTCGGCATGTACATGCTGTATATAGAGTGTGTGTGTGTGTTGGTTTGTGTGTGTGTGTTGGTTTGTGTATCTCATGAGCCTAAACTTATAGCACACTTCCCAGTCAGGAAGCTTGTCAATAAAGGGCACAGCAACAAATATCACTGTCTAATTACCCCTCACCTGCAAACAATACACACATACAGTGTACACCCACACAGTGTACACACACAACCACATACACACACAGTGTACACACACAACCACATACACACACACGCTGAGAGTTCTACTCCTACCCCCCTTTCCCACATGGAATGTCAGAAAGCATTTTAGGTGAGTCTGTGGAATATTCTGGAGTGCATTCAGTACAGTAGAGTACATCAATGGCTGCTGGAGATGTAGTGAAATATTAATGGCCACACACATAAGTGCACAAATTGAAGCAAAAGCAGCCTTGGGTCATTTGTCTGTCTGACTGGAATCCTGGTGAAATCTCCCGAGCCGCACACACACATATACACACACGCTCCTTTGCACTCATGTATGGCTGTGCATGCAAGCAGTCACCCGCACTCCCCTGCTCACACACATCCCAAGTTACTCCTATACAATTTTAATATATCCTCAGAGCGAACTGCGGCTACCGCGAAAAGCCTCCTGTGTTGGCTCTTCATCTTTTATGCCTGTGTTAAACAGCTATGAGGAAGGCAGGATGTATCTGACAAACGCAAAAGGCCTCCAGTGCTTTTGTCTTCTCCTCTCCCGACCGCCACTCTACCTTTGTAGACAGTTTTTTTTCTCCTTTTATTCCTCAGTCTGTTGCTTCCGCCTGTTTTCTTTTTCGCTGCTTGCAGCAGACAGTGCTAATTTCTCTACTGATACACAGGGGTTTACTTCAGGTGAACAGTGTTTGTGGAAGCCAGCTAAATCTTGTTTTGCCAACAATAACCAGTCCTGAAACAAATGATATAAGTACAGTGCTACGTGTGTGTAAACATATATAAAGTACGTCTCACACTCTGATTCTTTTCTGGTACCTTCATAACTACTAGCTTGAAATTCTTATGAATTGGTAAATGAACAACAATTATTTCATTTTTTATTCACCATCTAGTGTGACAATGCACTTAACTGCATTCCTCACTTGTAGTCCTTTTTATGCATGTTGAACAGAAGCACCAAAATCTTACGTACAAAGGCCATTAACATTAGTAACAAACTATTGAATCCATAGTATCACTGTAAATCCAAAATGGCATTTAACATCAGAAGCTAGAGCAGCAATTATTTTGCTTCAGAGAGGCAGTTCTTTCTTTACCTTATCTATTAAGACACCAGCAATGGCAAAAAAACATCTTTCAACTGCTTCACAAAACGTTTACATGCCGTGTACATTATTTTGCCTCGCACGCGGAACCCTGGCAGAACCTCAGGTGCTGCTACCACTTTATTAATCTGCTCACCACCGCAAATCGCTGGTGACAAGATAGTAAACAACACAGCAGCATTCTTTTTTTCTTTTTTGTTGCGCCGCCTTCTTTATTTGTCAACATTGCATTCTTTGTCAAAGTAGCATTTTGAATCGATGGCAAATGATGCTTGCAGAGTACAACTAATTAGAACATTGCTATCTTTAAAACACGGCACCAGATAAAAGGCCCACCAAAGTTCTTAATTTGTTGTTGTGGTCTGCTGATGTCAGCATGTGAGAGAACTAGAGCGGTCTAGCTCTGCTGTTGTCGTCTAGCAGCTTGTGTGCTGTCATTTCATTTAGTCACATTGAAACGTGTGCTCCTTTATTCTATGAATGTTTAGGAGTTCTTGGTTTATGTGCTTTCCTAGCAGTAGAATTATGTTTTTATCTACTTTTCCCCCCGTGCAAACAGCATTGTTTGTCCTGAGTTGTTTCATTCAGTAGTGTGGGTGATAAGTCTCTGCACGCTGGGCTTTGATCTAGCTCTGAGTGCCTGCATGAAGAGTCATCAGAAGCTGACTAGCTGGGATGCAGTCTTGTGCACGTGTGTGTATGTATTTGTGTTATTATGCATGTGTGTTAGTGTAGGCTATATAGCCTATTGTGTGTGTGTGTGTGTGTGTGTGTGTGTGTGTGTATGTATGCAGACTGTGTGTATGTATTTGATGTTGGCAACTCACTGTGTGAACCATTGAAATGGTGAAGCAAAGGTCAAGCACTTTATTTGAGAGACTCTGTATGTCAATAGACATTTACTCTCTGATCTCAAGTACTTAGGGAAATGGCTTTCATTCAAATAGCCACTCTGCCAAGTTCTTTGATCCTAAGTCAACCTCATCGTGAAGTGCCAAGTTGAGGAATAATAAGCCTCCAGTATCAATATCACACTTTGTTATAGTGTGACACTTAAATGATAGATAGTATTGATTTATGGGCAATAAAAATACTATTAAAACTGTGGGAAGACTTTATTAGCCATGTCCTGTAGACAAGGATGCATTCGGAGGGGTGTGTTCAAGAATGTCTGAATTTAATGTCTGTTTTTGCATTTTTTTATTTGACATGAATTTGCTTAATTGACCCAGACTGCTGCTTAACCCACTGTTAATCATTGCTTCATCCATACGCTCATTGAAACAGTATAGACTTTTGACAGTTCTGCACTGCCACCTGCTGGTTACCCCATGCAACAACACTGAAAACCTGTCCATGGCTAGAAGTAAGAAAACATGCCCAAGGCTTTTAAGTGCATGTCAGGACAAATTAGTGAAGCAATGGGAGAAGAGTTGTGCAAACACAATGCACTGTTGGTGGTGTGTAGAGTATAAATAGGGATGAACAAACAGAGCTGCCTCACGTACATGCATGTGTATGTACAGGAGGAACAGAAACACGAATGCATGCATATCCCCATCCCCCACTCCCTCACTCACCCCTTCTCTCTTGAGTTAAGAACAGTAAGTGAGATGTGCCTCACATCACGCTGTTGAGCTGGAAGAGGATTGGATTTGACAATTGAAAGTGAAATACTGACTTTTTTCTTCTCTTTGTCTTTCTCGCACTCTCTTCCTCCGTCTTCTTTACATTATCTCGCTCCCTCTGTCTCTCTCTGTGTATCCCCACCTCTTTCTCTGCCTCTCTCTTCTTTTCTTTCTCCAGCTCAAATTGAAATAATCCCTTGCAAGATCTGTGGAGATAAATCATCAGGGATCCACTATGGCGTGATCACCTGCGAAGGATGCAAGGTGAGCACACGCCACAGTCTTTTTGCCATCAGACTCTGAAAAGTTGTGTTTGAAGGGAGCCTTGAAAAAGATGAGGCGTCGCCAGCGTTTTTGTCATGTCATGTCCTGACTTGATTGATCACAAGGGGACACACGGCTGGTCTGATATCGATCGCTACCGTCACACCATTGACATCAAATATCCTGTTTATATTGAGTGTGATATTTCAGACACCATTGTTTGCCACCACTGCACTAGATTTACCATTTCATCATACTGCCTTGCTTGTCTTACAATGCTAAGACTTCCCCTCAATAAAGCAGTTTTCTCTATCTGACCATAGGCCCTTAGTCAAACAAATGTGAAAGATTTTACTCATTACCGCTAATTAGAATCAGGGAGCCATTTAATGTTTAAGGGGTTCAGCAACACGATTTTCAACTATAAATCACACCATTTTGTTGAAAGGATTCAGCTTGTCAACGATAATAGCTGCTTAGAGAGTGTGTCATTGAGACAGCTGTTAGCTTTTCACTGGTGATTAAACATCAAATGAACATCTTATTAAGAGATACATGTGCAGTAAGGCATGTTTCTGTCTTAATATGGTCATGTAGAATTTCTAGATATAAGCATTTTGTTGGTACGAGATTCATTATTTGTGCATCTGATTTCATAACTCAGTTCGCCATCTCGTCGTCAGTTCTATTAGAGCAGTGAGGGGTAGTTAATGAATTGTCGCGATGAACTTCTTTGATGTTTCTCAATGAGAGGGTCCCTAGTGTGAGGTGATTCTGAACAATCATTTCTCATTTGAACCTTTGCTTCTCCTCCATTTCTCCGCTTCCTTTCTTTTGCACTTTCTTTTGAAACATGATGTTAAATCAAGTCCAAATATGATTTTGCTCTGTCTCTTCTGTCCTTCCACCCCCCTCTCCCCCCCACCCAGGGCTTCTTCAGGAGGAGTCAGCAGAGTAATGCTGCCTACTCGTGCCCGCGCCAGAAGAACTGTCTCATCGACCGCACCAGCCGCAACCGCTGCCAGCACTGCCGGCTGCAGAAATGCCTAGCGGTGGGCATGTCCCGAGATGGTACGTAGAGGAAGGAGCACAGAGGGTGGATGGGGGTACCAGAGGGAAGGGGGTGTTTGTGAAGGTTTTGAGGGAGGGCAGTTTTGGTGTGGTACAGAGGTACTCGAGTTGAGTGTTAGATGGACTGTGAAACGTTCTTCCTAGCAAATTTGTAGCACAAATTACAAACATATAGTTAGTACTTGCCTGCCCGTGCAATGTTGGGGTCATCAGTGGTGTAGCAACACTCCATACTAATCCCAGATTTTCCTCTACCTCTATTATACTTTGGGCAAGTGATAGTTTCAGTTACAGTGGGTGAATGTGTGTGAGATTGTTCTGGAAGGGTCTGTGACAGGGCCCCACCCACAGAGAGACAGGCTGTGGAGTTCACAGGGCACAGAGACTCACAGCAGTCTCTAATCAGGCCAGGTCTTACGAATTCCCTTCAGCTGTCTTCCTCTCTCTCACATCCCACACTGTATGCGATCTACTGTACACACAAAGCACACACAGACAGCATGCACACAGACACAAGAGGTTTACATGAGGTTTAAAGGCCCTACCACTTCTAAATATATTCATGTGGCTTTTATATCACTTTTATCTGCCTCTCTCTCCATCCCCTCTCTCCTTACCTGTCTTCCACCACTACCATGACTCTACCACTCTCACGCTGTAGTGCAACCTGTCCTTCACACTCACCATTAGAGTACTCGTCCCTTTTTGGAAAAGAGCAGTTGTCTTACCGGATGACTAATTGATATGACATATGTGCTGACTAACCGCACAACAGCAGTCAGCAGGGTGTATGGGTCCACCTGTCCCTGGGGTACAGACAATGCCTCCTGACGCATGACACACTGGTCTCACGACACACACCTTGATGTTGTCCAAACAGGTTGCTTGTGATCGTGAGCATGCAACCTCATGCTCAAATCTGAGATCAACTTGTGCTGTAGACTTATAGGGTTCCCACCACCATGGAAAACCCTGTAAGAGTCAGGAAGTATTCAGATTAAATTGTAATTTAATACAATCCGATCCAGATTTTGGAAATGAAAATATATTTGAACGTCATTTTAAGTCTGCTGCATTGATTGATCCTATTATGTTTAAACTAACAGTCAGTGTACCAATCCCCCCTCCATCCACAGCGGTCAAGTTTGGCCGCATGTCCAAGAAGCAGCGCGACAGCCTGTACGCCGAAGTCCAGAAGCACCGCCTCCAGCAGCAGCAGCAGCAGCAGAGGGAAGCTGCCCACCTCCACACCAGCCACCCCCACCTCCACAGCCAGGCGCCAGGGGAGGCCGAGCCCCTCACCCCACCCTACGGCCTCACGTCCTCCACGGGCCTCACCGAGCTCCACGACGAGCTGGGGGGCTACATGGACGAGCAGCACACCCCCGAGGGGAGCTCTTCCCTGGGCTCGTCCAAGGGCGACACTGGCGGGGGCGGAGTAGGAGGCGTGGGCGGGTTCTACCTGGACATCCAGCCCTCCCCGGACCAGTCGGGGCTGGACATCAACGGTATCAAGCCCGAGCCCATCTGTGATTACGGCTCGGCTAGCGGCTTCTTCCCTTACTGCTCCTTCACAAACGGAGAGACGTCTCCTACCGTGTCCATGGCTGAGCTTGGTGAGTGTGTTTGTTTGTGTGTGTGGTGGGGGGGGAGTGTTAGTGGAAGGATAGGGAAGGGGGGGATTGAGATAAAGGTAGAAGAGGTATAACGATGGTGGGGACAGCAGCTTGCATGAGAGGGAAGAAAGAGAAGAGATGAGGCGAGGAAAAAGGAGGGGTAGCGAGGATAAGAGATGGGGGGAGGGGGATGGGAGAGAGCTACGATCTGAGAGAGGTGCAGTCGAGAGAGAAGAACAGAGAGGCATGCAGCACAACCATGGGGGCAAAACCAGACACCAAAGGTGGTTTAAAATAGCAGGAGGTTGAAAACTCATCTTCGGAGCTCATTAAAACGTGCGTGTGGTAATTAGTTGTCTGTTAATTAGGGCCAATTGGGATCCAAAGGGGCACGCGTTGGGGGAAATCAATTTTTTTGCTTCCCAAGAGTTTTACAGAATCTTTTCTTTTTTAGGGGACAAAATCATTTATCACAATGGTATGCTTTTCCCCCTACCGTTAGCAAATGCGTATATCCTTAGTTATTAATTGTTTTGTCTCATTCAAATGTACTGTTGTATCAGGTATTATTATTTTACCAACAGCAGATGATAAGAGCTGTATATCAACTACTGCCAGCAATGTCAAGCACAATCTTTGTTGTTTTGTTTGTTGTAGCTTTAATGCACTAGACGTGTGCATTGTGAGCTGTGTGGGAGCTGTGTGTTCCAGCATGTTGATACTGGGTGTCGTGTTGCGTTACAGAGCACCTGTCCCAGAACATCTCCAAGTCCCACATGGAGACGTGTCAGTACCTGAGAGAGGAGCTGCAGCAGATGACCTGGCAGGCCTTCCTGCAGGAGGAGATGGAGAACTACCAGAGCAAGGTACTGGACACTAGGCTACTCTGTATAGCTACAGGAATATACTCTGATATAAACTGTATAGTAGGGCTTCCTTCATCTCGTTGTTCTTTCATTGATCTTGTCCTTGTTGTTGTTGACGACAGTCCCGCGAGGTCATGTGGCAGCTGTGTGCCATCAAGATCACGGAGGCCATCCAGTACGTGGTGGAGTTCGCCAAGCGCATCGACGGCTTCATGGAGCTCTGCCAGAATGATCAGATTGTGCTGCTGAAAGCAGGTAACAAACTCTGTCACACGTCGCTAACACTTTATTCTGATGTGACAAGGGTAGTATCTGCAGAAACAGGATGTGACAAGGGTAGTATCTGCAGGAACAGGGTGTGACAAGGGTAGTATCTGCAGGAACAGGGTGTGACAAGGGTAGTATCTGCAGGAACAGGGTGTGACAAGGGTAGTATCTGCAGGAACAGGGTGTGACAAGGGTAGTATCTGCAGGAACAGGGTTCTAACACGTCACGTGTCGTAAGCACGGCAGAAGAATATATGGCATACAGTAGATATACCAAATGAGTTAGTATATTATATAGTATATTAGTATAATTCTTGTAAACTATTTCCAGTTAGTTACACAGGAAGCACTATAGTAGTGGCTTCGATGCTACAGTATGTTAACCACAGAGGGTCCCAGTCAGATCATAGCATCAAGGCTTATGTAGCATATTTATTAAACTGCAGCTATTTACTGTCTAGTCTGCACCAAAGACCCCAACCCTGTCATAGACATAAGACTTGGATGTGTACAATACATGTTTGTCTTAGATTTAGTTGTCTTAGTAAGGGATGCACATAACGACAATCAGAAAACGTAAAAAAATGGTACAGATATTCAGGATCATGTTACGTCTCACCACCCACTTAAATGCAGTTACTCTGACTTCAACCGCACACACTCACGTGTGCGAGCACACACACACACACACACACACGTACCAGATAACGAACAACAAACAGTGAATTGTGTTATTTCTCTCTGGCAGGTTCATTAGAGGTGGTGTTTGTCAGAATGTGCCGTGCCTTCGACTCACAGAACAACACCGTCTACTTTGACGGGAAGTACGCAGGGCCAGATGTCTTTAAAGCATTAGGTGAGTCATACTGCTAGACCCTGTCTTAGGGTGTGTGTGCTGCACGTGTGTGTTTGTGTGTGTCTAATTAGCCCAGACATCATTCAAAGAAAAAAAGAAATGAGGAGAGGGTGGCCTCTAGGACAAGACAGTACAAGGTTTGTTCAAGTCAAATCAAATTAAACTGGCTACGCACTTCTCAACAAGCATCTTAAATTAAATGTGCGTCCCATAAATGGTAACTATCCCTTTCATGATGCCTTGTAATGTACGTACCTCAGCCAGTTTTAACATCGTTGATTTAATAAAAGACGAAGACATGACCTCTTCCCTGACTCACTCTGACCACAAGTCCACAGAGACATAATTACACTGATTGAACTGTACTCTTAAATCAGGCATTGTCTCTACAGCTAGCTACCATGCCCCTGTCACTTCTGCCCAAGCTCTTAAGACAGCAGATATTCTGACTCCCCGCGTCTGCTCCTCTGCTGTGCTGCGTGTGGCTGTGTTGACAGGTTGTGACGATTTGATCAGCTCCGTCTTTGAGTTTGCCAAGAACATGTGCGCGATGCACCTCTCCGAGCACGAGATCGCCTTGTTCTCTGCATTCGTACTGATGTCGGCAGGTAGGCCCGTCTCCCAGCATGCATTATGTTTCAGTCACGTCGGTAGACATGAGATATTGTAATGCACATACACATTTTGAACACAAACCCTCACACCTTCACACAAACACACACACATAAACATGCATGCATACACACACATGCATACACGCTCATGTGCGCACACACAGTCAATAATAGGGTGTCTATGCTGTCAAGGAGATCCATGTTGAAAGACATGCTGTGCTGACAGCAGTCTTCTTGATGTTGTGTGTGTAGATCGGTCATGGCTCCAAGAGAAAGTCAAGGTTGAGAAGCTTCAACAGAAGATTCAATTGGCACTTCAACACGTCCTTCAAAAGAACAACAGAGAAGATGGCATACTCACAAAGGTAAACACAAGCCATTTGTACACACACATGCATGCACGCATGCATACACACGCACACACACTCTGGGAACTAAATTGTGGGTTGGTCCCATTATCTTCTCTGATCAAAAGGAAATGTGGGCTTGCCAGCTGAATCCCCAATGACCTTTCTGTTTTCTATTCTCTCACCTTCCCTCTCTCTTTCATTGTCTCTCTGTCTCACTGTCACTTTAACTCTCTCTCTCTCTCTCTCTCTCTCTCTTCCTCTCCTTCTCCCCCATCCTCTCTCTTCCTCTGTCTTTCGATCTTCCTTCTGCTGTCTTTCTTCCTCTCTCTATTTTTATCTCTTTTTCTCCATCCCTCTCCACAGTTAATATGTAAAGTGTCCACCTTGCGGGCCCTGTGCAGCCGGCACACAGAGAAGCTCACAGCGTTCAAGGCGACGTACCCGGACATTGTGCGAGCTCACTTCCCCCCCTTATACAAGGAGCTGTTCGGCTCAGACTTTGAACAGGCCATGCCCCTGGACGGCTAGCCACTGAAACACATGCTGTGCTGCGCGGTGGTGTTTTACCATACCGGACCGTACTTTAACGGACAGAACACGGTTTAAAGAGAGAGAGACACTGATGGTGACCCTGAGCTTTTTTTGAACAGCTGGCTCGCTGCTGAAAAAAATGGAGGGATGGTTTTTACTCATCTGTTTGAGTTGTGTTCATCTTTCTTCACCTCTACCTTGCTTTGCCCCATCCTGGCAGAAGAGTTGGATAGGTTGGAAAGGATAGAGGAGGAGGGGACGCAAGACACGCGCACACACACACACACACAGTACATATCTTCTGTTAGATCGAACTTAGCCCACTTGCATCTGTGTATTGTTCAGTTTACGATTTTAAAAGCTTATAACTGCAGATTGAGAAAATATAAGTGAATGTCACTTGAAAGTCCAACTGGGTTCTTCTTGTTAGTTTTTTAGTAGATTTTTTTCAAGCTATTTCGGTTTTTAATTGCCAACTCTCCGATTAGGCAATACATGAGAAAAGAAAATGAGTGATAAGATAAAGCTATAGCCTGAAGATGTGACCCAAGCCTAAGGCCCTTATAGATAGATTAATAAGACTTAATTGTGTGTGGTTGGTTGTTGTGGGTTAGGGTCAGTTCAAACCTATTCTTTTTGTTTAATTTGATCATCGGTCTGTACAGAACACAGTTTATTGGTTTCTGGTTCACAGTTGTAGACGATGCAGATTCCCTCAGAATCCCTCCTCATGGAGCAGTCGTCCACTCGGGGGCTCTGGAGGGATCTGGACTCACATCAATGAAACACTGCTATGAAACCCCTCACCGCAAGAGTGGAAATTAGAGAAAATCTAGCTCACCAACCTCAATACCAGGAGTCCATTCCTTTCAGTAACTTTGTCCTATGTCCTACAGGGTATCTTGCCCATAAGTACAAACTATAAATACAAAATGAGTCAATGTAATGAAATGATAATGTTTTTAGAATCTATTTTGAAGAACTTGTATTATAGCGGTTGTGCACTTATTGCAAAATTTTACCAGGCACTTTTGGACCTGTCTTTAATTTATGAAGAATTGTGTATAACTTGGGTTTTTGAAGTGTTGCATGTTCAACATCACATCAAACACAGATGTATCAGACAAATGTGTCCTTCTATGCTGGAATCATGAAGTGAATTAGCAAGTTTAAATAAGCAATATTGTTACGATCATGTAGACTCTCCCATCAACACCTAATATTTTCTTTAAATATTTTTGTTCACGTTTTACCTTGATTTTATAAATCTACCTCTCATTGCCTAACCAATTCAATCAGTGTCACTGAACACACTGCACTAAAACACAACCATACAATTTAATCAGCCTAGGCCTGCATTTTCCTGATACATCTATACACCCCATAGATGTAGACATAAAAGTCTACTCTTTAGAAAATGTTAGACCTACTGAAGTTTCTGGCGAACAAGCGTCAAGATCTATCAAATCATTGCATGCCTTGGCTATCCATCAGCTCTATCTAGTGGTCAACAGGAAAACAGTACGATTGAGTCTAATCAGATTCTCTCATATCCATAGAGATCAATTCGATCTCTTTCAGATTCATCCCCAAAAAACCCATCCTTTCTTCTACCTTTTGTGTCTCACCCTTTAATATATAAGTAACATTTGCGTATTTCCATCTTTACAGTCTTTATAACAGTCACCATATACAGTTTTTGAAAAGGCACTTAAGCACTGGTATGCGGTCAGCTCTAGGAGGTTTATCTCTCAGGCTGTAATAAAGTAGGGGTAGGGCTCAAGAAATCCCAGATTTGCTCTAACAGAAAAAACATAAATAAAATGGACCCTTAGACCCAGAGAGAACAATAGAAAACAAGTGGTGGTGTGCTTGCCATGGTGACTCTTACTGTTTCCCCAGTTTCTCACATAACACTGGTCATTGCATGGAATAAAACACAAAATGGAGGGAGCAATGACAAAAACCGAAGCCTTGTCTGGTGGTGGAAGTCTTTTAAGTTGATTTCCCCTCAGAAGAGGCAAAACGAACAACTTCTAAGCACTTGGCGTTTATCTGCAATACGAGAATAAGTGCTGTGGATGTGTGGGTTTGAAGGAAGGTTCATCAGATGAGGAGCTCACATTTTATCCATGTAGCTGATGTTTTGATGTTATTTTTTGAGGACAGGGTTTTACACAAATTACTGGCAGTGAGTATGTGTGGGTGTGTATGCATGTGTGTGTATGTATGTGTGTAGGTGTATATATGTGTGTGTGTGTGTGTGTGTGTATGCTTGAGGACATTCCAGAACATACAGAAGCAGTGGTTGGAGTAGATGCGCTTTGCCTGAACTGTGTTTTTGTATATTTTGATTTTTTTTGCACAGCAAGGTCATTCCTCCATTGCGCAATACAACCATGCAATTTGATACTATCCCTCAGGGAACATTTAAGCTGTGTACACCATTTTAGGTTGATTTCCACATTTTACATTTGGTTGAGAACAGTCTACTAAATATGCAGAGCCCATGTAGCTTTAAAACCATCAAAAAAAAGAACAGGTTCCAATCCGTATTAGATTCAGCACCTTTTCCTAATTTATTTGTAGGTGTGAAATCATCAAAACTTTGTAGGCCCAAACTCAATGAAATTATACTTTTTCCCCACCACATTTTCCACAATGCATTGAGTAAAGCAGATAACTACATCAGGTTAATTTGTATATTCACTAATAATAATAATAATAATAATAATAATGAATCCCAAAGGGCTTCATCAAATTTCAAAGAAAGCTAAACTTGCACTATGATGCCACAACCGTGGATTATTTGATTAAAATAAAAAGAAATACACACAGTAACTCAGGGAGAATTAGAAGTTCAGTATTAAGAGCTTGGCCCAATATCTAGCAATGTACTGACGATCCAGAGGGGTCCGGGTGTTTCATTTGCCTAAGCTTATCTGCATGCTGACTTACTGACCAATACTATACAGTGTATTCTGCAGTCTGTGCCAAGTTGCCGCACTCTGGGGTTGATTTCTAGAGATCAATAACAAATGCTAGGAAAGTAATTGAGGCACTTGAGATCCAAAGGTGGATTTCACAGTATAAAATAGCAATTGACCCAGGGTTGCATAGAAGATATGCATATAGATAACAGTATTAGTCAAATAATGAGACATGTTGTGCACAATATCACGTCCTTGCATCAGTTATTGACAATATCAAGCAATAATGGCTGGTGGTAACAAATCCATAGATGTTCATATTCCTCCTTTGTTTGACTGGAGGTTTCTGAAGTTCTGATATAGTTTGTCTCTTGAGTTACACCTGTTCCTCTAGGTGACTGCAGTGTGTGTGCTTGTGTGTGTGTGTGTGTGTGTGTGTGTGTGTATGTTTGTACATACTTGCCTGTATACCGTATGAGAAGCTTACATTTCCCTCCTCTGTTGACATAGAGATCCAGACAAGGCTTGTATTCAGGACCGCTTGGTTAAATAGAAGAAGACTGTCTGTCTGTCTTTCCTCCTAACTTTCTTTTGTTTCCCTCTCAATTACACTTCTATCTTGATGACAACTTTCTCAAGTTTCAAAGCACATAAATGAAAGAGCATTTTTATTTCACAAATAAAGAAAGTAACTTAGCCATAACAGAATGTCAAGCAATAATGTAAATCTACCTTTTTCTCTCTTTTTTTGTATAGTTAAATTGCATGTCTGTGCAAAGTTTTATTTATCACATTTAAATTGTATTTTTTATTCTTGTCCTTATTTTGAACTCAGTGTTTGCTTCATGTACGGTATATTGATTGGTTCTGTTCTGAGAACTATGAACATGAGCAGGATGTACATACACAGTACATCACCCTCCTCTTCATCTCCACTATTATTTGAAATCACTTATGTAAGTAGCTTTATATATTGTCTATAGGCAAAATGAAGATACTGCTATAGATGCTTACTCCGTACCAACATGTATCTGTTGATTAAAGGCACCATGGTGTGCTCTATCTGTTCTGATATACAGTACTGCGCTCCTTTAGATTTAGTTTAGTTAGAGAGTGCAGTATACATTTTCTTTCTTGGATGTGTGGTGCTAGGTTGCTTTTGTCAGCAGGCCCTTGAGATGTTGAGACTACGCCACCCTGTTTGTTTATTTGATTTCACAGAGTATCTACACATTATTATTGTTAATATGAGTAATTATGATGAGTAATGATCATAATACAATGCCTACCATACCCAGCATGCACCTGTATCAGTGTGCTTGTCCTTGGGGAGACAATTTTTTTTCTTTGTTCGTTTAAGTTTGTTAAAAGGCAATAGCTTTGGATTTTTATACAGAATAAAGCTACAGCACCGGAGTTTCAATATAAAAAAATATAAAAAAGATATGTGTTTGTTTTGGGCTTAAAAAGCCGTAATTGGTTGTGATGTTTTTGAACTTTTGTCAGATGTGATTGTGAAACATTTTGGTGCGATCCGAGGCTCATGATGTGGCCCATGTCAACCAGCATGGTGTTAATATCAAGCTTAAATTTACACAGAAAACAGAATATTCCATTGGATTTGGAGGAAGTGTCGACCGTGTTTTTGAAAACATTCATTGTGGATTTCACACAAAAGAAGATGTATCGAAATTCAATGATACTTACAAAACGATTTTCTGAATTTTATAGGGATATCTTGAAAATGTATAAAAAGAAGTCCAATTTGAGTTAATTCTGGTTGACATTTCACTTGCTTTAGTGCTCAGTTTTTAAGGCCAGAAAAAGGATGATATAATATAATAAAGGAATGGACAATCTATTTCATGTTTTATTTTGTAAGGTTATTTCAATGTGTGTCTTTGTTCTTTTACAATAATAAGTCCTCATAGGTTGGGGGAAAAAGGCACAAGCAACTCTGTTAAATGAACAACCTGTGATTTTAAATGAAGATCCAGTTCAGTGGTTTGGTCACATTTTAATGTCATATATTTGCTACTGATTTTGAAATGATGACATTGGGACGTACCTTTTTACCCAGCTCTGTTGAACTCTATCACTTTAGTTGTCTTCGCGAGAACAACTTTGTCCCTCACCTCACCCATTCAAGTATTTTGATTTATTTTGTAAATACAACTGTAAAGAAAATAAGAACATTTTAATGTTGTCTTTTAAATACTTTTCATTCTAATATGATTATTGTTATATTGTACTTAGAAACTGTACCTTTAATATGACCTTCATCAAAGGTGCATTGGACACATCGATTTTTGATGTGTATAATGTATTGTTATCCCATAATAAAATGACAGCTTGTAAAAAAGAAAAAAAAGAAGCTAGCAATCAGCACTGCACACCGGGTCATGATTTGAGTCTGCTGTCATTGTTTCAGGTTCCTTGTGTTCTGTGGCTTCTCATCTACAATCAACTTACACTTATTTGACATTTTCAACATATAAAATACAAAGAACTTGCAAGATCGTATTTTCAGTATTCAGAGCCCTTTGCTGTGACATTCCAAACTGAGCTCAGTGTATTGTGCTGAAGCATCAATGTAGGGAAGCTGATAAGAAAGGATCGTGTTCAAGAGCACAGTGTCCAGCAGAGGGTGTGAAAGAGACTAAAAGCTTATTGAGTGACAATTTCCACACAAGTTGGATTGAATCCTGCCTGGTCTCAGTACCCCTCTACACAGTTATACAGTTTATTTTTCACGGTTTTGATGCTGGGGCATGTTTCTTTATTTGAATCTACACATCTTAATTTATATCCATAAAGTTTATTTTGCAGACTACAGACTGAATATACCAAAGTTTACTAAAAACAGGCCAAGCAGTTGCAAACATCCATCTCAATATGGGTGTGTATTATATACACTATTAGATTGAGCTTCATACTATGTCCAAACCTGTGGAAGGTTGTAGAGTTTATAGTTCTAAATATTTCTTCCACACATCACTTAGTTTTTGTCAAGACAATGGAGACTGTGCTGTGAGTTTGGTCCGTGGTCTACTGCCAGTAAACTTTGGTTTGGCCTTCGAAGCCACCGCCCCTCCCTCACTACACCCACAACTGTGGCCCCATCTTCCCTACGTTGCATACCCGACCCTGACGCCCCTCCCCCTCCCTCTCTCCAATCACAGCTGCTTCTGTGTGACTCACCCCTGCTCTGTGACTCTCTAACACTTTGTTTGCCATGTTACCATATCGACAACAGGGAGTGGGAGACTGATAAAAGACCTTAGATGTCCCTCGCACATAAATACAAGTGTTGAACTACATGGGTTTGTTATATTTTACGTGGAGACATTCTGTAAGAATTCAGTTATTTGACTTCATGGGTTAAATCAGAGCAAGAATGGTCAAAGGAAGGTTATATTAAATAGATATTTGATAACATTGCAAATGAACGAAATCAATTACAAGGCAAGCTCCTTACAAAATAAAGGCCTTACATCTTACCTACTCTACCATGATTATTGTAAATCAGAGCGAGAAACGTGACTATCAATGCAACAGTAAGTTACACAATGAGGTATGAGACCCATCAAGTAGAGACGCCTTACAGAAACTCCAGATTTTAGCACATGAGAGGTGGGGGCACATTGGATGCTTTTAAATATGTTCAGTGCATCTCTGGAAAGACATAATGTGATTGTTACACCGAACCTTGGCAACTCCCTGGCCAATGTTGTGTCCCAGCCTATACTCTCAACAAAAGTCTTTGTTCTGACATGTTCATTTGTTCTTACACAGCGTTTATAGTCCTGGAATAAGGCATGTGCTGTTATCAGGGTTATCACCTTCTCTGACGCTGAAGCTAAAATACATTTATGACAGGCTTGCCTTGTTTTAAATTCCTTCTCAATTTTTCTCTTTCTGTTGTGAGTGGGACAGAGAGTGTGATATTTACAATACTACAGATCTTTAGCATGGCAAAACAGCTACAGTACAGTGACAGTCATTCTACTGCCTATTTGAGATTTGATATCCATTAGTGGGGGACACTCCTTGGTTTACGATTAGCAGTAACGTAGTAGAAAAGCTGTGATACTATGGACACAGAGATAGATCAATTGTTCTTGCCTCATACTTTGTTACACTGAGTTGAGGAACTGCACAGAGGTTCAGTTCTCATATCTCTGATGTGTTATCTCACCATGGAAACGCTGTCCAAGACACTTAAGGGTGTGGTGCAAGGATATTCTCCTAACCCCTACCACCCCCCCCCCTCTCCTTTCCCTTGAACAGATCCTCTCTTGGCGTAGACTAGAATCACTTGTCTTCACTCCACACTCCCCGCATACTTCTCACATACCAATGGATTGCAACATGAGAAGCAAACCTCTTTCGCTTTTTTGAAATGGTACAGAAAATGTGTTTTAAAGTTCAAAGCACATAGAGCCATGGTGCTGATAAAATACCTTAGATAGACCTTGTTAACAGTAATTTAAGGGTTAGCTAACCCTAACGTGTGTAAGTTATTTTATATGATGTCGAAGATATATACCATTTCAAACTAACCATCAAGCTAATTATTATCAAGTCATCACTTTGTAGAACAGATTAATACTTACCTTTTATCAAAAGTGATGTCCGGGGGGATTTGAACCTAGTATCTCTTGATCTGAGATATATATTTTGATCAAGTACTTACCATAGCTGTTTGCTTTTGATTGATATGTAAACCTATTAACTATGTATGCTTCTATCAATATTTAAATATAGATTAATCTTAATCTAAAGTTTGTCTCATTTACTTTCAGAGCTGAACCATATCATCTTTAGCAACATGTCACAACATGTCACATGTCACAGACCAATGAAACCCCACAGATGACTCAAAACCCCAATGACTATCCATTGACAATATTATATGTGGCAATGTGCTTTGAGATGACGTGATCCTGTTCAAAACCGAGCGTTGTGTGTGCCTCAGAGTGTAAATGAATCAAGAATGAATCAATAAAATAATTAATCAATCAATAAACCAATGAATCAAACAATCAATGAATCAATGATTGAATGAGTCAATGAATCAAACAATCAAATAATCAATGATTGAATGAGTCAATGAATGAATTAATCAAGCAATCAATCAATGAATCAATGAATCAATGATTGACGGAATCAAAGAATCAATTAATCAAGAATGAATCAATGAATGAATGAGTCAATCAATCAAAGAATCAATGATTGAATGAATCAAAGAATCAATAAATCAAGAATGAATAAATCAATAATCAATAAATCAAGAATGAATCAATCAATAAATGAATCAAACAATCAATGAATCAATGGTTGAATGAATTAATGAATCAATGAATTAATGAATCAATGTATGAATTAATGAATCAATAAGTGTGTCTGGACTCCGTGGGGGATTCTTCTTCGGATGTTGGGCAGGCGCCCTTTGATCACAAATTCCCCATGGGGTCTAAGCTCCAAACTCTTGTACATTTATCATTATGTAAATAAACATCACTTTACTCATCCCAGGTCTCTCCTGATTGAAGTGTCATTGTTTGAGCTTGGACCAAATCTGACAATGCTTGCCATATGAAAAACGTCTTATTTTCCTTACTAGTGATCTGGGAATGGCTCAATTGGATGAGATGTTGTGCTAGCAGCCAGCAAATTAAGTGTTGTAGGTTCAAATCCTGTCAGAGGCATAGTTTTTTGTATTTAAAAAAAATATTCTGACAGAAGGGTTTATAGTCTTCTGGTCAATCCTTCAATTGTGAAACATAGCAATGATTGTTTATTTAAGCCCATCACAACTCTCCGATCATCACACAGCGAGACTGTGTAAACCACTGCAAAACAAGCCGGGTTCACCACAGTAGCTAGCTACTTTATGCATGGTAGTGTCAGATTCACAACCGAGTTAGCTCAATTTTACTACATTTTGCAATTTTTGAGGGAGGAATCCGCCATTGCTGCTTGCAGCTATATTTGTATCTGGTCTTGTGACATAAGGGGTGAGTTAGAATGAGTGGCAAGCCTGTGCACAGTGATGATGTCGTCACTATGGGTCATCTGAGGGTGATGGGATGTTTCAGCTTCATCATAAACTCAGTTACCCAGACAAGCTTCAACTTGATATATGTCCTCACTTTCACCAGCATCATCGCCAGCAAGTAGTTACAAGGTGTAACAGTTTAATTGAATTGAAACACATACTTTTTGGGAATAGACACAGTAGCATTGAACTTCAGCATCCCAATCATTTGGATTGTCTTCATCACAAAACATAACTTGCAAATGCCAGATCATGAAGGGATTCGGGAAATAGAACAAGATCTAACAAAATATACCCTATTTGCTGGCATGGTCTCGTAGCACTATCCCTTTTAGAGACAGGTCCATTGCAGAACTCAGTGGAAGAAATGCAGATCATGTGAGATCACGAGGAGCTCTGGGCTGTGCTGTGAGAGACTGCAGCCTGAACAACCAAACAGCTGAGATATTAGCTTAGCAATGTTAGCATAAACCCTACATGACTGTGATGGCAGTAATTTTCTTGGTGAGGCTATAGAGGAGTGGTGAGTTGGGAATATGCCCCGGTTAGATCACTGGAATGTTCCCTGTGAATTCCTCCGGTGAGGATGGAGATATGGTTGTGTTGGACAGGCCAGAACCTCAGGACACTTGGTCAAGTCGAATCTATGATCGGTGATAAGATTCACTTATAAAATCAATTATGTGTTTCTTGGGTACTACTAATACAATAGAAGAGTTCCCTGTAACAGCAAAGAGACATGAACCTGGTACTATACTCACTGGCAACTTCCATTTCCTATCCCCAAACTGACCTTACACACTAAATACTAAGACCATACCAACAAAAACAAACAGGACTCTCTACCCTACAGTCCCAGTTACACCCCAGCCTTACTACCCCTAGTCCTTTGACCATGTAAATGATGGGCACAGTCTGACAGGCATCGTGCCAACCGATGCCACTCACACTCTTAACCCAGAGAAAAAGAGCTTTTCCTTTTTAATTATGCCGTTAAAGTGAATGAGTTGTCAAGTCTGACATGCTTTATTGGGCTTTAACGTACCTTTTAGCAAATGAGGTGCTCAGCCACGACAACTGCGGGGGCGTGAAGAGTGTGTCGTGGCCTGCAGATGATTGAGTGAAGGTTGTTTGGGGGTTGCCCGCTTGTTTGCACTGGCATCCACTGAATTACAACACCATCCTTTCAGCCTGTCCCACAAACAGCGGGTTCAAATGAATTATTAAAAACAAATAGGACGGGAGGTGTGAAGGATGTGGAACTGCATTACCCCAAATGCATTGGGAAACCTATTTTTCAATTACAGGTGCCTGTCATAGCCAGGGGCATTAAACAAAGACGGGAAGGATTACCTAATATTTATCCTAGAGCGTGAGTAATAGGAAGTCCGATATGAATCATTGTTTAGGCGAGTTCGGTGAAAAAGCAGTCTGAAGAGAGACAGAGACTAGTTTATTGATCCTGACGAGGGTATTTGAGTCATGTCAAAAATGCTGAGGCTTCAGTTAAAATGCCTTTCAATTGGGTCTGGAATGAGTTATGCCATACTTCATGTAGAATGACATCTCTCACTGGGGCATCACATTTTAAACCATGCTATCCAAATTGAATCAGAAAAACAGAGCTGTTTTTAGAGGTGTATTGCTTGTTTCAACATTGTGAGATGAAGGATTAGACAGATGTTTGGACATGGGCTTTCTGAGAGTGGTGTTTGATCATATGACAGTAAAACAGGAAGTTTCCAGAACAATGTACGGCATACAACTGCCCTGAAGGCAAAAAATTACAGCTTCACAGAGTCTGGTTCTCTAAGAGGAAGTTGGGTCGAGGGTGGAGTGAATAGAGACAGGGGAGGAGTATGTGCCATGGGGCAGGAGTTGGACCCATGCTCAGTGAGTCATATCATTCCAGCCTGCCTCTGGTATTTAAACACTACACCCTTTACCGTCTCCATAACGGGAACTACAGTAACCACAGTGCTGCATCAGTGAGGTTCTGTCCGAAGTGCTTCCACTAAGGTAAGTCTGCCCTTCGAGCTGCTTTGTCGACCTTTCTCTATCCTTCTACTGAAGCCCTTTCACTCCAAAGGCCCCTTTGTGTGAGTTGAGACAGTTTTATGTGTTAATATGTGTGTTAGAGAGAGAGAGAAATTAGTAAAAGACAGATTATTAGATCTTGAGAGAATTAATTTATACATTTTCTTATTGGAAACAGTAAACCTTTTTTTGCATAGTGTCGACATTTACCACATCAGAAATGTTTATTTAAATGTGATTTGATTAGTCTCACATTGTGTGATTAATTCCCCACACCCCCACATTTTGTAGCCTGTTTTGTGCACAGTTTTGATTAGGTAGGTAAATATTTCACAGAACAGAGTCTTTGCTCTGACATTCTTTGCAGATAGGTAATGGTTTCATTGAAGTGTTGCTGGGTGTGTCAGAGCAAAGTTTACCCTGGAAACACACACCTATCATTTACTGCACACTGCCATTAGACTGTAGGATCCCCAATGCTATCACACTCATTATCATCATTACAGATATAACCATGAGACAATTATTAAGCTTCAATTAGCTTACACAATACTTAGATGTATAAATTGATTGCCTCAACTTTGTGTGCTAATAGTTGTTTATGCTGAATTATGGTTGTACTATAACTGAGAAGTAGAATTGTAGGCCTTTGGTGATGACTGCAGGAGCAGGACATGAGTCATACGTTAGGATCTTTGTAACTGGTTGCTAAGTGATGGTTTGATAATATTTTTGCTAAGTACCACCTCCTCCCTTTTATGGTTTCCTACAATGAACTTTAAACATGTCAACTACTTGTCTTTTGCAGAAATCATAAAAAATGTCATTGGTCTCAGAATTCTTGGGACAGCTCACGCTGAATTTCGACGGGGTGAGTAAAGCTCCAGCACAACTATTATGAAAATGAACAGTCACCACTTAAATTTAGGAGTTATTTATAATTGCAATACGATTAATTAATGCATTAATGAGGCCAACACATTGAGGTCAATCTAAATCCCTTCTCTTATCTCAGCTGTGCTTTTTTGCGTCCAGACCAATCCATCGTAGTTCATAATTAATTTCAACATCATAAAAGAACCCATGGACCTGTATGACATCCAATGTACAGTACAAGCAAATGGCACCCATTGTGGGATGTGTGCTAATGTAACATGGTCCCACGTAGGAGACTGAGCCCAAATTCCCCACTGTGGTGCCAGTAGCAGACTTTGACCCAGCCAAGGATGCTACACGGATTGAAACAGCCATCAAAACTAAGGGTGAGAAATGTACATCAGTTGACAGCCTGCAGTTTTACAACTGGCTGTTAGAAAGATTGTTCAGAATGTGCAAATTAATAGAAACCTTACTGAATTGGAATGACTCCTAGCTGGTGTATTTGTGTTTGGAACGTTCCATGGAACAGTAGTCCTGTGTGGGTAAAGTTGGGAACACTGAGTCACTGACTAACTACAAAGGAGTTTTCTTCCAGACCACGCCTAGAACCATCTGCCATAATGTGTACCTACCAATTTGCTGAAACAATTTGGATAGTTATTTAGCAAATTACACATAATGGCATAAAATAATTGTACTCTAACATGACCCATTATTTGTCTGTAATACAGTTTTGTTCATATCTTAAAAGGTGTTGATGAGCAGACCATCATTGACATCTTGACGAGACGTAGCTACTCTCAGAGGAGAGAAATCGCCTTTGAGTATGAAAAGAGCGCAAAGAAGGTGAGGGAAATGTGACTTTCGCATTTAGGCCACATCATTTAGACTTTGTTAAAAGAAGATGAAGATTTGTGTATCATGAAGTTGTGTTTTATCCTTTTTTTATTTTGCAGGACATGATCACAGCCCTGAAGGGTGCCCTCTCTGGCTCCCTGGAGCATGTGGTTCTGGGCCTGATGAAGAGTACTGCTCAGTATGATGCCTCAGAGCTCAAAGGTTCTATGAAGGTAAGCATGAGGAAGGAGAACCCTTGTCAGTTTCCACACTTCCACTCTTTTTAACGTTTAAGCAATCAATAGTCCAAAAAAACAATTATTTTTGACTGTTGATGGTAGATGATGGTTGATAGTTCTATTGCATATAAAGGGAGTAACAATGAGGGGAAGTCTCTGTACTTGTTTAAGACTCGCCCATGTTGATTTTATTACCAAATCTTCGAGCAACAGTACATGAGGCTATAAGAGAGATGTTCAGACATTGCTGCCCTCTTGTGGCCAAAATGAATTACTTCTACAGACTCAAGTTAGGCAGTAGTAGCAGTTGTAGATTTCTTATGCTGTTCTGTTGCACTGCCTGACACAAAATATTTCATCCATCCAGGGTTTGGGAACTGATGAAGAGACCCTGATTGAGATAGTCTGCTCACGGAGCAACGACGAACTGATGGATATCAAAAGTGTTTACAAGGAGTGTAAGTTCATCCCCTTTTCTCCAGTGAGGCTAATGTACGAAACTTTCAAATGATGAGGAAGGCTATCACATAGTTACATTTGTTTACTTTCACATTAATTCCACTCTGCATATGTACAGTGTTCAAGAAGGAGCTAGAGAAGGAGGTCTCTGGTGACACCTCAGGGGATTTTGCAAAGCTGCTTCTGGCTCTCGTACAGGTAAAACCACACAGCTTTGAACAGATGACAAGAAATGTGTCTGTTTGAGCGCTGGGTGTTGACTTTGTCTTTCAAATTTCTGTCCTTCGATAGACCAAGAGAGATGAGCCAGCAAACATTGTGGACTATGAAAAGATTGACCAGGATTCAAGAGTAAGTTCAAATGTGAATAGTAAGCTTGGAATGTCTGCTGCCAAGCCTTCGCAGTATACACACAATTGGTTTATTGTTGAACTTATAAACCCAACTTGCAACCATTTCAAATATTTTATTAGTCCGTTTATATTAGGAAACCTGTCAATTGAAAATACACATTTAGCTTACCCATGACAGAAATAAGCTTTCTAAGCAAACCTTTTTGTTATGGAAAATGTTGTAAAACATGGGACCAACACTTTACATGTTGCATATATTTCTGTTTTTTTTATATCGTCCCAACATGCATTGACAACTTATTTTAGTTGACCTTGTTGACCTCATTGAATCTCGGTTTGTTATGTGTACAGGGGTCATTAATTAGCTGTTTTGTCCATGCAGGCTCTATACGAAGCAGGTGTGAAGAGGAAGGGGACTGACGTGGCCACCTGGATCTCTATCATGTCAGAGAGAAGTGTGCCCCACCTACAGAAAGGTACCATGCAATACATTTGAGTAGATATTGCTGCTAGTATTTCTCATTCCATTATTGTGATAGCAATTTAGAGTGTTAGAATTGTGGAAGGGGTGTCCCAGACCCACATTAAGAGTTAGGGAACCCCCATAAGAAACAAAATGTACTTTGTGGGTACACTTACCTTGGGGACCCCTGAAGACTTTTGACAAAACTTAAAAATTTAAACACTGGTGGGGTCAACACTCCATCCTAAATCTGCCCAGACATATGTGTGACCTTGCTTGAAGGTTTCAGAACATGAGTTCTGTTCTCTCTGGTAGTCTTCGATAGGTACAAGAGCTACAGTCCCTACGATATGAAGGAGAGCATCAGGAAGGAAGTGAAGGGAGATCTGGAGAAGTCCTTCCTCACTCTGGGTAATGATCTACCATAGAATCCCCTGTACATACCTGTCTGTCAATCTACCTATTTTTCATCTACACCACCTCGTCCTACTTCCTGAATGATCCACCCTCCTGCATGTCTGGTTGATAAAAAAACATTAAAAAAAGGATTAGATGATCAAACTTTAGTCTACGGAAACATATTCTTTATTCAACACTCAACGTTTGTACACTCTTGATGTTAATTGACTACGAATACTCGCATTCGTACGTTCCTTGAATTCCTCTCAGACTTGTTTTATAGATAGCCACAGGCGGAATCAACTGCTTATAAATACTGGATGAGTCTCCTCCTGTCTGTGTGGCAGACTGTTTGTGTCAGTCAGGCTCCTCTTCCGCCGTTTACCTACCTCGCTGCCTCTCCCTCCAGTATCTTTACAGTATTACATCTGGCAGAGTAGAATTATTCGTAAACCCAGGAGAGAGACCCCCCAACCCTTTTCCTCTTTTCCATTTCCCTCTCTCTCCCCTATCCTCCTCTCTTCTCCATTCCCACACACCGTTCTTATCCATCATGTGACCTGTATATGCTTTTTTATGTACTGTAATTGAACGTTGTTTGTTGTTTGAAAGACATTTGATTTCAAGATATTCCTCAAAGTAAAATGGATAAAAGCCTTAAATCTTGAGGCAGCTCCACGAACAAGGAAATCTTAATTTTATTTGAAAGAAAGTCCTTGTGAGTATACAAAAAAGGGGAATGCAGCTTAACTAAATATGTTGTTCTCTTGCTGTTGCAGTTGAGTGCTTTGAAAACAAGCAGTTGTACTTTGCTAACAGACTCAGCGAAGCTATGAAGGTAATTTGTCGCAGTATCCTGATCAGGTTTTTTCATTATTATCCATGAAAACACAGCTTTAACAAATGACTCCCGTCTTGGAAATGATACTGAGAATCAAAGATGAATCTCTCAGGAGAATCATCCCAGAGAAACATTCCCTCTGACTTTAACAAATTGATTAATTGATTGCATCATGTATTATATACAGGATGCAGTTCCTCTTAGATCCTAGATGTTCGAAAATATACTAAATTATCAATTTAGAAAATAATCTGTTATCATAGCAGTGATCACCTTTGTAGAGACGCTTAACAGCAGTACATGGCTGTGAGAGCCATTCAGAATATGCTGATCCACGATAATAATAGTGTGCTGTTTATTTGGGTCATCAACAGAGCAAAGGCGCCAAGGAGAAGGTGGTGACCAGAATCATGGTGTCTCGCTGCGAGGTGGATCTCATGAAGATCCGCACTGAGTTTAAGAAGACGCATGGGAAGTCCCTCTACCAGACCATCGCTGTGAGTGCTTCACCCATCTGTCTGTCTGTCTGTCTGTCTGTCTGTCTGTCTGTCTGTCTGTCTGTCTGTCTGTCTGTCTGTCTGTCTGTCTGTCTGTCTGTCTGTCTGTCTGTCTGTCTGCATGTCTGTCCACCAGCCTGTCTGTTGCTGTTCTAGTCTGTCTGTCTGTAATGTGACTACATTTAAGTACCATATGCCTCTCTAATTTGAGTATAATGGTCAATCAGGCTGACTAACACAATGTGTCGGATCTTGAATGACACCCTCCTTTCATTCCCCACCAGGAGCATACTAAAGGAGACTATCAGAAGGCCCTGCTGAGTCTGTGTGGAGGGGATGACTAAAAACGACATTCCCCATCTCTGTACCTTGTCCCAGAGGTATGATGATGCCCTGGTCTCATTGGAGAAAGGTCTCTAGTGATACAAACAATGAATACAGCACTGTAATGGTCATTAGGTTTCAAGCAAGTGCTTGTTCATTACCAAATTGACTACAGTATTAGAGGTCCTGATTTTTCAAAGATGTCATCCCTTTTTTCTGTGAAGACAAGATGATCCCTGGGATGCCAACTGAAGAATACATTAATAATGTTTAAAACTATTATTCACTGATTTTATATCTAGGACCGTTTTGTTTTACTTAAAAAATAAAGGCTCACATTTCAAGTACATTTTGTCTGGTCTTTTTCTCTTCATACACCCACTAGAGTGCGCTAGAGCAGTACAATGCATTAGTTCCTGATTCAACCGACGGCTCGGTTGAAACCCTAACCCCGCTAGCCGGCCGGAACACCACATTAAGGCCCCGTCCACACTAATACCCTCATAGTTGTGCAGATAACTGGATATATAAAGTTTAAATCCCTTGTCCCGCTTGCTTGTTGGAGCAGGGGATGCGATGGACGTCACTGACGCTCTATTTTAGGCAGGTCTTGGAGACATCTAGGCTACTAAAGCCAGACATTTTGGCAACACGACTGATGGCCTCCAGTAGCCTACACCGGAAACTAATTTAGCGAAAATCTCCTACAGCGGTTCGTCAGTACGATTGTGCACAGAGCCGATTGAAGTGTTTATTACAAGCAAACATTTCTTAAGTTACAGTTACGAAAATTAAATAAAATCTTCACCTTACCTTCTTATTTTTAAAAAAGGAATAAAAATTACCAATAAAATCCTACATCTGTTGTCAGCCAACATGTATTTACCTGAATAAAACAAACATCATTCAAGTATGTAATTTGCCATACATTCCCACTTTGAACATTAATGTTAAGTGCTTCAACGTTTAAACTTCACTAGCAAATATTGATTTATAATTGTCCAGCAATAGACCACAACAGTCCTGTAGTTATGTTTTATTTTTAGGCCTATGTGTCCATTAACTTTGTGAATTCACAAATCATGATTAATTCCACTGGAAATCAGATAAAATAAAAATGTTATGTGAAACCTCTTCACTATTCTCTGTGATTTCCAGTGAAGAGGCTTATTTAGATTTTTTTAATCGTTAGTGTGTTTTGCTTTGTTTGTTTGGTGCTAATTTTTTAATTAAAAATGTTAATTTAACCTCCAGCAACAATAATTTGCATACTACGGTAGCAAAACAGCTTCTATATACTTCCCCTGTTTAGTTTGGGGTCTCCTAGGATCAAAGATTCGTTATCGTGTTGACAAGGCACTTCCTCCCAAGAAGAAAAGAGGGGAAAGAGAGAGAGAAAGTGGGAGTGAGGGGGAAGCAAAACTATAGACAAGCTATTGAACACAAGGAATAAGTGGGCCTGTGATTAAACAGACTGCAAACTACAGTATCATAACACAAAGAGAAGAAAATAAGAGAAAGCTATAAGAGATAAGGAGAAAAGGGAATGAACAGAGAGACTAAGACAGGTGGTAGTAAGATAGAGTGGGAGATAGACATTGACAGAGAGAGAGATGAAAAGAGAGAGGCACACATCACTGAGGATGTAGAAATATCAGTCACCTTTCAATTCTCTAATGATTTATCTGAGATCCGTCTTAATCCCATCACCAATGCTATACAAATCGTTGAGCTAATTAATAGGAGCCTCACAGAGCCAATGCAGTCACTAATGCTGCAATCACCCCTCTGCTCATTATAAATATTGGGAAGAGAGTGCTCGTTAACTTCTATTAACATTAGTACAGTTCTGGAATCTGGAATCACGTTTCCCTCTCTTTAAAATGACCCTGATATGTTGGTACCACTGCTATTAGAGGAGAAGCCTCAAGGTTTATCCGGTTACAAAGCCTTTCAAAAACAGAATAAAAAATCTCCCTGCACCTAACAAGCCTTTAAATTTATTATCATTAAGTAATAATATTGATGAGAACATTACCCCATTGTGCCGGTTTATGTTTATTAGCCATAAAAAATAAGATATGGGGTAAAGGGAGGGAAAAGGGTATTTTGTAAAGCAAGGGGTGAGATTTACATCCTGGTGGCTTGACACATTAATCTTTGGATCATAAAGACACGAGTGGTATCCATATTTCTCCTCCCCTTCCTCGTCCCTCTTCCTTCAGTTGTAGCCTAGTAGACTAGTTGTAAGGATATACCAGACGGGGTTGGATCCAAGCGCAGAGCGCAGATTTAATAGAAATGTCGGACAGGCAAAGAACGGTAGCCACAGTAGACAGGGCAATACAGGAAATCCAAACAAACGTAGTTAGAAAACTAAAGGCCTCAATATGCTTCTGCGTCTCCGTTTTCGGGTGGGCGGGCTCACGGATACGCACGGGCTCACGGATACGCACGGATACACACGGATAGACTTCGTTTATAGTTCTCCGTAGGCTGTAGGTGCTGAAAACAATTCACCGCCAGAAGAGTAGGTGGCGCTGCACTGCGATGCTAGCTATAGGTTATCGAAAACTCGGAGCAAATGTACAATTAAGCCGTTTCATCAATAAAATATGCACAGTTTCAGCGACTACACTGCCCATTTCTCGTCACATTTGAATTCAAATGCCAATTTAAATGTACTGTTTAGCTGAAATATGAATTGTAAAAACTGCTTCGATCTCTTTGGTGATGTTTGTGATGCTAGCTCGAAGGGCAGCCTGCTTTGACTGGGTGTGCAGTGAACATTTCTGGGGGGTTATTATTATGATTACGGAAAGGGATCATATAGCCTATGTTTTTATATTGCTACCATTTTAGAGACTGCTTATCGATCCCAAGCCCCCACCTCTCGCCCCTTGGCTTGAGGCAACGGCCCCGGTGGATGTAGGTGGTATTGCATCTTCGACTTGACTTCCGTGTCTTCCGGTCGTTTTTAATCTATTAACTCAGTCAACATTTACAAAACTATCTCCCCCAATAATTTTTGTTCGATACTCGAACCTGGCTCACTAGGCCTACTAGCTTTTTCATAGAATAATTTTTCCAGATTTTTGCTATGTTTTGAAACCAATCCGAAATGGGTAAACTAGCACCCCTATTTATTTGCTTACGTCAAGAAAAGTTGCCTCGATACGTGTTCGCGGATACTAACAGGGGACGAGCACACAAGGGAACATCAGCAAGTCGCTGATTTACCTGAGCTGAATGAGAACAAGGAGAAAGGACTTGGTAATCTAAAATTGCCTGCCTTAATTGTAGCACGTTTTACAAATGCTTGCACATATACATGACGGTTGTTTGTAGAGTTTATTTCCGTTATTTTAAAGCATATTTAACAATTTTGTAGGCTAATGAACGCGATTATTCTCATTGCATGACAAAGTAGGCTAATTATAGCCTAATATAATTAGTTATAATATCGTGGCATGTTACGGCGTCATTGTAGATAACATGTTATTCTGGAGCAAAGACGAAGATGAATAATCATGTCTGATAACGACAATATTGTTATGGTCGTTATATTGTTAGAACTTTATGTCAGTTAACACCACAACGATGGCATTAACAATAAGATAGTAATAGTAAGCAACACTCATCATCATTATAATAGTAACATAGGTATAGCCTGTAGGCTTAATTTAGCTTGCTTTACCGAGCTAGAACAACGACGGAGCCAAATATTCAAGCTTGCAGTTTCTTTAATCCAACACAATACTTAGCAGTCAAACTAAAAACACGGAGCAAAAAGAACAACGTGCATTGCACGTATAATATTACAGTACTGATTTTCGTAAGTTCACATGTATCTGCTTCTTGATCGGACTTGTACCACATTCTGACAGTTTTCTGCAATGCCTTAGCTCCAGCTCACAAGCTCGCGACTGGTGGTCGCAAAGTATGACGTGTACAGCTAGTTGCAAGCGTGCACGAGTCTCGAGCCAGCTCGGAGCTAGGAAAAAAGTGAGCCCGTTTAAAGCTACGGGCTCACTTTTTTCCTAGTTTAGACCGGAAGACACGGAAGTGGAAAGATGGCGCTGTCCGTTTCGCGCTCTCGCTTGCCTCACTGCGCCACTGAGCACTTTTAATAGAAATGAACGGGGACGCCATCTTGGAAGACAATTTCGGCTCTCTCTAGTAATATAACTCTATGATCGATCCGAGTGTTAATCACCTTATTCCGCCCCGCCCACCTTTTTTACTTCCGTTGTAGCTATTCGAACTTCCTGTTTGCCGGAGATATTCAATTCAATGGAGAACTGCCAAAAAGTCCCGCTGCTAAAAACATGATATAAGGTTGGTGGATTTGTGCCAGTTGTGCTATGTTCGTGTGCTACAACAAGTCACCAATACACCCTTTCATTGGATGGCTTGAAAACTATTTTAAGTGTTTATATAATTCGTTTGCCGGTCAGATCGCTGCTCTGCTTTGCTGCTATAACTTATAGTAGCCTAAGTAGGCGTTACATTACTGTAGCCACAAACATAAGATGTTCTAACGATTTCACTGCAGGGCATATTTGCTATACCTTGTTTGAAAGCTTAAGCTTGCTATTAGCCATAAACTGCAAATGTTGTATGAGTGACAACTTACACAAATTGTGCTGTAGCCTAATAATAAATAGTAACATCTTTTTCTTTGGTAGAAGCTTTATTCATCGAAAAAAAAGAAAGACGCATCTATTAACTAATTTGCTTGCTGCGTTGTTTCAAAAGCTTTACATTAGCCTACATTTCGATGCACTCGGACCTCTTCTTTTCATGGTCAAATCAATCAAAAGACAGGGTCTGATTTCATTTTCTCCAGTTGTTATGGCAGCCACTAACTGCACAGATGACGCTGGGCGTCTTTATTAGCCTTAAATGTGTACCAAAGCTTGTTTAAGACGTTCTCTTATAGTACTGTTTTAAAGCGGAAAGTATACAAACAGGAAATGAGAATACGCGGATGGCCGCGCCCATCGCGACTTCCGGAATAAGGTGAATAGGCCTAGAGACCTCAATTTGTTGTAAATGGGCCTATGTAGAATATGTCTAATATATGGTTGACTGAAAAATGACTTTATATTCAGCATCTTTACCACAGCTAAACGTTTCATAGTTCCATTATCAGACATCCAATCAGAAGATATAGAGGGATAGGCTATGGGTTCACTACCTATTGTCAGAGGAAAGGCATACCCCGCTAGCAGTCTGTCCTAGTTCCAGTACACTGGGCAGGGCTGGAAGCAGGCCGGCTGTCTGGAAAGGCCCTGGGCGAGGTGTGCCTCTCTAAGAAGCTTTTAAAATTAAAATTTGAAAAGGCCCAGCTGTTGAGCTGCAGTCAAAGGAAGAGCGTTGGCATCTCTGACCCAGTCACATGAGTAGTGTTAACGGGTTTAGCTAACGGTTGTTGCTAGTGAATGTTGCTAGCGTTTGGCCAGGTTGTAGCCTGCTGGAGAGGCCCTGCTTTTCTACTCTCCTCCAATGTAAAAAAAATAGGCTGAGAACATCTGTAGTTACCAACACAGTGGCCATTTATAGGCACACTGTAGCTACAAGGGTCTTTGTGTCTGTGTTCAGACCTGTCCTAGCATACAGCAATGCATTAACTATAAAAATGTGTTCCTTGGCGTGTTATAGTGGCAGTTGATGCTTTATTAAATCAATATGGAATTAAACGATGTTGGTGTGTAGAGTGATTCAGTCATCATTAATTGCATACAGTACAGGATACATACAAACTAATGAAGGACTTAACTACATCCTCTGCCTTCATTAAAATACTGTGTAACCTTCTGGTTCATATGTTTTATCAAATATAAGTTACCTGTTCACCAGTTTGTTTACCCATCTTTTCCTTGTCTCCATAGTCCTATCCATATATTAAAGGAGGGATATTGTGTGAAGTTCTCTATGAATTTCATCTCCCAACCCCCTACCCGCACAGCCATCTTTTACAAGCCTGAAGGCAAGTTGGCATCACCATGAAGGATACCTCCTCTTTAACAACTCTTGTTATCTTGCTTCACAAACCAGTAGCAAACTCTCTCCTTTGCCTTTGGTGTTGACAGGGCCTTCTCCTTTTATGATACTCCTGGAGTGAAACAACACAAAAGACACATCAATTGCGCACTCATCCACTTGCCACTCTCCCCAGTCCTCTGTCGACATGTCTTGAAGGAAACAAAAAAAAGGATGGTTCTCAGACAGTCAATGTGGAGTTCAGAAACTTGGTTGAAGGACTGGTTCTTGACTCTTTGAAGATGTCGTGAGACAAGAAGTTTTAAGTAAAAAAGATGGTTTTACTTGGGAAGTTAGGCATATGGATATCGGACAGAATTTGTTTGAAGACACATTTCAAATGCCAGATATCTAACTTCGATAACGGTGGGATTGTTGTATCAAAGTGTAACACTGAGTAGAACGAAAATAATATACCAGATAAAAACCTTTTTTTCTTCTTTCTAGATATATACGGCAGAATATATTTTAAATATATATATTTTTTCTCTTGCAAATACACACAGGCGCACATACACACACATCTTTCTGCTGTTTATCAGATCAGCATCCTTGAGTGCTCCAGGGTGTGTGAAGCTGAGCTTGCTGGGTGCTGAGTACAAACACCTCTGGCATAGTCAGTCCCATTTGAATCCATGGATTCTGGGGCTAAAACCAGCTGCAGAAGTAACTCACCCCTCTCTACTCTCCGGTCCCTCGACCCCTCCCCCCCACCATCCCTCTACCCCTCCCCCCTTTTCCACCCCTCTACTCCAAGAACGACCGTCCGGTTGCTCACAGATAGAGCACCCCCTTCTGTGTCTCCATCCTTGCCTACAGTCAAACCCTCCAGTCTCCACGATATAATACAGCTTCATTAAGTCTCTGGTATAATTGTTGGAGTTGGCGTGGGCACAAGGCATTGGCCTCATTACACGCTAAAAGGGTGTTTGTTTGATATGTGAGTGAGACGTCCCGCTGTGAACAGAGCGGTCTGCGAGGCCCAGAAGGTGCAGTCATTGTGAGGACAAGGAGTAGAACCCTTTTGATGGCTCAATCCAAACAAACAGGATCAGCCCTTGTCCTAATCACATTTTACACTGCTGGTTAGAATGAGGGAGATGGGGTGATGTACAAAGCTGGTGGGGGATTCAAAGACCACCATCCCTATCCTTTGGCACAAGCCCCCCCCCCGACCCAATTAAGGTTTTAATTGTGTACCTCTCCCTAAAAAATCATCTGTTAAAAGATCATATTTTTTACTTAATCACACCAACTTTTTACAGTGAATGTTTCCATGTGTAACAAGGGGAGTCACGCTACCTGTCAGTCACTTAAACCCAAGCTTTACCCACACTGGGCTTCCAACTCGGGAACTCCAACTTGCTTAAGCGACTACTAACCAGCTACGTCACGGGTGGATTATACATACTGAGGAGTGAGTTTTACCAATCGGCTTCACAGGCACTGTTTCAATCTTTCAAAATGCACCCTGTGGATGTTAGAAACACCTTTGACACAGCAGCTAGCATGGCAGTGAGCACAAAAGATGCTCTGGTGTATATTAGGGTTCGAGGGAGGCGGTGGAACTGTAATCAGTCACAGATAGGGTGTTTCCTGGTGGCGGTGTCAAAGTGACGGCTTTTCTGCCCCTTCTCCATTTCCAGGAGGTACGCTTTGCTGCACCCTGGGCCCCTGCTTGCCACAGTATGGAGCTAGCAGTGGGGGAGGGCTAATTGACAGTGTCTGGGCGCGTGTGCTGGAATGGCACAGGGAAGTGGGTGGAGATGCGTGGCACTTAGCCAACGTGCTAATCATGATTGCCTGTGAAGTGGCCCTAATCATGTGTCTGAGGCTACGCCAGCTCCTCACGGTTGTTTATACAGAGCCAGTGGCTGGGCAAATGGGCAGGCCAATACTCAGTGTGGTGAGTTATTTGTTCTCATAATTTTCCAGAGTACAGGTTAAGGCAAACAATACGGGAGGTTGCATATTGATGTAGACGGGCCACAGCATATAGCTAACACTGTCGTCAATAGAGCCTCTACTCCTGACTTTGCAAACATGATTTAGAGACCAAGGGGGGCCAACAAATGGAATGATCAAGATATCTAACTTTGAGTCTAAACAAAACAATAAGTGGTGAATGAGGATTTCAGTTATAATGATATAGTTTTAACAATAAAAGATGGGCCTGTAAAAAAAGATCACCACCCCAAACATCTAACTATAATTCCAGTATTCACAAGTACGCAGGTGTCTTTCTCAGGATCTATGAACCAATAAATATACAGCACAATGATTATATTTGATAGTGACAGTAAAGAGAGACGGGAAATGTAGGAAGAGAGAAAGTGGATGCAGCAAAGTGCCTGGCCTGGATTCAAACCCAGGCAGATGTAGTAAGACCATATCTTCATATCTTGCATGATACATGCACTTCATTTTGCCCTGTATCTGACAAGGAGATAGACAAGGTTGGAGCCTACTCTCTTTCCAGTAACTTTTTTTAGAATTTCCACATTTTAATCTTGATCTTCTGACCTGCAGGAGTGTTTGTTTAAAGCACAAGTAATCCTGGATTGTCACGGTCTCATAATCCTGTTGGTCGCTTTCTTTTGGATTCCCCTTCTTTCACCAGACACTTTACTCTCTCTCTCTCTCTCTCTCTCTCTCTCTCTCTCTCTCTCTCTCTCTCTCTCTCTCTCTCTCTCTCTCTCATATCCTCTGTCTATTTCTTGCACACATACCCCCAACCTTCAAGCGGCAAGAAAAAATCACCAAGACAGACACTCAAGCATGAACCAAATGTCACCTACAAGCCACAGACTAACATTCTAATTAGTCCACCAATCTCATCATACATAATAACCAGGATCTGTCATGATCAGCAGTGTCCTTCTTAACCTTAAGGAACAAAAAAAATGTACACTGATGGAACTGAGAGTGAGATAAAAAAGTGATAGAAATATTAATATAGAGAAAATACATTCATTTTAAACCACTGAAGTCATAAACTGTATTGTATCAATTTTTCATTAGCTTATTGAAAAAACAAGACTTAGCCTTCAAAATCTCGAAGAAGCTGTTTTATATTAGTGACTTCAATGTATTACAAGATCTGTCTGCCATTTTGTGTTGTCAAAGAGCCTGAATGCACAGTAATGGCTGCTTTCCATATTTGAAGAAGAAACATCCCTTTCTTGCTGACAACATTATTCTGTGGTAACCTTCCACCTTTGGAGATTTCTCATTCTCTCTGATCATATGGCTGTTAGTTCATGTTAATTAACCCTAGAGCAGTGAGAAAAGGCTGAAGCCTTTGAAGAGAGCGAGATCGTGAAGAACAGGGAAGAAAAGACCCTGTAGTCCTTTTTGTTTCAGCTATTTACGTTTCCATTGTAGTTGTATCTGGAACCCACTCCTGCCAAAGCTGAATTTGGGAGGAAACTGGACTTGTTTATGGGTTGTTTGTGTGGGGAGGTGGGAGAGGGTGGTGGGTGGTAGACTCAAACACTCCACCACATACACACCATATTCGTGACCCCCTGGGTTGTCACCGCTAGCTAGCCTAGGCCTACCAGTCCTACTCCCCCACCCCCTCGGGTGGTCTTGGGAATGGTAATGAGAAGTAAAATAATACAGGGATGAGATCGGGACGATGATGATCGCCCTGAGCTCTTTCCATAAAAGGGGAGAGATTGGGTCTTGGGTCCTTCCTTTTCATGTTGGGATGCCAGGGAAATTGTCTTTTCTCCTTGCCAGCATTGCGTCTGACAACTCAAAGCTCATTTGGACCATGCCACTGGCGATGATGCCCAAAATCACTGTAGAGAAAGCTGCAATGCAATTATTTTGTTAACCAGTTCATTGCTTACTCCTGTCTTTTTTTAGGAAGCACTGCAATGTTTCTGGCATGCATCTACTGAAGCATTCAGGACAGGCAGCTCACAGAAACTAAAGTAAATAAATATTGAGTTTGCCAAATGATCTTCCATTATATATTTTAAGTTTGGGATATGTATTCTTTTAAAGGAAGCACATGTTTATGACAATTGCAGAGGAGATCATGTTGATCAGGAAGTCAATAAATCTGAAATCCTAGATTGTGACTTGCATTTTTCTTTCTTCAGTAAAGGCAGTTATTTCACCAAAAATAGCATACCATATGATCCCTGTTGATCCCCACACTAGCAAGCTCTCTTCAGCTAAAAAGTGAGACACAGGCCCTAATTAACTATAGAGATCAAGCGAACAGCGTTCCCCTTAAGGACACTTTCCAATGGGTCTTTGATGAAAGCTATGCCCAAGGACCAAACCCCATTTTAACACATTTCCGCTGGATAAAACAAGAGTTTGACTTCAATTACACTATGAGTTGCAAAAGCAAGTGATGTTTAGTGTGAACTATAAACAGACTCAGACAAGACAGCAAATATTTCCTCACAAATAGATTCTTGAAAGACTCAGTGCTTGTTGAATCATTCTTCATTACATACACCTTTCAAAGGCCTCATGAAATTGCAGCAAAAACAAAGTTAGCGTAAATCTCACAACACAACCCTTCCAGAAATACCATCTTTTCATTCCTTCCCTTCCTTGCTTTCCAGAACCATGCAAATGAAGCAGGGCTCTGGTATTGAACATTTTTGATGCATGCCTGCCTACAGTGTTACCCTTGTTTAATCATTCTATTCTTTTTCTTCTGCAATGTGTATGCTCTTGTTCTATGATATATGCAAACTTTATCAGGGGCTGCATATCTACTTTCAAGTCAGGCCTTGGCTCTTCAGTTGTGAGAGAAAGAGAGAGATGGAGGGGAAGAGATGAAGAGTCAGGTACATTTAGAGGCAGCCTAAGGGGGGTGAGTCAGGGAGGTGACAGGCGTGTTGGCTAATGTGGCCTGACACCCTCCTGATGCCAGCCCTTCATTATAAATATTTTTAAAGGGGCACCGACCTCCGTGAGCCCCCGGTTTTGGGCCAGCAGAACAGGAGAGCTGTGATCCAGTAGGCTTTGATATCTGTTCCTCAATCCGCTCAGCTCATCGTAATGACAGCATCACTTGACAGGCCCTCTTCATATTCCTCTTGTCTGCTTTTGTAGGAAGTTTCACGACAATTAGCATAAATATTTCATCATCTTTCCTCCTGCGCTGTAGCGGAGGGAGCAGGGAGGGATCCGGTGATCGTTTGGAATAGTCCCAGAGATGTCAACCGGCGACATCACAAAACGACAAACCTTTGTAAAGCGAGCTTTTTGCAGCATTAACATACAGTGACAAACCAAGAGAGGCAAACAGCTAAACATATGTACCCTTTGTGCAATCTTTTATTGAACATATTTGGGTAATGACATGAACACAGTTTGATAATAGTAGTAACACTCCAGAGTGGTGGGCTATATTTGTGAAACGAGATGTTGTATTCATGAGATACGAGTACACATTATTTATTTCGCACCAACTTATTTACACTCTAGATGGAAAGAGTTCCATCTCAGTTGCTGATTTAGGCCATGTAAACCATGTATATTTCCATTGCATCTACTAATGTTGTTTACAGGGAAGTTTGACAAGTAGGAAAAAGTCAAGAAACTTTCAGGTACACAGGAAGTTTAGATATCAAAAGTCAAACTTTCACACATTTTTTTTATCAAACCTTGTACATTTACTTACATTCTCTTTTAATAATGAAGGTGTACTGCCATTATAAAGATGGCTATTGCTATGCTAATTAATCCCTATGTCTGGTTGTGCCTACAAGCAAGTGTAGCAGCAAAACTAAATATATACTTACATCTGATTTCAAAGGATTAAAAACCCCTCACTGGCTTTCACTCCTGCCATGGAAGACTTTACTTAAGGAAAGGAAGCACATCATTAAAATTAAAGGAATGAAGGAAGCAAAAAACTGTGCTGCATGCCTTTGGCTACCCAACAGCACTTCAAAACACCACCAATCCAAAGCACTCCAAGTCTTGCAATCATGTTTGCCATTTGATGTTGTTTGTAGGGGCTGAGTTTATCAAGTCTTCATCAAAAGAGGACAAATCACCTTAACGGAGAACAGGGTGGGAGACACTGTACCCCCTGCTGAGATCATTGTAACTATATAGTGGTACGGAAAGCTAGTGGTGTGTTCTAAGCCTGCCGACATGTCCTGAAACATGCAGAAGACCTTGGCGCGCTTGGGCTAATTAAACAAGTGGAGTTGGTATCTGCTGGGACCCTGGGGTCTTCCACACTAGCTGTAGGAGATAATTACCTGAACTCCTTTTTTATCCTTCCCCTCTTTCTCCAAGTTAATTCATACCACCAGAAAGTAGTTTCATAAACAGGAGAATAGACAGTCCTGCCATGTGTCCTTCCACAGAAAAGAAGGGCACCATTAGAGCCTTTCTCATTGGTCCCTCATCGATAATGGAGCAAGGCGTTCTGGATTCATGACGAAACTAAATGAAGGCAACAGTCTCTGATGGTCACTCAAGTTCTTTGTCCTAACAACAGTAAGCAGAAATTGTGACATTTGCTTTTGTTGTCTTGAATGCAGGCTTATATCATTTGGAGCCATGTTGGCCAACATCATAGTCATGTGTATTGCTGTCACTTCAGAATGCTAGGTTCTAATGCTATAGGCTTGTACAGTTTCTTTTAACATAGACAGCATTGCTTTGATCTTGCTTGTTATGTTCATTCATTTCCATAGCTGGCTCTTGCACTGGGTTTGTTTCCTTCTAAAAACAACTGTCCCCCTCATAGGAGTGTGAGTCTCTGTCAAGAACACTGAAGAAGACTGATACAGTAGGCATTAAAAAGACTGTTGATTAAAAAAATATATATATACCTTACCGGGAAACATAATTAATATTTTTTATTTCATCATATGTAATTAAAAATACAAATCTAAACTACAAAACAATCTACAACAATAACAATTTTATTTGAAAAGCCACCAAGACCTTTTTCCAAAACAAAAAACAAAAAGCCATCTACAATTTAATCGTAAATTCCTAATCTGTATTTCATGGTGTTCAACTAACCTGACCTTCAATAGAATTCACCTGAAACCTATCACATCCTAACATCCTTATGGATAAAGCCATCATTGTAATCCCCCAAACTAAAAGAGATGTGTACCGTGTCCATCCATATCCTTCCATTGCATCAACCATCAACAGTATCAAAGCACGGTTTCCTATCTCCTCCCTTTGGCCAAAGATCCCCCCAGGCACAGCACCACTGGGACAAATTACCACCCCAGAACCACGGGCGTTAAGTTGCATCCCCTTGTCTAAACCCAAAGCCAATAAGACTCACTGACTGGTTTATAAAGGCCTGTTATCCTGCCTTGCTGTCACCTCAGTGCCCAAGACCCCAGTCATATGACAGCTTACAGCTTTTATCAGTTTTGATCAGCCAATCATTTCCTATTTACGCCTTAACTACGCTGAGGGACTTGTCCAACTCCCCAGCCCTTTATAGGCTCCGGCTTGGCTGGCTCAATGAGTTATTAGTATATCCTAAGAATATGCTAATTGGCCCACCTACACGTGTGTGTTTTTTGATGGAAGAATACAAATCACTTGAGACGCGACACTTTTTAAATTTTGCTGATGAATGTAATGCCTCAGAAAATAGAAGGATTGATGACAAAGCATAATGAATTCTGTGAGGGGAGACAGAGAGGAGAGAGAGGAGTTTTTTTATGGAGCCTTTGTGTAGATGTGGATCCACAAATCCATCCAGTGCTCATCATTGAACTTTAGTGCAGTGAGATACTAACAACTTTGTTTATAGCGTTAACTATGCAATTCTGCATAGTTATAATAACACTCGTTATTTTACCTGCTCATCTCCCCTCTAATGCTTTTTGCCTCTACATCATAATGACAAAAGTGTCCAAAAACCTTTCCGTACAACTATGCCATGACATAGAGAAACAAGGAAAGCCTGAAGTACAAAGAGCGGGAGAGGTAGAGGCAGCAAGGGTGAGAGAGGGAAAGGGAGAGGAGGAGAGGGCGGGTGCCTTCGCAGTTCTGTTCCTCCAGCAGAGCTGAGGTTGAGCAGTGGGACTGTAGAGAGTAATGGCCCCCATTCATTATTAGCCCAGTTGATTTTCATTTACTCTTGGCGCCCAACAATTAGATGGAGCAGCTGTATAGGTGATGAAGGGACTGGGACACTCAGAGGTCACCCCACTGGTTTAAGTGATAAATTAAATACTATTATCAACGCTGAACTCTTCGCACTGGCCCCCTCCTCCCTCCTCTCCCCACAACCCCTTCCTCCCCCCCTTTCCTCTTCCTAACTTGTGAACACAACAAAATAGGTCCCTTGTGTCTGGTGATGCTTTTCTTTCCACAGCCAATGGAAGGACAAATCAATATTGATTCAAAAGATAATTTTACATAATTGAGATACTGATCAGATAGTTTCTGTGAAAACAACTTTTAATTTTTCTCGTATTCTATTAAATTGTTCATGAAATACAATGCAAAATACAATGTTTCTGTAGGGTTGATATTGGTGTAAAAATCTAATAAACAAAATAGAAAATACCAGAAAACCATGAAACAGAAGCAGAAAAAATACATGTCAAAGTACATTGTCAATTACGACTCCTAACCATTGGTGTCAGATACCAGTTTGCCAAAAGTAAACCAACAATTAGTGTCAAGTTACCAACAGAACACGACAGTAAACTTGGTTGAACTTACCAAGTTCATAACTAAATACATATTGATATTGCAGAGCAAACCACTGTATTTCTGTGCTGGTTTTCTGTGCTAAGAAAGATGCCTCAATATGATTAGTCATCCTGAGAGTGACAAACCCAATTACGCCCGAGCACTAATAGAGAGGAGGGGCAAATCTGTCTGACCTCCGCATCTTAAGTCCATTTAATTTTTTGATGTCTCATTGAATTAGTATCACAGTGTGAAAGACAAAACCTCTTGCTAATGGATATACAACTGCACATGCAATACTGCTGATTGGGTCTGATATAATTAGAATTATATTGCACACGGTGTTAATAACAAGCATAGAGAATAAATAACCCCAGAGATAACTTAATAGTCACATGCTAAAATGGCTGCCGTGTCAAATATGCTAAGCCCAGCACTTTTTGTTTACTCATGGGCTGCTGATCATTTGAATATTGATGCTGTGGTTCCATAGGTGGGGACAATTCACCACTCACCAACTGAAAGGCAGGGTGCATTTTAATCTAAATTATTCATCTACAGACACAGAGGAGGTAACATACATGGTCCAGTTTCCCTAACAGTAGCTAAGTAGCCCTTACAATCAGCAAAATACTGCATATTAACTAAATGAAAGCACTGATCTGCCAACAATTGTTTCTCTTACACATGTCATATTTAACACACTGGTAATCACATAGTGGAACTATAGGCACAAGAAAATCCCAAAACATTGTATTGCTTTTCTGCAGCCATATGCCAGGCCAAGACTTCGCCATCTTGTTTAAAGCAGCCCAAGTGATTAGCCCAGCAGCTGGTGGAGAACAACAGCAAGACCTGGTGTGACTTTGCCTGGGGTTAAGACAGAATGTAGTGACACCAAGGTGATGAACACACTGGTGCAGGCTGGGTAAAAAAGACAGCACAACCGACAATGATATCCCACACTTCAAATATTATCATGGCATCACGTTTAATGGAACGTCAGGTCTAGATCTATGGCTTGTAGAGGTGATTCTCATCAGTCTGACAGATGTACAAGGTCTGTTGTTGCCCCTACCTGCCTGTTACTTCATCATTCTAAATCTACCATACTTCCCTGATCTAATATACATTTTAATCAATCAACAATGTGCATTCTGATCAGTACATAATGCATACGAATTATAGAGCATGGACGGGTGGAAAGTATAAGAAACAAGATTGGTCTCTAGGCAGATGTGGTCCAGTTATATATAGGCAAATGAAAAATAATTTGACTCTTTTTGTAGCATTCCTATCGCGCATTAATCGAGACTTGAAAATAGAGCGGCGAAGAGCGCGCCCGGTACGTGACTTTATATCATTACAATTCCTTTTCCTGAATACATTTGGCGCACACGGTGATCTTGAATTGTTCCACCGTGCATTGCTATTGCATACATTAACCTGTCCCTCCTCTGATCATCTTTAATGCGCAGCAGAAAGGACCTTCCGGGATTAGTCCAGAGCTCATACCAACCACACACCCTCTTACACGTGGCCCAGCACCACGGTGAATGCACGCGGTGAGCACATTTCCAATCTTACAAGTGAGATAGGACAAAATGTAACCCATCTAAAATATAAAAACGCTAAACGCTGCACGCTCGGAAACGCTTTCAACTGCAATTTGCATTGTAAAACAGTCGGCACTTACAAAACAATCGCCATTTCTAATTTCCAAGAACTACAAGGGAATTCGAGATTATATACAGAGAGTAAAACTTCTGCTTTCATGTCTTAAGCAGTCGACTAATTAGCCAGTGTAAAAATAAAGGAGCTTTGGGGACAGAATTAATTTCGGGGACGTGGAAAAGTTAATCGCGCTGGAATAAAAAGGAATGAAAAACGGATGACAATGACCCCCTGGGGAGCCAAGGCGCTTCATTACGTGTCATTGGAAATGATGCAAGTGACTGGTGCAGTGCATTACAACCTACTCCATGACTGCTTACCATATAGATGTGCTACTATCGTTGTTCTGTTGTAGCACAGGCCTCCTGATAGAATCACACTCCACTATAATATAGGCCATGTATAATTCATAGGCCTGCACATCCCCCAAGTTAATTTTGCCCGCAGCACTGTTTATTTCTGCTTTGTACTTTGTTTAAAGCCAGTTGTTGACAACTCTTGAGCATGTCAAACTATCACCGCTAATAATTGCTTAAGGAGCTGGAACTTTTGCAAATGTTGGTTCCAGCACAAAACACATTCTTCTCACCCTCTCTCTCCTGAAACTCTGTCAGATGAATTTTTGATTTTCCTCCTCCTGACTGTTAACAAAGACTCCTCTGTAATTCAAAGCAATAGCTGTAAGTGAAATAATAAAAAAGAATAATGTAGCACGGTCTTCCGAGAGCGCGAGCTTTCTTTTTTCATGTTCGGTGGGAAAAATTGTCAAGTGCTGCTCTTTTCTTCTTTTTTTTCTTTCTTTTTTTTTGATAAATTGAGTTTCTTTCTCATTTTTGTTCTTGACCCGGGAATCCTAAAGACGCTTCAAGTCAGGTTTGAATATGTTATGTTGCTAGAGATGAAAAGGAACAGGCGTTGCCCCAAGCGGTATACCTATTTCTGTGGGTCAATGCTGTCTCTCCTCAGATCGCGACTACGCCACACAACTGGAGCTGCCAGTTGATTAATCCCAATTAGATGGGCTGTCACTTTTCTCTGGTGAGGGAGGCGAGGGCTCTACACCGTCCCCACTAACCCCCCTCCCCTCTGGAATCGGACGTGTGCTAAAAAGTCCAAAGCGATCGTTGTAGAGAACAGAGACAGCCTGAGTGGGAGGGAGAGAGGAGCGTTCCCCACCATCTCCGTCTCCCCCCCCCCTCTCACACTTTCTCTTTCTCCTTTTTCTCAGAGATGGAGTGGGATAATGAGGAGGATGCCAGTCACAAGGAAACTTTTCTTCAGGGCTTAGGTCCTCTGACAGACAGTTTTTTTCATGCCATCCAGTCTATCACACTACTCACCATACAATGGAAAAGGAAAAGAGTATCAATTCCTTTGCCTTGACAGTTCTTGCACTATATTAGCAAGTTATTTAAACTAGCATATACACAATGCAGTAAGTCATCATAGTTGCTCACAATATTTTCAATGTCCCAAATTGTTCTTAAAAAACGATCTAATAACATTGATGTCCTATTTCTAGTTTAATCTATTTTTCTCTCTTGACACCTTACAACATCACAATATAGGTCTTACTGAATTCAATAGCGAAGCAGCATCATTGTGTGTTGGTTCTGTCGTCTCTCCAACATCGGTGTAGACCTATCTTCTAATGACAAAACTGAAAGCATTTTGTCTCAGTAACAACATCGGGGTTAGCTTTAATGTCCTAATTTCTTTGGGGAATAAACAACAGTGTATCTGTTTGACGCATAGGCTCTTTTGAAAATGTACACAAACTTGTATAGTACACACGTAATTTTGTATTTTGAATAAACTACAGGCATCTACATCTACCCAAGAGGTAAAAGATTGAGGAAATTGAGAGGGGTTGGTCTGAGTTTAAGATGTATTTCAAAGTTTCAAATGTCAATCTTTTTGTAAGAAGTTCCAAGTGAAAACACCTTACTTTATTAACACAGAGTTGCAAATCTTGTGAAACAGTCTGTTCTAGCCATCTAATGAGTTCTAAATCTCACCACCACCTCTGATGAATCTGTCACACCAGAGCCCCAATTTGTGGTTGTGGGCCTTGGTTATGGGTGCTATGAGTAGATTAATATATCCACTCCAGACCAGTGCAGCAATTTAGCCACGGGTTAATTAAACATTTACATACAGATGTCCAACAATCTATTGTACTGGGAGGTAATTTATACCATCAATATGCCCTTTAATCAGAAACTACAGGAGGGCATATGTTTGCGTGCTACATGCTAATTGGCACCATGCTGCTTTGTGACACTGCTGTTCTGGGGGAAGGAGAGATAAATTCTCTCTATTACTGTAGCTACATCAGGGGTACAGTGTGCTATGATCATTGGGCTTGAATAGATTGGAGGACTTTTTTCACCAACAGGGAAAGGGACACAACCAGTGTTTGGTTCTATCATAACTTGACTAGTATGTTCTATCAATTTTACTTGTATTCTTTAGCCTGGGAACAGGATGATTCTGCAAGCTTTAATTTGCCGTGGCAGATTGGTCTGGCCACCCTCCCATTCAAACAGATTTTCATCCGACCGGGATCTTGTCGGGTCAAACTCAATCATTTATCTAAAATGGGAAGGTTTAAAGTCTGTACAGAGTAGCACCGTGGAAGCATTTTCATGAACAACCAAGATTTTGTCCGTTGGTCTGATGCTCGTATCTTTTCAGTTGCTGTCCAGAGGCTTTTTGCTCTGCTTCCATTGATAAAGCCTTCTGGAAATAGAAAAGGAGCTGAGAGGATCCAGACTAATGCTTTGCGTATTGATCTGGTGATGCCAGGGTATCTATACTGTTCTTCATGTTCAAGAAGAGTGATGCCTTAATTATTGCTCACCACCATTGAAAGCCTTTTCTGTACGAGGAAATGGTAACAAGGAAGTATTAAGTCAATGTCAGAGTGAAAAAGTACATTGTTTCAGCTACAGTATCTGGTGTTCCTTTGAAATACAAACTGTATTTCAATACTGTACTGAAAAAAAATCCTGTATCCCCACTATAAAGAGATTTCTGGATGAGTGTGGAGGGCAATATTCGCATAATTTTCTGCCACCTCACAATAAGGTCAAGATACTACTGTGCAGTAGATTTCAATCATATGTTGCCTGATTGTTCAGACAGAAAGTTTACGGTCATGGAACAGGCCAGGAAGTTAAGTCCCTTTCAATTTATTCTCACATTTGGACTTTCAGATTGTGCATTGAAATGTTGTACTACATGGAAAGATCACTTTGTTCACTGGTTAAAATCTTAATTAATAATAAAGTTTGTGGTATTTTAATAATGCATCAGATGGCATTAATGAAATGAAGATACATACACTGACGTGTACAGTTGGCTTTAGGCTGATGTTCCAGCAAGGTCCAGATGGGACCAAATGTCTCATCGTTAGGTTTGGGTTAAAGAAAATACAAAAAAGAGCATAAACCATCATGTCAAAATGGTTTTCTAAAACGCTCCCAATCCACAGCTACAGTGTCATACTGTATGTGGTAGCCCTGTCTCAGCCCACTTCCTGTAGTTGTACGGTTCCATCTTTTTAGGTACCCTTCATGGAGACGAACAGGTGGGGCTGAATACCTAATTGACGCATTTGCTGAATTAATAAATCCCCCTCCCCTTCATTTGATGCTGAGCTTCTTAAGCAGCCGTATCTCATTAGGGCCTGTGAGAAGCCGCTGTGTTGGGATGTCGGGCTGAATTTCTGCTGGGATGTGAGGGGAGCCGCGGGGGGCGCACTTGTGTTCCATCCCCAGCCTGTGGAACCGGGCGCTTTGGTTTCCGTGCCAACTGCTCGGTGCCCTGGGTGAGATTACCTCTCTCTGCAAACACAAAAGGGGCCCCTATTGTGTCACAACAGCTACGTCTGTCCCTTTAACATGTGGCAATGGTAAACAACATCTTCAAGCCCAAAACAATTTGGGTCCCAGGTGACTGCAATTATTTATGAAATCAAACACAATTTTGGCTGTTTACCATGTAGGCCACCTTTGAATTATTGCAGTGCTTCAGTAGATATCTTCAGTGTAAATCATTGCGTGGATTAGCATATGATTATGTGGATACTAACGCTTTAGTCATTGAAAACAGTTGCTTGATTGAAACATACAGTGCTCAAGGCCCAGGGGATGTGCTGCAAGACCTTTTAACAGGATGAAGGTCTAGCATGTGGATGGGCTGAAGATACACAATCATTTGTTCCTTTAAGTTGCATGTCAACACACTGCATTAATGGATAAATGTTGTGTCAGAGTGTGTGAGTGTGTGGGTTTGTCTGCGTGCATGTGTGCTCACTCGCGCTTGAATATGAGTGTGCATACATACAATTGAGATAAAGGGTTGGTTTTGACAATGAAGATTAATAGGATTTAAAGACCCTACCATGCACTCCACTTGTCCTTCCATAGTCTGCTGAGTCTACGAGTCCCTCGGGAATGTGTTAGGGAACATTATGACAAAGGAAAACAATACATCGAAGCTACTTGCTTTTCCACTGGGAGACTGAACAAATAAAAACACCTTCGCTATGAAACAGCATAAACCACATTTCAAAGCTTCATATGCCCGGAGCATCCACGTTTAAATCATATCCTTATCTTATCACATGGATTGTTACCTTGAGACAAACAGACTGTGAAAGGACGGGATGCACTATAAAATGAAAAATACAATAAATACTCAAATGCACTTTTACATTTTAATGGCATTTTTTAAATATCAAATAGTGAGCATGTGCTACATTGGCAAATATGTTTGCATAGACATCACTTTCCAAGTTTCTTTTAATAAACAAGCTCAAATAAAAAAAAATGCTTGAGTAGGTGCTTGCTGTAATTTATGAACTCCAATAGGTATTTAATGTAGCATGTTATGGTACTTGAGCCTTTATTACTTGACTTAATTGCTTTTTTGTCCTTTGTTTTCTTTACAAAGCAGTCCTTACTCATTAAGAAGCGTATCCAAGGAAGAGATGTCGCAACAACAAACATTGACAGAGTTGTATGATGGGAAGGACAATGTTTCAAATTGGAGGGAAACATACTATATTTTATAAGTGGACAGTCAGAAATGAAGAAAATGCAACTAATTCATGAGTTCATCATGAATTGAATCACCATAAAATGACATTGCACATCACAAATGTTATAAAATACAACTTTGCAGATATACAAGAAGGTAATTTAGACATGATCGACCAGATGCCCCTCACTCTCATAGTCAATGGTAATGTAATCGGAAGTCAAGTGCAATATCCTCCACAGTGGTCATAAAACCAGACAGAGAACCCCTCACTGTATTAGTGCGGCCTGTGTAGTCGACTAATTAGCCTGAAGAAGACAAATATGGCATGTTGAATAAATGAAATGCTACTTAGCCCTGTGAGACACTCTGCCATTGATCTGAATGTACCCGCAGGGAAGGAGAGAGAAAAAGAGAGGCAAAGACGGCACAGGGCCACCTGTCACTCCCTGAGGCCACTTGGCCCCTTTTCACAGTGGGTCAGAGCCCCTGATGTTACCTCATCATAAAATGGCATTGGCGGGCACTGGGCCTACAAGACCGTAGAGTATCTAGATATTCCATGCTAGCCCATCCGAGGCCCTCCGCTGCTCATAACTGTGAGGGCTTCATTAGCAGTTAGCGTAGCATCTTCCAAGCATAGGGTTGAGACGGGTATTCCATGCGGAGTCATTTTTTTCTGTCTGTCAAGGCTAAAGGAAAGGAACAATGGGCCGAGGGCGGATAAGGTGGGTGGGGGTGGTGGTGGGGGGGCACTCTTACCATTTCTATCTCAGCGGTATTGTCACACCCAGCTTAATTATGATTAATCACATACCTGGAAAGTCTCCTTTGGTAGTGTTTAGCAAGGATGGGACTGGCTAAATATTATCACTCTGGCATCTGGTGGAGGAGTGGAGTGTGTTTTTTTAAGCATGAAACAAAAGACAGCGGTGAGATGTGGGTCTGTTTGCAAACTGAGTGCAGTTGACTCCTGGCAAACTCTGCCTCCTCTAATGCGTTATTCACTGTGTAAATACTAAAAAAATCACTGTCAAATCAGTAATTTTCAACCTTAAAAAACAGCACTGTTGGTCTCAACAAACATTGCTGACTAAAGAGTGAGAGCAGCAGCAACACATTCAATAATACATTTGAGGAAGCACAACTCAGCATAGCCTACAATATTTCAAAGTACCTGAAATAGGATTTTTTCCCCCTTTTACTTCCACCTAAAAACAATTCCCTGTCACATGTAGCTTGCTGCACTTCTGAAGCATAGTTTATATTGAGTCTAAACCGGAGGGGTTTGCAATGGTACATTTAGCATGGTTCTGTCACGGATGGACCTAGGTCCTAACCAGACCTATCCAATCTTAATCTTTTCTGCATGCTAAGCAGAGCGTCGGCGCCTTCTCCCCTGGCTAGATTGTTATAAATGCTGTTTATGGTCTTGCTATGACAACTGTGAAGGGCATGGCAAATAATTTATCACAGGATTATTCTCTCAATGTCTGAATATGTTAGGGGATTGTAAATGACCCCGAGTAGTAAAAAGGGGGGATCGTGTGAGTAGACAATAAGGAATAGTTAATCCAATACTCTCTGCTTCTCGTTGGAGGACGATGGCCGCCAGAATCATTGTGCATGCATATTTGTTTTGCCTTTAATTTCTTTAACTTCATGGATGAGTGCCATGGTCATCTTGCGTTTGTTTTGTCTGTCTCAACTGTCTTTACATTGAAATGGTGTTTAAATACCAGTACTTTGATTCAAATCAAAGATATCATGTGTAACACGGGTTCTGCTCATTTTGAATGCAAGAAAATAGGTCAACAAAACATACAAATGTGTCCTGCCAAATGGGTAACAAAGCATGCAAATGAAGGCCAGTATTGGGCCAATCAGTGCCAAAGAAAGATGCCCATGTTTGACTTGGTATCCCAAACATATGGCGAGTGATCGCGATGGCACAATGGCCTAGAGGTGTCAGTTTTTAACCACTATCCCTTTGCCTTAGTGGCACAACTACAAAGGCACCAGAGTTGGCTTCTTGGGGTGTGTGTCTCTTCTCGCCAGTTGTACATGAAGAAGAAGTGCTTTAAGATCTCTATAAGGTTTAGAGCAGAGAAGTAACTTAAGCGTGACAGTGAAGATAAGGACAATCCCCATGAACAGGAACTGTCTGTGTAAGACCATGCAAAAACATGTGGTGCTCTGTGCTTCAATACAATGTGTCCCATGAGACCCCTTTGTGCAGTTAAAGCTAATCCTCACAATGTTTAATCCATGTGTTCAATATTTAATGTCTTCAAATAGGGATGCATTGGTGTTATATTGGAAGAAAAGGGATGCATGTGAATTGAGTTCAAGCTGTTTTAAGTTGCACGGAAACAACCAAATGCACTCAACTTTTAAAATATACTTTTTTTTTGAATAAAATACATCATCATCATTTCTTTTCATGACAAACCATTTGTAACTACCAAGGTCAAGAAATGCTATGCTTTGCATATTTTAATTTGACCATTTTATAAATATGTTTCAACTGCTTCATATACTGTCAACCACACAAAAAGGAGGAATACGGGTCGTGGACTAGAGGGAAACAATACACCCTCACCTGTCTAGCAATGCATGCTTTACAGCTATCACTAAAACGTTTTAGTGCAAAAGAAATTGGGGTCTTATTGAAATACTGGTCCCATATATGTCACAGAAGACATACAGTTATTTTTTGCAATACTGAGACATATTTTATCATAATCTGTCTAGGACGAGTAGGCCTTGTACACATCATTGGGTTTTCTTGCTTAGTTAGATTGTGAAGGTCAGAGTTCTTTAGCCTTTTATGGATGTTTAACTTTTAAGAAATATTACATGTAGGGAGCTGACCCGATTTATTTTCCTGTCAGTGCCTCCGCATCTGATCCACGACAGGAAATGACATTTTCCCCTCACACTTCACAAGATATATAATGCGTATCTTCTGCCATGCCTGCCCCGTTGAACTTGACTGTAAAAACTGCATTGGTTATGGCTTTATGATTTTTATACACAGAAGCATGATATGAATAGAACTATACGTACTTCAATATCATATACTAGAACCATGTTTGTCACGTATTAAGCATAGTCCTTAAATGTTTTTCAGTATCATTCGCAAAATATCTTAACAGATAAAATCACCTTTTATAAAGCCATTCTAGCCATGATATATACCAAACAAACATCTTGCAATGATCTAAATAATATAATTTGGGCATTCAGAAACCAATACAATTACATCTAATTGCTAAGCAGCAGTTTTGGTGGGTTCACTGTAGGACTTTCTTTATGACAGTAGGTGTAGTTTCCACTCTGACGGCACCAGCTCAAGGTTATGTGTGTACATTTGTGTTTTTGTCCTATTTGTTAATTGGTGTTTGCTGATGGTGAAATTACTCTTGTTAATCGCTAACCTCTTCTTCTCTGAAGCTCAAAGAATAGTTTTAAACATAGAAACAGCAGCGCTACAATGCAGTACTGTATGTTGTAAATGTGAAACTGGGGCTGGGGACACAAATTGTAGACGTCCTGAGCAGTTTGAAGAAAAGTAATGCATGTGAATTGAAATCAAGCTGTTCTAAATTGCACTGAATCCAACACCCAGATGCAATCTAGGATGAAAAGAGATATGTTTGCATCCTTCCATGTTATAACACCAACCTGATTATTTGTTAGGAGTTTGATGGAAGTTAATTAGGCTTTCACATTTAGATCTGTTATATTTAAATATGTTATAATAGTTTCAAAGACTAGCAAATTGTACGACAAAAGCAGAATATCTTAGTGTAGTATCCCCACTAAACAAATTATCTTTTGTTACTAGAATCAACACACGCTGAATAATTTACATTAGTTGTTTAAGACTGTGCTATCCAGTTAGACTTACAATGTAAATAAGTACGTTTTTTCATGTTTGTACCCATTAGCTAAGAACTAATTAATCTGATTTCCGAACTCAATTAGGCCATGAGCTACTGTATATTAATGCATAGCTGTTGCCTCAATATGGAAATTAAGCACTGAGAAACACTCAAAAACTAAACTATTTTCATGAAAGAATAAAGGTTTGAATATGCTACGGGAAAACCAGTATTCTGTTTAAGGCATTTTCACTTAAAAGGGATTCTTTGTATGTTGAAGCTTGTGTCATTGTTCATGTCTACTTCATAAACAATGTCCTTTCACCCAAACTTCGTAGATTCAAATCTACATGGCCACTAGAGGGAGAGATGTTCCATAGAGTCTTACTACTAAAACCACATGAAAGTTGCAATGGAATGTTCCCCCTATTCTTGTGCAAGTTAAATAAATATTTTTTTTAATCTCCAAAATCAGTAAGATGACTAGGCCCCAGTAGATTCATTATGTATGAAATATATGACGTGTGTGACCCAACATGATGTTATGTTTATTGTTTTCATACTCTTGACTTTATTCGAAATATTGTTGCATCACTTCAATACAAACTTAATAAAACCAATGAATCAGAAGTCTAAGAGAGCACACTAAGCTCAAGCTCCCCTAAGGTGCATAGATCTCATTTAGAACTGGATACTTTCCGCCTGTTATGAGCTAAGTAAACACAAAACAACATTTTCATTGTCTAACAGCACTTGACAACTCTCAATCCATCCTTGAAATTGTTTGGAAGTCCTTCAAGACTTGCCTTTGGCCTTTGAAAACAGGGTGACAGTGGTTGGCTGACAGAAAGGAGTTGTGCCACTGTTGTTGCATGTTGCAAACAGTCTCCAAAAGCCAAGGAGAATTGTCCAGGCATGGGGTTCTTGAAATCCCCCTCAGTCCCTGTATGGGTGGTCTTGTTTTTACTGAGAAAGGGACTGCTGTCGCCAGGCAATGGGAGAAGCTGTCACTGTGGCAGCCAACAGAGCTAGACTGTGCATTATTTCAACCATTGAGTGCTAGCTACACATACAGGAGAAATGAATTCAAACTGCCAACTTTATTCAAACAGAGGCATCCATTAGATCAACTGAATAATGGCGAGCTAATGAGTATGTGGTTGCAACAATATAATGACTATAGCAAACACTTATGGTGAGCGAGATTTCTGAGCGCATGTCTGTCAACATGAATGAATTACATTTTTGCATTTCTTAGTGATTATTTTGGTCCAAATGAAGAAAATAAAATTAGAAAATCAAAGTATGGTGACAGAAAAGGGAATATTAGATGTGAATTATAGATTTTATTGAAAAGCTATCGAATGTTTCCTTCAATGGGAATGTAACATTCTTTATTTCCAACTCTCCACTTACCTTGGGTTTCAAATCATCCACTGGAATCCTGGAGGAAGGCCTTGCACGTAAGAGTAAAGCATATTAGAACTGTCTAAGTAGGCCTCGCTTCAATTACTTGTTAAAAGTACCCTGTAATTAAAAGCCTCAAACATGCCTTTTGAATGCAAACTCAGACAATTAAAAGAGTCTCACAAGTGCATTAGTGGAATAAGTTCTGAATTAGCACTTAGCATACACAATGAATGCACCCTGTTTTTTTTATCTCCTCTCCCTATTCACTCTCCCAGAGCAGAAGCAGCAAGAGCGGCCCTGTTTTGAAGTCCAAGGGTCTCCTTTCTTTTTTTTTCATTCTCTTTTTTGGGGGGGAAAAGGAGATTGAATCAGCCTAATCTTCTCCTTGTACATTTGAATGTCTTTCCCCTCTCTGGAGAGGAGATCATCCTTGTTACTTGATAATGGGCCCAGGTGCAGGGACAGTGGCCATGTCTAACTTGTTCACGACGGGGCCGTAAAACCAATGAAAGAGGCCCACCCTTTGAAGACGCATGCCTGTTCTCAGCCCTGATTTGTGGTCACTGGGCCAAACAATTTACGGCCCACACAGACCCCAGGCCCCAGGCTGAAACAAGGTGTGGGAATTTGCAAAGCGCCGTGATGTGTGGCTGAGGACCCTGCATCAACCCTCTCTGCAGGGACAAGATGGAGCTTCAGATGTCGCATGGTACAGGTGTGTGTGTGTGTGTGTGTGTGTGTGTGTGTGTTTGTGGGCGATGTACTTGTGTGTGTTGGCAGGTGGAGGCCCCATCCATTTTGACAGCACAGTGGAAACAATCTAATCTAATTTTGTCAGCCTTGCATCACATAAGAGTAGCAGCACAGCAAAAGCAAAAATGACATTGCTCAATGTTGTGGCTAGACTCAACTATTCAGGTGTATACCTCCACATAGAACACACCTCCACATAGAACACAAAGTGTTGCAAATGTCTGGCTGCTCTTGCTCAGTGCAGTCAAATGCTGTCAAGTCAATGAGTATGTAGAACATTCTTAGCCCAGTTTTCCAGAGCTTTTGAATCCCTCACTCACCTGTGAGGGAACTTGAATTTTTGACTGAGGTTCAGAGAGGAATAAACCTCAAAGTGCAGGTGGAGCAGCATAATCACTTTCAAAGTCAACAAAAAATTGCAATCTGATTGGGTTTTTGCCTCGTCACTGAAATTGATTCAAATGTATATTTCATTTCCAAGTGAGGTTTCCTCGCTCAACACCAGATCTGCAAGCGGGCCTCTTCTGTAGTTCTTGAGAGAGATCCAAACACTGAAAAACAAGTTCACAATTCACTTGCAGCCACAGGGCATTGAGGCAGTATCAATCACAGCCAGAATGCTACACCCACTAAAAAGAATGTCTGAAATGTACTGTTCTAGTTGCACTCGAGAAGAGCTGCCATTTCCCACGGGACTCCTTCTCTTAATTATTATTATTTATTTATTTAGCAGACACCTTTATCCAAGGCGACTTACAGAGACTAGGATGTGGGAACTATGCATCAGCTGCACAGTCACTTACAACTACGTCTCACCAGACAGACAGAGCACAAGGAGGTTAAGTGACTTGCTCAGGGTCACACAATGAGTCTGTTACACAGAGCTATTCTAGCTTACACAGAGCTATTCTATTTCACCAAGATGATGGGTGCACGGAACAAGTAAAAAAAACATTTTGGCCTGGAATCTTGTCAAATAACGTGTTTTACTATGATTTCTGTTTTATCTTGAAGCTTTTTTCTTACTTCCATTGTTTAAATGGAGAGTACAGGCTCTTCCCAGGTTTGTTATCTGTTGCCATCCCGTTGTCGTGGCAGTTTACCAAGTTGCAATCTGTTGTCATGCGAATTGGTTGCCAGTGTTTGAATAAATCATCCCTTTCAGCTAGAGGTGATTCATTTGGATTCTTTGAGTGTGACCTATATAACAAGACAAGCAAGAGCCTCTGTAGTCATAACCCTACGTGCATAACGATGTATTTGCCTCTGTGGCAGAGAACTAAAGTCAATACATTTGTTTAGTATGTTGCTTGACCCTATTCCATTGACATGGTGCTAAGTTTCTTGATTCCAAAGACCCTGTGAGTTGCAGCAAAGCTTTCAGTGCATGGCGACCTTGCCTTCTATTGTTTGTTCTTGGATGCTTATTTGCACTTTTTGGGAGGCTGGCTGCTAGCACAGCAGTAGTTTCCTCCCATGCTTGTATGACAATTAGCCATGGGGAGCTGTTGGAGGGGAGGCACTGAGCACAACTCCGTTTAGGAACAGGGAGGTGATGAGTGGGGATGGGGGAGAAGAGGAGGAGGAGATGGGTTACTTTTTATTGCCAATGAATTAGCGTCATTTACTTTTCCCACGCCCACCCCCGGCAGGTGACAGGCAGCCCCCCTTCCCAGGGTGCACCTGCAGACAGGGACACTGTTGGGAAGTTGCCTTGACTCCCTTTGGCAATTAAGCATGCAATCAGTGGGAAAGTCCAGCCTCTGACATCCAGGTTCACTGTAATAAAAACCAGACAATATATTCACAGACATTCTCAAATGGCACTCAAACACACACAAAAACATTCACACAAAAACCAGAGTGAATGATAAGTATGCGTCATACATGACCTCAGTCCCCTCCCAGTTTTCAGCACTGTGGTCATAGTTTGATGGAACCGAAGAAGAAAAAACTGTCTAGAACAAATTATTGACATTTTCAGCGTTATTTTTAGTTGCTTACTCTTGTCGTTGTGGTTGTGTACCTCCTAAATACTCATGCCCCCTGCAGTGATGTGGCAGCTCCCTTTATGGCTTATTGACGACTAGCTTACTGTACAAGCCCTCTTTCATATAATTTCATCATCCCATGAATTCATTAATAAACGTAAATAACCTACGTGCCTCTTCAAGGAGAAGCTCCACGCACTTTGTGTCATCACCCTCCTCTCCATTCGACGGGTCTGTTTTTCCACCTCACTGCAGGCATGTCTTTCATTGAGATTGCGGAGGCGTGGGGTCGCCTTCCTGATAAGGGGGCTTACTAATTAGTGACTGTTTTCTACAGGAGAATAGACACCAGGTGTCACACCTCGTCCTTAAGACACTAATTAATGAATACTTAACATAGGCAGAAACACATGATTAATTATACCTGGAGAAACAGTGTCATCTGTCTTAATACATATGCTACAAGCAAGACAATGCTACTGACATTTGGATCCACACTGTGTTTACGAGAAGGTGGGCTTTTCCTATCTGGTATTTCTGCTTGGGTTCATTTGTTGGCCATGTTTATTTGTCAGATACTCTATATAATATAATACTGTTATATTATTAATACAATACATCTAATCTAACATAAATAATTAAATGTTTCATTTCTTCTTTACATGATAGCTACAAGATAGTTCTTGAATGCATTCCATGGCAAAAGATCAGCTCTCTGCAGAAGAGACAGGTGTCCGTCACATGATATGAAGAGCTCTAATGGGATTATATTCTTTATCTTTTTCCGTAGAAAGCTAAATAATTGTAGTAGTGTTTACATCATGTGTTCTCCAGACACAAAAACAAGGACAGATGGATTCCGAATGATGTTTTGTCCACAGAGACTTTGTAGTCTAGGGATTAAGGGACTAATGTGGATCTCCAATGAAACTGAAATTTAAAAACAGCCAAAGGGAAGGTAAATTACTTACATAACATAAATTAGGACACACAGGGATACAGAGTGTGAATGCACAATGCCACTAGAATCACAGATAAATAAACACAGACAAATCAGTCAGTTGAACAGGTGACTTGATATGGTCATGATTGATATATATGGTACAGATTCAGTGACATATAGTAATTTACTTCTCCAGGTTATGTGTACTCAGCATTAAGCTTTATTATCCACCCAAAAAGGGATCTTGTGAATTGTATCATGAATCTGTATCAATGGATTATAAACATTTGCAGTCTTAATATTTGGCTCTGATTTAGCCAGCTCGTCAGCCAAACCATACAACATATTGCAAACTTCATGACAGAAATTCAGTAACAGGCAACACACTAACAAACTCATCCAATCTCTATCCACCCCAGGGGGTCTACATTACAGTGAAACATAACAGCACATTTAGATGAGAATCCCATTCAGAATACAAACAAAAGTTTGAACAATCAATCCTATCAGTACTTAACCAAATGTGTTGTAACAAGATGAAGATTATCAACCTTCAAAGCTAGATTATTGAATACAACCCAGGAACACACCAGTCATTGCTAATTATCCTCACACAGAGTTTGTAGACAATGAAACAAAAGAACAAAGTGGAATTCAAGCAGTAGAGATTATCACAACAACAAAAGGAGGACAACAGGATTTTACTGTTCCTGAGAAATTGACAGAACAATTTGAGATTAGATCAAAAACAGATGCATCAATGGCAAGAGGAAGTTGGACCTTTTGCAATGTAAAACAGGGAATCAACCCCCATTTAAACAACAACTTTTCTCATAGAACCAAGTTCTTCAGTTAGTTTTTAGACTTGACATTGCATGCCTGAAATTATTTTTGCTGGCATCACGTAAAAAGAAACACAATACATTAGCTGTATCTACGATTCATCAGCCCCAATCTTCACAATATACCATCTGTTTTTAGCAACAATTCGGTTTTGTTTACTGCCTCTTTTCCTTCAGGTGTTGGTGTGACCCACTATTGTCTAGTGAGGTGGGTGGAGGTTTTTCCTGTCAAAACTCATCAAATCACCTGAGGTCAAATAGGTATTCTCCAGCTGTAGTACCACAAGGTTCAATCCAGGGTCCACACTCATTCTCTGCACCAGGACCTTTGACTACTACGTCTAATCTTTCTGTAGATCTTGCTCAAAGCAATGTGATACCTTTTGTCACCTCTGGTTCCCAAAGTACCTTTGAAGTGCTCTGCAAGTGTTAGTTTATGGTTGTATGAGGGGAGATAAGATTCCAGGACAGGTGATAAATTAACTTGTCATGCAGTCGCTGCAGGGGAGAGAGTGAGGTACTAGAATCCACAGAACCTGTTATCACCGTAACACCTCTTTGCAAATAGAAGTGAGTAACTTTAATGCCCAAACAACTGGGTGTCAAGTGAGCGTAACAGCTCAATTAATAGGGGGGTGTTGATTCCAAATGGATAAAACACACGAAACCAATTTAATAATTTTTTTCAGACAACAAAAGGAAAGGTGAGGACATTTTGGGGAATTCCAAAACATGTAGGATCCAATGGAAACATTTCCATGAATTTGCGTGCAGTAACTTGTAAACTACATTTCTGCAATATGTGAGTTAACCAACCACCATGTAATGTCCAAGAGTCTTAAAATATAGTGAGGTAAGAGGATTTAAATGTTTCAATGTCAAGGAAGTAACACGTGAAAGGTGCTGAACTTTTCTACATGGAAGCCACGTATCTATTTACTCTTGTTGTGGCTTAATAGAACAATACTGATTCTAAATACTGACCCGCAGTTATCATGAATACATCCATTTGAAAACAATAAATCAGAGCCCCTCTCATGTCAGTTACTTCATCCTCCCATTACCCTTTCATCCAATCGTCAGCAGGTAGACAGACAAACAGAGCAGTTCTTACTATGGTGATTGAGGGGAGGCAATTGAAAGGGTAAAAATTGAGAAGTGTGATTGGATAAGATACATTTCCAGACAGCAGTGAGGCTGACTGGAGCCAAGGGGATGATGAATGTTCAGTGATGCTTCAGGCCCTGTCAGCAATCGTTCCTCATGTACTGGAATCACGGTTAAGCTTGCCCTATGCCTGAAGACAGCTCTGAAACTTATCAGATTTGAGGACTTGTGTCGGTTTCATACTGAGAACATGTTTGACCTTGAGGGCATCTCAACAAACTCTACATCTCTACAAGTTTTCACGCACATACAGGGATGAAATACTTAAATAACAGTTCAGCAACAATAATGCCTGACATGTGCCATGGGGTTCTAGTGGTCAAACTGTCACAAAACCTTATGCTAAATTGATACAGATTTTTGCTGGATGGATTTGAATTTGTGCACTACATTAGAGCAATGTTGGGCTTGTACCATCCTTAGTCCAAAGAAGATCAAATGCATCTTAGAAGAGGTTAAACAAAACACCTTAGGCAAAACGTTGCATTCAGAGGTTTAATTCTGCAAGCATGGTCACATATTTGAGGTTGTGACCATTCTACTAAGAAAGGCTAGCAGTACCGTTTAGTTTTGTTTACTAAATGGGGTTAAGAGATTTGCCTCCCCTTTGGTGGGAAAACCCATTATCTCACTTTGGGTGGATTGTGTGTGCCTTCACTTTTGAAACAGCTCCACAGGGTATGGTTTGAATACCAGAACACACATTGGGATCTGCAGGAGTCTCTTTCTCCCTCCGGTTCTCACTGTGTGGGAGCCAGTGCTAACTCTATCCCTCCTGTCCCCTCTGCATGAAGTGTTCTGTGGGATGAAAGCAGAAGGGCTGCTGCTGGAGTTCTCACTTGGATGGCAAGCATCCCCAAGATCTTGCTGTGTTCTGGGCTGTGGCATGGCCTACCACATTGACAATCGGTCAAACAGAACAGATACCATCCAGGCATTTTAAAACTAACCTTACAATTTGAACTTTACACTCATCGGCTCAACAATATGCCATTCCCCTTTTCTGACATGAAAGTCAATAATGGTAGGCTAGAAAGTATGTCAAACAATGCCATTTGTGTTAGTTGTTTTGCCACAAAATGCATGTGGCCAGAAACTGAGATTTTTATGTTAACAGTGTTCGTATCTTGGCAACGCTTTGAAAGGCCTATACGCATTGATGGCACACAATTGTCTTGGCCATGGGGTAGTGTTAACTGGCTAATCCCTTATGGCTGGCCAGACAGTCCCTGCTGTTAATTCAGAGCTCTCAACAAACTTGATAGTGTTTACTTTTATCCTACTGCTACATAAGGGTACTTCAATGGTATTCTTTCTATTCTAAAGAAGTGTTCTTCTCATTGTGCTTTGACCATATGCCACATGAGTAAAAAATAAATTAATAAAAATCCTGGGCCAAACTTCATAAATTTGGTAAATAAATATATGAATGCATATAATAGGCATTATAAAACAAATGGAGTAGAATACTATGAAAATAAAGTTTGACCTTTCTGATGGAAATCATTGTTTATCAAAGCATTGTAATTCAAGGTGTAAATGCTTGTTCTGAATACATATAGCATTTATCATTAGCTTGACAAGTGTTATAGATCCCTAATGGTGTTGACATTGGGGAGGGGAAAGGCCAGAGAATTGAAGATGACCGTTTAACTTATCTTCTTTGGCTAATATTGGAACTGCCACCCACTGGCCTAATTTGTTTCGCTTTCACAGCCTGGCAGCATGAATCAAATGTTGACATTGTAATTTCATGCATACATGGGTGTTTGGCGAGTCTGGACCTCCATCCCTTTGTGGGATGTATATAGGCCTAGTCTCCATTTTCTGTCATGTCATAACCAGTAGGCCTACAGTCTTACCTGCAGAAGAGTTCAGAAAATAATACAAATGATTGCTTAATCAAATATATGCCTAATAGAACGCTAACAAATCACGTTAGGGAATGTATAAGGTTGGAAAAGGTGAGGCACTCAGAAAACCAGACACATTTTGCAGAACCATCTTAAAACTAGCCTTAACTCGTTTCATAATAATTGCTTCGTCCTCAAGTCTTGATTTGTTCTATCGGTGATGGTCATAATAAAGACGCAAAAGTATTCGCATCAGCGCATTTCCTCATTACATGCACTGGATATTGATGAGCATGTGGCAAGAAGCTGTTGGTTTTGAAAATGAATTACAGCCTTTATTTATTTTGGAGGGTACCTGCTGGCATCCAAAGTAAATATTATTTGATCAACAAAATGCCCACGATAAACATTGCAAGTAATTGTTTAATGTTGGAATTTGACATTTTGGCTCTTGCAACTGTGGGGGTGTAACATTCGAAAAATACATAAATAATAGATGTGAATAAAATCCCTGTTTATCATCCACTTGGTTTGGAAAGTTCACATATCGTAAATCAGTAGAAAATCTATTATTAACTGCAATTTATCACTGCCACAAGTTTGGAACCAAAGAAGAAACCCTTTAGCCAATGACTGACAGGCTTTTCTAAAAGATCTATTTCCTGGTTTATTAACATACGCATACATGATCTGTTGCTTCCGTACTTGCCTCTAAACCCTCAAGTTAAGTGAAGCCGTTTGTTTTGTCTCACCAGATTATTTATTAATTCTCTTGCATCTATAATCCACCAGAGATTGATGGTCATGTAAATATCTATACTTCTCCTTGGCAGTTTATTTCATTTGTTTGGGGCTTACAGGCATTTTTTCATAAACCACATAAATAATCTCAAAATGTAAATGTGTATCTTCATGAATCTCTGGCAGAGTGCTAAATAATTATTTCCACCTCTTTCAACATATATACGCACCATGCACTCACTATAAACATATTATAAATAACAGGTTCTTGTCCGTTCCATCTCTCCCTACTTAAGGTAAAGTTGAGTTCATTATTCAGGCCACTGCCCTCATGCATTAAGCGGTGCATAAATTATGCGTACTAATTATCTTGGATGGACCAGCACTTTAATGAATTATTTTAATTAAACCACAACATTGAGGTTTGTACAGGATGGGCTATATTTCAAGATCTGCCTCGCATAACATCGCATAACCTTCATCTTTCCGTGAATGGATCATGCAGCAGTTGGGGACACCAACTTAATTCACTTGATTACACAACAAAGCTTACAGTGCAAATACACCTCATTCGGAGAAGAAAGTTGTATACGGGAATTAAGGATATAGACTGCTGTCAAGTGTCCCCCTACGTACATTTAAAAATGTACAGTCATGCAAGGTCACAGTGTGAGGACACATAGGGCCTACATTTGATTTGGGAGAGAAAGCTTTGCCCTAAGCAACCAGCATCTGGAAATTATAAAACTTCCACCAAATGTTTTAAGAACAAGTAGATCATCTACTGCTTCTCTCATTCTCTCTCTCGCTCTTGTACACAATTACACAGACACTCAAACTCTGACAGTAAACACATCTTTACTGGTTCATGCCCAAATTTCAACTGTGAACAAATGGCAACAACTTGTAGATGTAAGCTATACACAAAGAACAATCTTTCACATAACTGGAAGCAATTTTTCTCAAAACATGGCAAATTCCCACCTCGTTGTTTCATAATTGTAATATATATATTTACAAATAATGTAGGCTATATCATTATTCATTGAAAGTTGAAATAATTAAAAGGCATTACAAAATGAGTTACTTTTATGAACTTGTAAACATTGGCACGGTCTAAAAATGCCAACACTGTCCAAACAGACAGAATCAAAAGAAGTGGAGGGGGAGGGGCACATTTAAATTCCAAAGAGGTTTCTAAACTCGTTTCCAAATCCCTCAGTCAGCAATGTGTTTGAGAAAATCAGTCTTTTTGTCTCTTTGAAAACAGGCTAAATCTACACCGGTGGCCCAGTCAAAGTTTGCCATTCTTCGAATTGTCCATTCAAGTGAATTTGAGTAAATGAAGTGGATTGAAGCACTTATTCGGTATCATCAGTATACACTGTAGGAATTCGAATATATTTGTTCATATTCTTGAATAAGGTTCAGTATAAGGGTATCGGACTAAGTGTAACGTTATTAAAAACCTCTATAAAACATTTTGGGGAAATAGAATAAACGAAATATATGAAATAGGAAACTACGTTTTTATTCTCAAATGTGTATATACTTACATAACCAAATGTAAAAGTAACTCACTGTAAATATGGATTAAATTATCATGATATTTATATTAAAAGTTCCTTAAACTTCAATAGTAAATGAAAAATCCATACTTTAAAAAGGCAATTTGACTCACTAAGTCAAAACAATCTGTAGGCTATTTTAACCTGTTGAATGAATGAGATTTCGGTTCTATCAGAACAGCGTGGTCATGGAAAGAGATATTTTTAGTTTTTGTATATGATAATCTGCAACAATTCATGCTCAAGGATTTGCTTTTGCAAGTCTTTTTTGCACGTGAAAGTTACAACTTCAAGAAAGTTAGAGTTGTATGTGTGTGTGTGCTTGTGTGTTAGCCATAGTCAGATTATTAAGAATACACATTGAGATAACATAATATGTAAACACATTTTAATGGGAAAATCTCTTGATGACCAATAATTTATTGCAGACACAATGCACACTTAAAAAGCACGCATGCTGGCAGCAAATACAACACAACGTTTGGAAACATGCTTTAATCTATACAGAGAACGTACAAATATACAGCATTTAAAGTTTACCACGGTTTTTAAATTATATGGTCCACATAGCAACTAACGATCTGTAATCTAGGCTACAGATAATCAACAACGTCTAAATAAAAAGTGCATTTTACACATTTCAATATTCTTACGTTCATGTATTTATTTCAAAATTTTGAATGCAGAAAACCTCAACCTTTAAAAAAAGATATTACGTCATAGCTTTGATTGTTCATTTCAAGTGAATTTATCTAAACCAAATATAAACAATTGAAACTGAGGCTATTTGGTATGCTAATTGTGATGCGGGTTTTTAGGTTGGTTAAATGTCGCTTAGTTCTGCCAAGTTGTTCTAATCGTGGCCTGTGGATTGCCAATAAATTATCTAATAGTTTTCCGTAATTTTTTTCTATACTCTTGTACCATGACAAGGAAAAAATATAATAACCAATGAGTACCTAAAACAGACTTTATATTTTATCAGCCACCAATTGATCTTGTGATTGAAAAAGGAAATTTAAAGATTGTGATTTTCAATTTATGAGGCATTACAGAGCAAAAATATTCAGAGAGATAACATTTCAGTGCTTTTGAGGATAACTTGGTAATTAAAGTATTTACCTGAAAAGTTGTGAGATGATGTCGGCTAACACAGGTGTCATAAATAGACATAGTAGCCTAACTGCCACAACAATGCTCCATTAAAACATCTAAGTACATCAATAAACAACAAAACACAAACATCTTGCCTTAGAGACGAGATTTTGCGCGGTCTTGGTTGTGATAATTGCAAATAAAATACTGCTTTGGAGTGGATGATTTTAAGAAGTTTATGCAAGTCCCACGAACGTCTCGTCAGTGGACTGCAACCACTGACTGCAATGCCGAGGACGGATTTGTGAGAGTTTCGATTGGAGTGGCAGGGCTGCTTTGGCTAGTAGCTGTTTGGGGGGATGTAGGACTTAACGACTGCGGCGAGTTCGCAAGGAAAGCTGGAATGTGAGCTGGCAGCGCTGACAGACCCGGCACTGAGGCCATGGTAGGCTTTATTGGCACCGGAATGGCAGGTAAAGTCTGTCCACCGTGGCAAAAAGACTTGAGGGGCATCCCGTATGGAGAGTAATCACTGGCCATTGAGATGGGGGCTGCCGTGTCCATCACGCTAGTGCTGTACATGTGGGGCCAGGCTGTGGTCAGTTGGTTATGCAGGGGATAGCCAGCAGACATGGACTGCATAGTGGAAAAGGCAAGTCCCCCGGGCATTTTGTACTCTCTGGCGATTATGTTTTCGATAGCAAACGGGTGCTTGAAAGTAGACGTCTGGTGAGGGACTCCAATGTTGTAACCTGACATATGTGGAAGATGAGTCCCAGAAGCTGCCAGAGCGCTCAGTCTAAGTTTAGCTTGTTGTTGCAGGTAATGGGCAGCATCCGATGGTTTGTTAGGCGCTAAGTGGTCTAATGTCATCATTAACTTGAAGCGTTTACGGCGTCTCAAGAAACTTCCATTCTCGAACATGTCCCCGCAACTGGGATGGAGAGCCCAGAAACTCCCTTTGCCAGGTTGGTCCGGTCGCCTTGGAATTTTGATGAAACAGTCGTTAAACGACAAGTTGTGTCGCAATGAGTTCTGCCACCGTTGCGTATTCTCTCTGTAGTATGGAAATCTATCCATGATGAATTTGTAAATCTCACTAAGAGGGAGCATCTTCTCTGGGCAACTCTGTATCGCCATAGCGGTAAGGGAGATGTATGAGTACGGTGGTTTCTGGTCACTGTACGTGTTTCTCCCTGGTCGAGGCATTCTGCTGGACTAATAACAAATTGAGATAAAAGGGTGGCTCAAGCCCACTGTTCTCCCTCAAACAACGTGTGGATACTCTTCAAATAGGTCCAAACTGCATTAATGGAGAAGTAGCAGTCTTCAAAACAACATTACGCACGACAAAAAAACGATGCGTTGGGGGCGCACATTTTTCTAGGAACAAAAAAGAATGCTCCCACTCCGTGCGTAAAAGTTAAAAAAAGTTCACAAAGCGATGCACAGACTTACTATTTGCCTCCGTCAGGGTGTGCGACTAGTATTAACTGTAGCGTTTGTTAACTGTCCTATGAAAACAGAAACCGGTCCGTTCTCTCAGATGACGGGTCTTTAGTTAAGCAAGCGGCAGTAAGCTTATTTCCTCCACCATATGAACGGAGCCGATATCGTCTGCCCCTTACGACGAGATGAGCTAAGTAGCTGCTTCCATGTCCTTCCTCTAACCGTCTGATAGTTTAATGTGGTGACATGAGCAGAAAAGACCCCTGTAGAGGCGCTTCATTAATTGGCCACTTCTTTGGTATCACATGACAATCGCCTTGGGAGGAGGGAGCTCGGAAAGAGGCATAATCTGGTTTCATTTACACCTATTTACATGGACACCTTGAGCCAATAGAAATCATTTCCATTTGAAGACAGAGCAAAGGGGTGAAAAGGCACAGCAACCGGATTTGAAGTGTGATGGAACTCGGTTATGGCTTGTGAAGGTATGCGCAAACCTTTGTGGACATTGTAGGGGTGCTTAGTCAATCATTTACATTTACAAATAGAGCTACAAAGCAATGATGTTTGACAGGATAATCGCTTGGCATTGGCTTGCAATTTACTCCGTGTTGTCTTTTTGTTTGTTGACATGGTTCTCATGTTTTCTCATGCTGTTATTTAGGACAACGGTTTAAATTGAACAACTGAAATCATTGAACACTGTATATGGTCTCATCTTCAATTTACCACTGGTAAGTTGTATCGTTTTATTGTAAAAGCGTAGGCTATATGCAATATGGTCCGACTACGATACCATGCCATTGTGAATTTGTGATGCCATTGTAACTGGAGCTTTTTATATCTGTTGGATTCTGTGTCAGAATGTAGAACACTCAACAACACATATTAGCCCATTTGCGCATGCATGACTACACGGGCACGTTTCATGTTTCTCAGTAAATTCATAAACAATTCGCAATGACCAGACTGTATGCATACTAAATGCATTTTATTAAGCCTACTTGATTTTGTATCTTAATTATTTATTTCACTTTATTTAAGGATGTTTGCAAGCTGTCTCTCAGAAAAGTCTAAACTTGTGCTGTAGGCAGGCATACTGTGACCTGAAATTGACCGCATTTACCCACGTGTTAAATGTGATCAACCTTTGGGAACAATTCAAAAATTACTACAATGTCTAGAAACTGTATAAAATACCAATAAGTCAATTATGTACGTGTGAAAACATAATGGCGGCTTATCCTGATAGATGGCCATTCTACTCCAAACACCGAGATCCACCTTTCTGCTTGAAGAGTTCGCAATGACAGACCACACACATTCACGGATTTACTCATAATGTATGCTAATTTTCTTCTCTGCGTCCACAAAGCAGTGAATCATTAGTAGACAGGCAAAAGAGGCAAGCATACGCGTAAGAGGGATACAACTTCTCAGGATGCAGGAGTATAGTAATCCAATCCTTTTAGAAAACGGTCCAGTCATCATGTGTTTCAGTGACTATATTGATGGGGTGTGGATAATCTTGACAGGTTGCCTCATGCAACGTCATGAAACCAGACTAGACAACATCAATACAAATGATTAATTCCAAACTAATAACGCGACAAAGAAAATGTTATTGTAAAGGATAATCTATACAAAATCCAAATGATTAGTCTACAGTATACAATTCAACACAAGAATAATTGTAATATGGCCTAATGGCAACAATAATGATAACACAATCATTACAATGATTATTGTGTACAATTGCTGTTACTAGTAATAGTTGTTATTTACTACAATATAGGATCTTAATTATAATAGGCCTATATTTACTCCCATTGCGTACAATATTTTGCATGCTGCCCAACTTCGGTTCGGTAGGCCTCACGTAGCCCCTATACTTTCCAAACCCAAGACTACAAGTAATCTATTATTTGACTGAGCTGCATAAAGTGTTGTGTCCTAAAATCTGAGATGGAAACATTTACCCTAATTTTAAATAGATTAACTACACTTTTTACCCGCTCAATAATACTATTTTTGACTATCAACTGTAGGCTATAATATGTGCTCTGTTTAGTTATTTGCAACAAACGGAACAAAGCTTGGGCTAAGCCAAACTGCATTGCACTCGTGAACCGAGTCCCGGTCTGAAGTAGCTTTTGCAGCGGGTGAACCGAGAACATTTTTGTGCGTGTCTTTAAAAAGGGGGGAAACAAAGGCGCTCTTCTCAGTTTCTCAAAGTAGAGTAGTGAGGCGTGCCATTCCCAGGGTGACGGGCACAAAAGCGTAGGTCAGAGGGATGAAAAGCAGAATCTAACAGCCACTTTCACACGTCTGCCCTCAACTGCTGCACCTCGGCACAAAAGAAAACAAATGTTGCCTGCCGCAAAAGAATTGCCACGACCCAAAGCAACAAATGATGGCTGAATATCGTTGTCAAAACTGAGTGGGCCTTAGCCGTATGTAAATTGGCCACATATTAATGCAGCAACATGGACTGTCACAAAAGAGAAGTCTATTCAACGTCTACTTTGAAAACAAAATGAAGTGCTGGAAAAGACAATTACACAGTTGTGTTCTTTAATGTATTGCAACTGCAGTGGGTCTAAGTTATTGAACTTTCCTCTACCTTTTGGGCTTAGCTGCAATAAATGTTATGTAAAGTAGACCTACCCTACATGCATGTACCAATGAACATAATATTGTTACAAATGAAAGAAAAGAAGATTGGGATTGGACTCAAGTCAACCAGGTGTGATGTCACCATAAAGGTGCGTTATGAATCTAGTGGTGCCTACTGTGATCGCATCAATGTGAAGTGGTTTTATTTGGGTTTGTGAAGGTTAAATAATCTTTTTTTTCGGAAGCCATGGTGGGAAAATGAGGAGTAGGCATACACAAAATATTGGTGGTGTACTTTTTATCCTTCATGCAAATAACCTATAACCTATGTTATCATTATTGTAAATATTAATGTTGTTATTATTGGTAACCTATTATTGTCAGAATAAAATAGCTTACAGTAGTAACCAAGTAGGCCTATTGGTTTCACTGTTGCTGTTGTTTTTGTTTTGTCACACATTTCATTTGACAGTTTTAACGGCATTACGCATTAATCAATCCATCATATCTTATTGCCTGTGGCGGGATTCTTTCCTGAGTTGCACAACAGACCTCTACAGAGTGGGGCCAATAGGTATGAATATTCAAGGTCTCAATTAATTAGCAGACAGAAGGATGTCATTAAGGCACTCAAAGCCCTTTTAGTGCTAAGTACAGAAAGAGACGGGGGCGAGGGCTCGTCGACATTTTAGATAGTAGAGATAACATTAGACCGTTCATTCCTTTTCCTTATTAGGCTATATCACTCAAGTTGGCCGCAGGTTTTTTATTAATTAAAAAAGAGTCCACAATCTGCTATGAAGAAGACACATTTAGCCCTGCATATAGGGTTGGTCACACTCGATTCATTATTTAATAAAAAAATATATTTATATTTTCCTATTTTTTTTTACAATCCTAATTTTTTTAATGAAGCACAGAAGAAACATAATCCGTACGTTTACTTATGAGAAGATCTAACACACTATATACAAAAATCGAATAGTCAGCGTAAATATGAGTGGGCCTATTAAGTAAATAATAAAATGTGATTTGATAAAAATGTGTTTAAAAAAAACCTAATATTGGACCTAGCCTGTAACCACAAAGATGGAACACACAGAATTCTGGAAGAGTTATTCCGAACCCCGAATTAATATGCATGCAAAATTAATTAGCTGTTTCACGGTGACATCAAAATAAGTAGGCCCTACCTGAGAGGAAAAGACCCTGTGGGCATTTTGAACATATGCTAGAATTACAGTTAATTGAGTGATTACATAAATTAGGCTTCCATCTGACTATACACCAGGTGATACGATATCTCAATTAATGGCGCATGCAAGCACCTATTTATGACGGCAAAGATCAGTCTCTAAATTCAACTGATCCAGAGCCGTTTCCGGTTCAAACTGATGAGAAACGGTCAAATGAATTTTAAACATCCCTAGCCTCGAAATACCTGAGGCAATAATCTGGTCAGAGGATGCTTCTGTTGAAATTGATTCCCACGTGTTCTCTAGAGGCCTTAGGGCCAGGATATATCGGAGGTCAGGAGGGCTTTGGAAGTGTGCTTTTTGAATGGAAAATGCCTGCCAAAATGCATGTGTTCGGTGTGTGTCTTGTGACTATGCATGTGCTCATATAATTCACATGTCAATTTATTAAAAAATAATAATAATCTAAACATTCTTTTTTAGAAAATATTTCAATAGGATACCAGATATATTCGAATATTATAGAATACCAGGGAAATGCAGACCTACAATGTTCAGAATACACTCAAACATGCAATTACTGTGTACTGCCGACTGGTGGTGACATTTACTGCATGACTTTGAAAGCAAAAAGTGACTTACATATACCTATACCTATATATATATATATGTTATCATTATTATAAATAATAGCTTCTTTGTCAAATGGCCAAACACATATTAATACCTAAGTATAACTGGAACCATCCCAGACAAACCATTCCATCCAGCCACTATATCCACTTACCTATCCCTAACAGGACCATTGCTAAATACACAAAAGATACAGTACTTTATATAATGATCCTGTAACACCATTTGAAATATGTTCCCCTTAACCAGTCCTTAAGTCCCCCAGTCTCACAACCACCTCTCTGGTGCTCAACCAGCTGTGTATCATGTTAGCATCTGGCAGCCTCCTGCTAAGTTTGGCCGCAGACTTCCTCACAGCTGGCTGCCAGGTGTTTTGAGATGGATAGCATCCACCACAAACCCGTTGTGGTGGATGGGGGAGGGGCTTGAGTGTGTGTGTGTGTTGGTGGGGGGTGCAGGTTTATCTGGAGCTATCAATAAATGTGGGCTCGCACCTCTCAACAGTGAGGGCCTTGCCGCATCCATATGAAGGGAAACAGCTGAAGAAAGCAAGTGGCCTGTAACTGGGAGCCCCGTGTTTGTGTTGCCAGGCGAGACTGTGACTCACCGACCCCTGGATGGATAATAATGGATGAGGAGATGTAGCATGTTCATCCTTATGTGTAGGTGACGAATGGTGTAACTTGGAAGTGATGCTCTTCTAAAATGACAATGACAGTTTTTTTTCTCCTTCTGACAGATGCTGGTGAGGGAAATGGTCACTTAAATATTTCCCAGTTTTCCACAGGAAGAAGGTGGCCACCATAAGTGAAACACAACCAATTAGTTAAAACACGAACAGAACATTTTCATGTAAAGCATGCAGTCATGCACTATTCGGAATACAATTTCATTCAGAAAAAGAAATAGTCTCTTTGTGATATTTTCCAGCTTTTTCATATTTTGTGTGATTAATAAAACATCTCCTGAAACATAAAGGCTCTTGTATGAATGCTCTAGTATTCATAGGACATTGAAAATATTTGATAAAAGATAATGTATCTCTATCATAGTCACAGTAGAAGTTGTAGCGAGGGGCAGTCCATTTATGACCGTACAAAAGAGATATATGGACTAAAGAAACAAATGGCTCTATAAGTGCTATATAATGCCACTGTGCGCATTGGGTCTGCTGATGAAAAGGTCACGACCCCAAGACTAAATTACACAATCTATTGTGCATGCTCAAGGGGTCACGAGTGTATGCTTAACCTTTGACCTTCCACATTTCACGATGAAGATGAAGATTCCTCTGTGCAATATCTGTTTAGAGTGCCCAAAGGACGAGGGACTAGATTGAGTTAAATGAAATAGCCCACAAGATATATGTGCTTTTTGTCAGTGTATTTTTGGAAATATGATACTATAATAAGCAGCTGGAAGCATTGCTGTGGGACAACTATTATGGGCAAGAGCTTTGTGATTGCTAATCAAGAGAAGGAACTTGAACAAACAGAACAATGTTCATTACATCGTACATCATATATATAGCTGACTGCACCTATTTACCTTCAAGACACAAAACAATGATACAATACGACTAAAGGCAGACAAAGGAAACCCTCCATGTCAAATTATGAATGTACTGAGCTCAACCTCCCCACCTTGTAACCCCGCCCCTCCCCAATGCACAAACACACACGTACCTCATCCCCTTCATCTTGTGCATTAAGGTATGCTTAATATGTTTATAAAGCAGCCACTCCATGCGAGGGGAGCTGACCTGCTACTGTGATTGCAGATGAAGAACCTTGTGTCTGCGTCTGTCTACAGGACCCTGAGTGGCTTTGCGTTGAGATGGGGGTGGTCTCTTTACTTCAGGCCACTGCAGCCTCCCTGTGATCCGACCTGCCACACATATTCAAATACTTGTAATTGAGCATGATTTACATTGTTTTGAATTAACCACACTTCCAATAGGCGAGCATACAAGTACACCTCTGTCAGATAAATCAGCTGGGCCCTAATAGGGGAAGGGGCAGGCAGGCAGCGAGGTAGGGGGTGTGGGGAGGGGGGCAGCAAACTCGTGAGGAGGTGACCGTTGTGCCAAGCCTCCTGCTGTCTGATAATAGGCATGACACATTTGGTGGCACTAATTCATTTATTTCATAATAAGACTTTGCTAACCCCGAGCCGGATGCTAGCACACTGTTTGTGGGGCACACTGAGAAAAACGCCAAGATGTTATTAATCCGTGGCTAATCAGGGGGCAGTGGGATGAAGACGCTCTCCAGTGCTTGCAATTGGCTCTGTGGATGGTTCTGGAATATTTAGATTCCTAATGATGTTGTTGTCCGCTCAGAATATATTCTAAAATATTCTGGTCAATAAATTCACTTTTGGCTGGTGGAGTCTCATCTCTAAGAGTGCAGACAACCACCTTTGGAAATTCTTCCTGCATTCAAGCAATACCTTAAATGAATAAAACTGCTTTAGGATTTTAATGCAAATCTCTTAAAAGAAGGGTTCTTCTTATGTTAGATCAGTGGTTCTCAACCCTGGTCTTCAAGTACCCCCTGTCCTGATTCAAACGAATGGGTCATTATCTAGTAATGCAGAAGCCTGCTAACGACCATTCATTTGAATCAGGTGTGTTGGAGCAGGGAAATATCTAAAACATGCAGGACAGGGGGTACTTGAGGACCAGGGTTGAGAAACAACAAACAGAAATACAAAGTATTGACAACAGAAATGTATTCCATCTTGCCTTTGCCCCTCAATAAGGAGTCTTTGCAGGTCCACAGTCAGTATACAAGAGAAATGGAATTGAAAACAAACACCTGTCTGTGGTATGAGATTCAGAGTGTGGAGCAGCATAACACAATGTCTCAATCGGGCTGAAGTAGCCTGTTGACTTTTATATTTTGTCATAACACTGGAGTGGTATACATAAGGGAACATGTTTGTTTCTGGACCTCAGTGTGGGTTTCTCTAGATTGAGTGTGTGTGTGTGTTTTCTTATATTGCGCTGAGCTTCCCTTCTTAATGCTCCGTGAGTGGACCTCAAGTGTGAAGGTTGATGATGAGCGTGCTTTATGCCATACTGGCAGCACTCTAACTCCCCCCACCTCCACTACATCTGAAGACCCCTCTCCTACTGGCCCCCACCAAGATGCTAATAACGCTTCGGTTCAAATAAAGCTGTTGACTGGACCCTCATTGAGGCAGCACTAATGCACGCCCACGCAGATAGAGCCTATATCATTAAAGGGAACCCACTGCATTTGCCTGTGTACTCAGACCCATGCAAACGTCTAACAGCCGCCAAATACTTTTAATAATGCTACATGACATCAATCATCAATGCAAGTAGGTAGTGTAGAGTCAAATATTCTTGTTTTACTTTTTGAAAGGAGTATTTAATTTATTGAAGTTTGTTTGTCTTGAAGTCACATAGACATTTGGGATTACCTTTGCCTTAAATGTGACTTTGAAATGCTTGATGGTAAACCTTTAGGAGGCCTGAGATGTACTGTGACATGGATTTTAGAGTGATGTTGACCTTTCTTAATCACATAGTTGTTTCAGTTAGCAGTTGTCAGATGATCCTTTAGCTAACTGCTTTGCCTTTGGATTATCCAAACAATGGATCCTACAATGGAAATAGCTCATGGTATACAAATTCCTAAACGAACCTGGACGGGAAGTCAACTGGTTCAAATGTCTTTCTAAGGCGATACCAGAACTTCCACATACACACACAAATACACACACAAATACACACACAAAACATTCACACTTGAAGAGTTCTACAGATTGATGCAATAAAATCAATTAAAATGGCTATTAACCAAATGAAGGCTGATTAGAAAATTAGTGGAGCTGCTTTTGGAGGACTGGAAATGTGCTAATTACTAAAGAGATTACTTCAATGTGAAGAGCCCTAAATGTGGTTTAAATTGAAGCGTCAGTGCATGTTGAAGTGGGTCTCATTTCTAGTTTTACAGGTGCTGGGTTAACACTGAGATCAACAGTCTGCAGTACACAAAAGGAAACCGTGGAAGGACATTAGCTTTGTCAATGGAAAAATATTTATGAACAACAAGACAACAAGGTCAAACAGGGCATGAAGCTGTACTTTCTAAATGAAACTTTATAAACTGTACTTTATATGTGATTTTAGACAGAATATTTGCAAATGAGTTTAAATGCTTGTACAATGCTGTTATAGCCGTCATAACACAGATTTGTTTATGTTAGAGGTGCTACCCGAATTGAAGTATACCAGAACCAAGACATAGTTCACTTCTACATACATGACATACTAGTTTATTGTTAAAAATGTCAACCAAACTTTCTTGTCTAAACTTTACAGTGAAATTGATCAGATGTCATGAGCTTCTATATCATAATAAAAGATAAATCTCTGTAATATAATACGAATGTAAGGCTTTCAGATATTTCTCAGCGTTCTGCAAAGAAAGCTGTTATTTTTGAATGCCTCACTATAAATTCATGAACTGCTCCCCATTTGAGGAAGCTGTGCTTGTTATCCGATTTGCTTCATAAATGCGGGCAGTCGAGTGAATATCCATGGCTTGTTGTCACTTGGGATAACACTTGATACATCCCATTTTCGCAGGCCTAATTATTCCATTTGTGGACCTGAATGCCATTTAGATGCAAGGTAATTCAGCATGGTAACTCAATTAAATTTCTACTGACTGGGATTTATGAAACATCAATAGGCTCTCAGTGAGACCAATGGGAACACTAGTTATTTATCCCCAAGTCCTTTTGATATTGCATTTCTGCAGCTCAATTAAATATGCCCGCAATAAGAATGTTTCCCAAGTCTGTAATGAGAAAGGACAAGATTCTCCCCTTCTCTGCAAATTGTGGATTTCAAAACCTGTGAATTAGCGGGAGCTTGGCAGTCATTACCTCTGAAATTAACGTTTAAAAATGGTTCAAGATATCCCCTTTGATGGAACCTCTGAGTATCCCGTGGCCTGTTGCCACGGTTTCCATATTGCACGCTACATTATGGTCTGTGAAGGCTAACGTAAATCCCTCATTCTGATTCATAACTTTTTTTAATAATCTGAAACAGTTGACGCACATACAAACAGGTTAACCTTAACTTTTGGACCGACATGCTTTTAATATGACAATAATGTAGATTTATGTAAATCCCAGTGTGTACGAGATGTAATGAGAACCAATGACAAGGGAAAACTAACTTTGTCCTTTAACATAAAAGAAAGTTGGAGGACATATTGGCATTACATTTGGTTAATGAGATTTGCCATTTGTGAGAGTAAACACACAATCACATGGGTCAAACTTTTTCCAGAAGTCCCATAAATGAGTCCAAGGACCTGCCTGAAATGTAAAAAATGTTATAAAGTAACATGACCCGTACTAATGGCCTAAAAGCCTGTCAAGGAGCAGCTGTGAATAAAGTTACAGCTTTAGACGACCTGTGGCCTCTGTTTTATAGTAATGGACTTAATAGGAATTCACTTTGATGCATGAAATACTGGGAATTAATTGTAATATTCATCTGAATGTCATGACATGGTAATGTTTGGCACTCTGCTTTCAAGTGATAAAGTGCATTTACACTGAGAATGCTAATATTGTGCTTATGGCAACAGATTTCGACCATATAGTCAGTTCACAAAAAGGCATCACCATTGGATAGTAGATCTTTTTGGCTGAGATGAGCAGCATAATTAATGAATACAAATGCAGGTGAAAATAAAAAACAAGGGTCATAGACAATTATTTGTCAACTGCTAAAGGATGACGTAGGCAGCAACTCTAAGATAGTTTAAACTGATCTTTTGGATCCATCATGGTTGAATATTGATGTTTCAAGGTTTAAATGTTTTTACACATCAACAATAGCAAAAGTATACTTCAAAACTGTTTTCAAACTGTTTTTTTACAGTAATGGTTTAAATGCTTCTAATCTGTCAGGCTAATAGGAACATCTCAAATTATCTCTCAGACTACACAACAGTGAATAACTGCAGGTTCAGCTAAACCACCCTAAGACGTCCCTATGGAAAAGAGACCAATTAAATGTTTTTGTTTTGTTTTAGAGGTCACTGTGATTTATGACAGACCAAAGTCTGTGTGGTGCTGCTCAAGTCAGAGTTCTAACAGATATAAAAGCATTTGCCATCGTGGCTCGATTGGCAACATGGCAGGCAGTTATGAAAGCTAGCCTCATGCAATAGTATGAATATTTAATTAATAATTAGTCATGTAATTTCTCCTCAGGAATTATTATCCCTCAAACTGGTTTGTGAATTTAATTATTAGCAGCCTTTTTGTTTCCATGTCGCCCTCATTACTGTCAGAATTGATGTAACATAAACTTCATTAAAAATTAAAGGGAGAGTCTTAATTACGAGGCTACCCTGACTGAAGTTAGAATTAGCCAACTCAGTGATGTGCAAATGAGAGCATTATTTAAGAAACATGCTGGAAGTAGTTATGCTAATTTGGAGGGTTCACAGTGGCAGACCTTTTCACTTGCAGTTGCATATTCATTAAATGCACTATGCAAATTTAATGTAGCAGTCTTAGTTATGCCTTGTTAATTTATTCAGATTTATTGAGTAAGACTTGTAAAAAGTACCAATTTAATTAGCCTATCTCCTTGGATGGTAGGTGGCGATCGCTGAGGTTTGGAAAGTGGGCTGGGTTAGATGCAGCAAAAGGGCTATCAAATAATATCATGCTTTACAATTCACAGGGCTTTAAGGGGATATTCACTGTGCTTATGGAATATTCAAAGAGAAATCACTTAAATTGTACACTGTTTTCCCAAAAGGAACATATAAATGGTAAGGGAAAATAAGACATCTCTCCATTGAGTTAGGGTTAGTAGGAGGTTCAAGCAGTTGCTGAGTCCACAGTCTAATGGTTGAAATTATGCTATTGAGGCCATCAACTTGTTACCAGGCAGATTTATGGTCAAACCAAATGGCTTTGGAAGATATTTATTCACAAGCAGTTCCCTAGCTGCAGACTCAGTTGGAGCTCCTATCAGTTGGAGGAGCACTTTAGCTCTGGTGAACCATAGCCTATCTATGAAAGGGCACACTGGTGGGTCTAGTTAAACCTAGATATACAGAACACAAGACACCTCGAGACAATATTAGGATTACTGTGGTTTCTATATTTCAGTGACTGTGTACCCAAGTAGCCCAACTATCTTGTGGTTGATATCATAAATGTCTGCTAATTACTCTAAGATTTGAAAAAGAAACAACCTTTGAGGCCAGGTAAGGATGACAACTTGATGCAAATGTTTTCGAAAAACACCTGATTATTTATGTATATTTTGAATTGTTTCTCTAAACACTTCATTCAAATAAGGTCTAAATCTAGAGACCATGTCCCATTTGCTCCATCTGTGCCTACTCCTTCATGTAAATGAGCATGCAGGTCTCAAGGGATTGCTCTCAGACTGTGATGAGCTACCACCAAAATATATACAATTTCAGTGGCCCCCGGCAGTGCACTTGACTGTGTCTGGTCTAGTTTTCAGTGTGGTGGGGACTGGACCCAGTACTCCCAGTACAGACTTCCCAAAGCCAGATTATATTAGTTGTCTTCTCCCCTACAAAAAACATCCATAGTGTCACTGACGACAATATAGTACACTAAGAGGCCCACACAAAGCTGGACTCATTAGTGACTATCTTTTTTCACTGACTACAAAATACTTACTTTAACTTGGCTGAATTCAAAGTGTTCATCTATTCCACCTGAGGGAGTTCAAATTCACATACCCTAATGTATTGCATATAGATTGCAGGGGAAAATATGCTAAAAGAAATATTTGTTGAAATTATTTGATTCTTTAAAATCTTAAGGCATGTTTACATTAAAGTAACTTGTTTATTAGTTTGTAATTAGCGCAAAAAATCATCAAAAGCACCGATAAGACACGCACTTGTGTTAGAGCCTCCAGTTGTGTGTAGTACACATGCTTGTAGCTATTATGTAAATGCAGCTTGAGTGTAAACACACAAACAAACATTTGTAGATGCTTTTCTGTAAACACATTAATATCATTCTATTATTTAATAAGAATGACAAAAAACATACTCTTCAGCACTGGATGAAAATAAAAAAGGATTTTCTGCTCAAGGTATGAAGAAGCATTGCTATGAAGAAGCATTGCAATCACAAAGTGTGGTTTACTGGTATATACTTAAATATTTTAGATGTATTTTATGTCTTCAATATTTCTTACAATGATCCTCAACTGATCTAAAATGTTGTCAATAAGAACTGTACTAATACCACAACATTTAACAGAGTTTACTGTTGTTGTTGTTGTTGTAGTGTACAGGTATGTGCCATTCTCCCAGTCTAGCAGTTTGTCATGTGCCGATTTGTTCCTAGAAAACGAAGCTGAAAGTTTAATTCCAGATAATGTAACTGGAGCTGTCCACTTGGAGCCAACTTGGGGTCATAGGTGAAACTCAGTCCATTCCTCAAAATAAGACTGATGGTGACATTTTGTCAATTTAACATAATTCTTAAAGTTAGCTAGTTTCAGAAACAGTAGGCTTGCTGGACTTTCTGTCCACTGAAACATGCAGAATCCTAAATTTCAAGACACACACATGGCAAGACAAGACAACCATAGTTAATTTCCGACAGACATGTTCACTGTCAGGCCTTTCCCTCGGTATAATTACCCCTCTACCGTGAATGATGTTGCTGGGCATCGGTGTGCTCCTCTGATGAAGAGGAGATTAGTTTAATCAAGTTCATCAGTTGGACTGAGCCATCACATCCCATCACCTCCCCTCTCTCGCCACCCCGCTCGCTCCCCGCCTGCCATATTAGCAGAGTGAATTTATGACATCATTAGCTTTGAACATTAGCTCTGTTGGGACAGAGTATAACTTCTCATTCTGTTCATCTAGTGCCCTTTATGGCGCTCGTTTAACCCTTATGCACCAACAGTTGGAGACGCTATAGTATCCATCTGTATTTTAGGGGAATGTTCCATTGTTACTTGTTGAGGTGGTAATATTTGTTTTCAAACAATTCTTATATAACCTGTTGTAAAATGTTATGGCAATTTTCAGTTTGAAGTCAGTCAGGCAGACATTGGATACTGAAGCCAATTTTGTATTAGCTACAATTAAAACCTACCACCACACTAACACCACAGAGATACAAAATTCTTGTATGAGCAATTATATATTCCTGTTGTTTCTTTGTAAGGGAGTCTACAAATCATTGTTTCTGTCTAGCTTGAGTCATGTCTGGTGTCTGGTCAAGAGGTTCCTCAAATCTTTCCTGTGGGTTATCTCATTAAAATGAAGGGATCAACATTGGACAATAAAACATTTAAGAGGTGGCTTTAGTTAATTGTTCTCAAACAGTGTGTCAGACTGTGAGATTTACACAGCAGTATATCATGCAGTCAATCACTCGTGAATGTCTCTGATAAACTAGCAATAACTGACTAGTAGTAAACAAATATGATTATATAGTAGCTCATCAGTTTACAAAATATAGCACGTTATTGTTTTGCGTAAACCAAGTGCCTCTTAAATGCATGCATTAATAAAGTATGCACAATGTTTAATAATTGTCATCAACCTATTTTATGGAGCAAAGAAGGATATTATTCTTAGCCAACAAGCGTCCTTCACACTTCACAACAATTGAAAAACCACAGTTTGTGTAATATATTAACTATAATTATCCTAGGTTCAGAAGATAACTAATGTAAACTGTATGTATGGAGTTAAAATCCAGTCCATTTTCAGAGAGTGCTGTGCTTGTCAGCAGTGGGCCAAGCTTCCACGTTTCATCCCCAGTACAGCATGCAACAGCACCGTTATTGTGAAATAATGCAAACGTTTAACATCCAAACATAATGTCTGTCAATATTAAAAACAGTGTGAAGTCATGAAAATAAAATAAACTACAAAAGCAGAGAGCATCAACAACAAACCACACACACCCTAATAAAGTATTATTAAACAGCTAGTGGACTGTTCCAAGGCACCAAATTGCAATGAATTGATTCAGACTATTAGCTTTTTGTTTGGTTCCCAAGATGATAAATTATAAGTAATTCAGAAGGAAGTTATCTGCAAGATGTTACTTCCTTTCCTATAATAAAACATACAGGCGAATCAAAGTCAAGTTAAAGTCAATGTGCTTTATTTAACACATGCACCAGATAGCATGTATGTACTGTATATTTAATAATAATGCAGCTAATTGCAGCACAAGGAATTTAGGCATATTCATCTCATGTTAATCTGTAATCTTTCAAAAACACAAAGAAACAAAATATATATCCATATTGTATATAAAACAACAAATATTTAAACATACTGTATACTGATGATCATAAGACTACAGTTGTTTATTGTATGTTCAGCAACCCAGTTGTCCTAGCTTAATTTCCCATAGAACCAGTTTTGACTTTCACACCGTCAACATTCTTGATTCCTCTCTGGAAGGAAAAAAAGAGACATAATTTCATTACTGCGCATCTCAGGAGCCATTTATCAAAGAGGACACATGATTAATTAAGCTTGCAGTTGGAATTAGCCTCGCTTTCCTCTCATGAAGGTGTGACGATGGCCCGTGGGAGAAGGTGTTTTAGACACCTGAGAGCTACTGCATGTGTCTGATGGCAGATCAATCAACGCTTGGCTTTCAATGAACCAGATATTAGACTCATAGAAACTGAAAATTCAGAATGTGATCAAATCTGTTCTTATGAAGAGAGGATGTGTTGGTCTCACTATACAATATAGTATTGCTTTAGGGATTTGAACTGCAGATCTGTGCATATGGGGAAGCATTTCATACAGAGGCACAGTATTCTGTGCTAAGATTTATGGGTGAATACAAACTGAGATGGGAAACTGATGTCTTCATCCATTTGTATTTTCTCTAACTCTTGTGACACAGTTTTTCAGGTAAGCATTTCTCATAGACCTTGATTCAATGTCACTCGACTATGATGCATCTCTGATGCAGCTTGATGTTGGTGCTCTCCAACTCTTGTCTATGAAACCAAGGTCTGTTTGTGCAAACTTACTTGGTGAATAAAGCTGATTCTGATGCTGATTCCGATTCTGATATAAGCCAAACCCCCCTGCTCCCAAGCGTATCACAACATATTATTAGGAAGCATGTTTGAAAAAGATTTTCCTTTTTGTATGTCATTCTTTATATATGATCTAGCCATAAATACAACATATTTATTTTATCTGAGTAAATAAAATAAATAACTTTACTGAGTCTCTCGGCCTGCTGTCACTCAGGCCTTGATGCATAGCTGTGATTAATGTTATGGGCTATGCTGCTCCAGGGTAGGATTGGCTCTGGAGACCACCATGGCCTCAAAGTCAGAAGAAGAAGAACAAGAGAATAAGAGGAAGAAACAAGACAAAATAGAGATTTTAAGAGATAGACTGGAAGAGAGACAGAATTAGAGAGTGAGGGAAATAGAGAAAAGTATAAAGAGATTCATAGAGAAAGAGAGACAGAGAGAGAAACAGGACAAAATAAAAGGATGAAAACAACAGAAGTATGGTGGTACGGGGCTCAAGGAGAGTCCTGTGTATCAGAGACATTAAGAACCTAATGTGGTATTATTCTCCATCACCCCCCCTAAGCTGTGAACATCTGTCCTCTGGGCCTGACAGGTAATAGACCTGGGCTTTAGGAACTGTCTGGAAAAGATGACACAGGGTCTACAAGGGCCCTCGACACCCCACCAACTTAATGCTGGGTGCATTTCTGGCTCTTTGGACAAAATTGACACTGTCTAGAGAGAGCAAAGCAATCACCAGAAACAGTATTATGAAGCATTTATGTTTGAGCTGGGCTTCAAGACAGCAAATCTTGACCTTTAGGAAGCATGTTATTCCATTTCTTTGTCACCGATTTTAAAACTCCCTGTAGGAACAATGTGCCAACCCGTGTGGATTTCCTCTGGGCAATGTGTGGGTTTAATTCACAACAGCAATCTGTTCCTCTTAATGTCACAGCAGACTTACAAGCAAAAAAAAAGGGGGGGAAGAAAATATCTCAGAGAAATATCGATGGGTTGGGATTTGGCTTGCCGCCCATGTCTGACACATGTTGATATATCTGTTGACAGCTGTGTTTCCAGAGAGTAAATAGAGTAGACCTTAACTGGAACGTCGAAGGGTTTAACTGGCCAGTTTTACTTTAGGTGACAGCAGACATCAACAATATCTTAGGTGACTTGAGTCCCTAAGAGATTTAGGTGAAGACTGATACAATGGCTCCAACAGCAGAGTACCCGATTTAAGCTTCCAACTTTCACATCTCTTTCACACATCTCCTCATCTATCTATCTATCTATCTTGTAATTGAAGCTTTTGGAGAAGATACTGTTGGAACATTTACCCACAATGCTATTGTTCAACTTACTCTCAGAAAAGCGATGTCATTTTTAACATTTACATGCTCCTATAAATGTACAGGTTACACTGAAATGATAGACTAGTTCTTCCTCCAAGTCGTACAACAGAACATTAACTGATGCACTTTAATCCAATACCAAGGACAGCCTTTGAGGACGCCCCATATCACAGAGACAGACCTGCAGCTCTCCTTTGTACTGCCACAGCCACTTCTGTTGAAGCAGACTGAATGCTTCATCAGGCTCTACTCTGCCTGTAGAACCACATGATCACACACAGGAGATCTAGGAAGTCTGATTAGGCTGACATATATGTTTCTAAATCAGATTATTATCATGATAAAGCCAGAGGACATTAATGCTAATAAAAATTATGACAATTTTCTCCCTTAATAATCACTAAGGCTATTTTTTCATAAGATCTAACATCTTCTATATCAAAAGACCAGTTGAAGAGTGTTTATGGTTGACCTTCATTTGATAGGTTTGACTGAAGTGTTAAGGACTGAATAGTATGTTGTTTCCTATTTAAATTGTATTAAGAAAGAAAAGGAATAGGCTGTAATTAGATACACAAAATGTTTTGTGTGTATGCATTAATTTACAGTAAGGTACACATAATTGAAACTGTGTTACAATCTCGTAACTTTCTTAACTGAATGCTTTAATTAACCAAAATTTGCATTTTAACTATTAACTCTGATCTGTTTAAAACTCAGTTAAGACTGTCAGATTTACGTTTCTCAAAGCTATAATGGAATCAAAATCCTTTTCAAACACTCTTCTCACAGAATTCCATCTTGGAAAACAGAACCAACTGAAGACAATACTCAGTGTGTTGACAAGCTTAACAAGCACACCAAATATTAATTATAATTAAGAAATGGAATTGGATCACACATCCAAAATCTCACATAACATAATACTCACCTAGAAACAATGATAATATCTATTCTGTCTATCTATCTGTCATCATAAAAAAACAGGACACCCAACCAAACTGCAAATTTTTTCTCTGACTGATTACAACCAAACACAAAGTGACCAGATGGCTCATATCTGTCTTAGTGGTACCCCCACCCAACCAACCCCACCTACTCCCCCACCCAACCAAACCCACTCCCCCTAAATTACCGCGAGCAATTAAAAGTTTCAAACAGTTGTTATTTTTTTCCTTCTTTCTCACACAGATTGAGATCATCAGAGAGGGTCAAATAACTACAAGGGAAAAGAGAGAACAGTTGTTTGATAGTGTATGGCTAGCTTTGCAGTTAATTGTGGAGATGGCCAGAGACGTACCTTTAGGAGGCTCTGTAATCACCCTGAACCTAAATGAGTAATTAGCGGCAATAATCACCACGCTAAAGATGAATATGCATACAGCTACCACTGTGTTTGCCGTCAAGGATAGCAGGTGTTGAGTGTGCCTGGAAGGCACAGAGATTAAAGATGGTTTCATCATCCTTCTTGCCTAGGGCAGAAATGTCTGGTGTTTTATCTTGTCATGCACCGCCTGGTCTAAGTAGACAGAAGGCAGACACAGTTTCCTCATGTGTAACACTTTTAGAGCCCACCCTATTGACAGAGAGTAAATGTTGTTTAATCTAGGTGAATGACCTGTCCTTGAGAACTCTGTACTATTAGTGTCCATATAACCTCCAGTAACTGCTTGCACCCCTGAGAGGCACATACACACATGCCCACACACACACACACACACACTGTGACACACAAACACACGCACACAGTCGACACACACAGTCATCATATACTGCATACAAACAGAAACACAAATAGCACACATGTAGAGTCTCTCCCTCTCCGCCCCCTGAAACCCTACGTGGAGACACTGAAAGAGCAGTGTTCGGCGTCCTGCCACACTGTGTGTGTCCCTGTGTTAGCAACAGGTTGTGTTTAATGAGGGAGAGTTATTTAGGCAGCCCCTCTGCAGCTCTGGCAGCCCTACTGTTTGCCTTAAGAGGGCCATGGATCATTCTGGCCCTAAACAAAGCATGCTTCGGGGAGGAGGAGGAGAATCAGAGCCTATTCAAACAGGGGTTCACTTCATGGAGCAGAGCCTAGTGTGGTAGAGGGAGAGGGAGAGAGAGAGAAGGGGGTAGGTAGAAGGAGAAGTAAAGAAGGAGAGACAGAAGGGGGGAACGTAGAGATATAAAGTGGGGTAAAAAGAAAGGGAAAGGGAAAAGGTTGAAGAGAGATGATGTTAGTGAGCTACGATCAGCATTGGCTATTACAAGTAGCAAATTCGAATCTGCTTGAAAGCCTACCTTAAATAGTTTCCTAAGTAAGCTCAGTGTGCTGGCCAGTGGATAACTTTAAGGCCAGCTAAGTTATCATCTACATGTCAGCTCGGCTCTCACCCTAACATAACTTTTAATCAAAGACCCTGAACTGTAACTCTGAGCCATAATCTCTCAATTTAAATTACAACCTTCCCTCAACCTCCAACAAGCCCATGTTAACACAAGCATCACACTGTTGCTAATGCTAGGGTAGAATCTGGACGTCCTCAGGGGTGTTTGTTAGTTACTTTAAGACGTATTGGATTGAGTTAGGTGCAAGGAGAAATACACAAGAAAGTATGGATTTATTATTCAAAGCAAACTGTTATTTGTATCTTTAAGAGAATACAAATTCTGGAAATTAGTAATTACTCGTAGTATGGTAGTAGAGGGAAAAAACAGGCCTGTCTTATTAATTTATTTTACATATCTTTACATCGTGTTGTGTACACAATATCTTCCAATAAGATTCTAAACTTGAAATTGTTTCTATTATTGTTTCCAATGGGCTTATATATATATATATATATATATAAAAAAAGCGTATATATAACAATATGCTTCCCATGTTCATCAGCATGTTTATTTATTTGTAAAAATACGAGTAAAACCTACATCATAATTACGAGTATTCACTTGAAAGTTTGAGAATAGGGAACAGTTGGCCTAGTTCAAACCTACAAAGTGGCATTGAGAGACCCTGTATTGATATGTTTCTCCAGTGTAAAGCAAAATAAGTGCAAGTCCATGCAGAATCAAGATGAATGCAGAGTAGGAAAGACAGCAGTTGATTAAGGAATGAGAGACCACACTCTGTCTTGTATTGCGTCCTGTCTTATGATATCTTATCATTAGTTTTCTTGACAATGATGTAGCTGCTGATACTCTCCCTCGTCGCCTGGCTCTATGTTTAAAAGTAACCTTCTTTTAATAATTATAGCCATTTGTCACTTTTTGACTGTCAAAGACCAGGGCTGCAAACAAAATGGGACACGTCCAAGAATGGCCTAGGTATCTGGAGAGAAGGCAGGCAAGTATGCAGAGATGTGGATGGATCGGGTCCCAGATGGATCCAGCCATTCATGTGGTCTTGGAAGGTTACCGAGACAATCCGCCGCGATTACCACCTCTAATGTGTTCGGGGGCTGTGGGACCAAAATACAGCTGTAGCAACTTGGCCCTGTGGTTGTTAAATAAGATGGGGGAGTGGGGGAGTGGGCAGGCCATGGGAGCATGGGGGTATCGGCCCCCTGCTCTTTCACACTGGCAGACATCAACTCGAGCAGAAAGTCGCCATTCATCTTACGCCATCACCCCGTTTTAGCAAAGTACAAGGCTATAGGTTTTCAGGTGACTCTTGGATTCTTTCCTTCCACGGTGACAAGTGACGTATTTTACAGATTAAATGCAGATTTATTTTTTCAACAGTGATAATAAAGCCCCTATTATGCGCTGATAGAACAGGGGCTTAGCCACCTGTGATTTCCTTTGGCATAGCTCCACTGACAGCAGTTTGGGGAAAGGAATAGACCTACAACTGAGCCAAAGTAGCAGCAGCCTAAACAGACAGCATGATTTATTGCCAAGAGCATATGTTAAGTGCAACATGTTCACCTCAGATCAGTAAATAATTAATCGCTAAACAGTTAAGTGAGTTTAATTTGGTGGTATCGCCTAGGTTATGCAGTGTTTAGCTTTTCGGCCCGATTAACATTAATGAGTTGAGATCTTTCAGGTGGATTACAAAAAATGCTCCCAAGGCCTCCATTTTTGGAGAGAATTGAAGTCTGAATTTGTTAAACACGAACACAGTCCACCTTTTAATTTTTACACAAATTATTTTAACAATTGAGCCCTGAAGTTTTAACCTACCAAAATACACTGGTCAAGCCTGAAACATCTTTGAGACAACTTTGAAATGGAATTTACAGTAACAATCTTCCTTTCAAATATTAAAGTCTCCATACTTCTAGACAGCAGCAGAAGCAACAAACACAATTACACGAATGATAGGCTTTTAAACTTTTTTTTCTGCATGAAAATTAGCAGGCTTTTTCAAATAAAGATATTCCTATGTCTGTTGGACCATGATGCAGTGAGTAATGAATGATGTAGCCTACGCTACGTCCCCAGTCGACTGTCGTGACAAGGTTAATCATTTAGGCTTACATGACAGCCCTTTGAAAGGGCAGTCATTTTTCTACTGCTACGAGACAGTTTCTGCTCCAGATAGGCCACAGCTGATCAACGGGGTGCCTTTCTTAGTGTAGCTCTGAAATAGCTAGATGAAATATGTTTGTCTTTCTATGCAATTAGTTTACAGCTGAGCCTGTAGAAGATAAACTGATGTTATGAATTTTTCATCCGAGTATGCTGTTTACTGTTCACATCTGAGACTGACACTGTCATAGTAAAAAACAACAACAACAAAAAACACTTCTGGACAATTAATCCAGTAAGCCTACCTTGGCCTCAAGCTGCTGTTTACAGTTGGCTATACCTGTACTATATTACACTTAGTACTGACAACATGTGTAGTACTATTGTAAGTATGAAGGCATGAATCATTGAGTTTGTTTATTTACTTTTAACTTGTTCCTTTGCTCACAACAATCTGAAATACACAATAATATTACATTTGTTTTTGTATTAGTTCCAATAGTATTATTTGTGAATCATTAAAAATATTTTTAAAGATTACACTTTGCTCTGAAATCTCCTAGAAATAAGAAACAAAGAGTAGCCTAAAAATACACAAAACATAATCTAAGACAATTGATATATTTATTTTAGCTAGTTTTGTTTTTTATTTGTTGAGTTTCAATAAATAGCCTAAATTGCTTCATGAAACAAAGGTGCATTGTCATTACCCAATCACCGTTTCCAGTTAAGGCAGGAAAGATACCAGATATGGTAGCCTCTAATGAGTTGGTAAGAGCATGTGCTGCCATCTAGCTGACAATTCAGTTGTTTAGCTAAACAGTAAACCACAAACACACTTTTTTTTTACAGAAAACGAAACAATACTTTAATATGTGTAATACTTTAATAATTACTGGAATAAACTACTTTAATTAATTTTTTAACATGTCCTTATCATTGTCATTAATTTATGTGGTGCTGAATACAATCCTCAACTTAATTTTGTCTATTGCTGATGAGCTCATTTTTATTCCAAATTATGAATCGGTCAATTCAATACAGACAATTCATTTGCTCTGATTCACTGGTGTTTTTTAAAGCCACATACTTTGTCATTTTCAATAATCTGATAAACAATATAATGGGCTATTACCTAAAGCCTTCTTTATTAATAAGGAAGACAGATTGACACCGGGGAACAGAATTACGTTACTACTTAATTAGGCATATCCAGAGACTGGCCGTGAAATGTGTATTGCGTCTAATCAGCTGCAAACAACAGGACACACTCCTGAAATTGTTAACAGCCCGAGAGCTGTGATATGAAACAATCAAACATAAATGTTTGTGTATAACTATAAAGTGAAAGAAAAGGTTTCTTAGCTATGAGAATTGCTTGGGATTATTGTATACAATATCCAACACTACAGTGTACCCAAACCCTAACCCCCCCCCCAAAAAAAACTCATGCTAAAATGATTTCACATTGTCAAATAGAATGCATAATGCATGTGTATATCCTGTATGTCATTTTGATTGTGTGTGTATGAAATAGATAAAACAGCATGGTGTCCGAGGTGTGTGTGTGTATGTGTGTACAGTAGAGCTGCTGGCTGGAAACGTGACTCCCAGGTCATTAGGAAGTAGCGCATGTGGCCCTTCAGAGAGAAAAATTGAGCCATAATGAGTGTCTCACTGTCTGTGCCAGAGGGTTGACGTTTGGTCAATACTCTATTGGCATCCCGGTTAAGATGAGAAATGAGCTGATTATTGTGTTGTTGCCAGTTAGTAAATGGATTGTTTGCTATGCTGTCCACAATCAATCAGTAACCAGTACAAACACAGGCTGGGCCTGTCTACTGTAATTCCTCTCTGAAGACTGCCTAGTTTTATCTGATTAATCTTGCTGATGCTCTTAGTAAATGCTGTACTGCCAGTGTGTTTGCCAGTTTTTCAGGGAGGGAAAGTTGATCAAGCAAATACAAATGTTTTCTACAATGTGAGAGACTAAATGACGAATGACGACGAGTACTATTACAATTTTATTGCTTTTATAAAGTGTAGACTGTCAGTAATTCAAATGTGGATGGTAAGTAGAAGTAAACAGTTAATAGCAACCTATGTACAGTGTATGCATAGCCATATGCCATCCATATGTTATATGGACTGTAGTATGCTTGTATAGTCTATTTTATCTTAGCTACATACACATTTACTTTGTTATTATTCTACATATGGGGCAAACAAAGGAAAATTACTTCAAGTACATGATGAGCATCCAGGTTCAACTTCAGTTAGCCCTCTGTGACTGTGCAATGAAGCCTGAACATTGTAAGAATGGGATGGAGACAACGGTCTTGTTGCTGGCGAAGGCTCCCTTGCATTTTCAGGGGTTGATCTTTCCTGCTTTCTCAGACACACAGAGTCAAAGTATATTAATGACACTCTTGATCCACGATTGCACTGAGCTATTGGCAGAGTGAAAAATGACAGGAGGCAATGCAGATATGTTAAATAAAGACAGAGTGCCTGACATGTCAATGCTGATGACATCCCCCCCACAGCCAAAGTTCAGCGAAAGCACTCTCTCAACATGACATGTATTATCGAGGCAGTGGTACATCATTATGTTTTGACGAGCCATGATATTTGCTCACTTGCTGTTTGAATAAACATCAAGATGTACTAGAATTTGAAAATGTATCAAATAAAAGAGTGAGAAATTGTATAAATTAGATGAGCAAACCACTTATTAAAATACACCAGCTGACTGTCATTCAATATTGAGTGTAGACGAACTAGAAGACATTGAATTCAAGTAAGATCACATTTGCCCACTGTAAATGCAGTTTTGGGGCATATGGTTGGACAGATTTACTGGTAAGCCAATTAAGTATTCAACTTAAAAATGCTTTAATGTTCCAGACAGTAAATCAATAGATATTATTCTGTGTCATCTATCAATATACTACAGTATACCCACAATATATAGTATTTGCCATATTAAAAATAATATCACATTGTTAATCACTAGCCATTAATTCTGTACTTTGACCTGAAACTCACTGGGTTTTCCTCCCTATTCAAATTACTTATTGTAATGTATCACTTTAGGACAAAGGACCTAGTCCCTAATCTGACTCTGCACTAATTACATCCCTATACAAAGTGCTTGTCTTTTTTGGCTACAATTCAAACTCAGAGGCAGTGAAAGGAAGTAGTAACAAGGGATTTCATTCGTTTTTCCACCACTTAACTCTGAACTCATAGGAAAGGTAAGTATTAAAGCAAGGTCTGCTGGGTTAACATGATGAATGTGTTAAATTACATTCATAAAATACGCTTGACCGAGGTTGGCCACATTGTCTGTCATTTGGGAACATTTGTTGTGTCTAGAAAGACATTTGGTTATGACCAAATAAATCATGTATCACTGGCTTGTTAGATTAGCATTTCCACATTTGGTTTCAATCTTTTGATTAATCATTTTAACATTGAAAAGTGGATGATACAACCTGGATTGGTTTTTGCAAGGAAGTTATTTTACTTTAGATATCTAAACATCCAACCATAATTTATAAATTGACTATGGGGTTGAACACACATACATGTATATATGATCATATATATACAGTATATAGTTAAAGGCTTAAGTAAATGCAAACATTTTGCAATAGGATATCCTCTATAGTTTTGATTCATTCACATGATGCATGTCTTTATGATGGTGGGGGGGGGGACCAGAGTACCGGGAGGAAAACCACGCAGGCACGGGGAGAACATGTAAACTCCACACAGAAAGGAGCTGGAAAGACCGGGATTCGAACCGGTGACCTTCTTGCTGTGAGGCGACAGTGCTAACCACTGAGCCACCGTGCTGCCCAATAAATATTAGGATATATTATAATAAACTTATATTGGATAAATATAAGTTTTAAGGAATTCATCAAAGATACATCCTAATCTGTGTGTACTTTCTTTGTCATTTCTGTGATCTAGCTTTAACTTAGAATAAAATTCATAAAAAACAGTCATAGCATTAAGGAGTGTATAAAGGTGCTTGTACAAAACGTTGTCATAACATTCAACAAATCTATATGAATATTCGATTTGACTCCACATTTAGTACACCCAAAAGCAGCCACTACGTAGCTAGGTGTAGGTATGATCGAGACGGGGCTTGTTTAGTTCACTCCTTTTATGCTCTGTCCTTTTTCTGCTATATTTTCAAAGACTCTCTAATAGGGAGAATGTACATACACCCAGGAATGCTTTATAGTCACTCACTCTAAGTGTTCCCCCAGTCAGTGTACAGTCAGTCAGACCCTCAGGCGGTGACCTTGATGGTGTTGTGTCATGGCACTGCCTTCATGGACGGTCAGAGTTGCGTCTACGTTGATTATCTGCTCATCTCATTTATTATCTCTCGAAGATGCTCTCAAGGTCACAGGGCTAGGAATTTAATTATGCAGGCGGTATATTAAGTGGCACATTTAAAAATGCTGAATCTGAGTAATTAATGTTTTGGACGGTTGTCCCGGTGGGAGTGTATCACCCCCCTTGTCCCTCCGCCTTACACCGTTACCCCTCCCATCTCGCCCTCCATTCACATTAGGGTGTCTGGACATCCATCAGGCCTGGTGTGGCTGACAGCTGTCTTTTAGCGGTAAACACCACCGTTATTCCTATTTTATGAGGCTGTTTTGATGTACTTTACAAGATTCCTTCTTTGATGCATATGATATGGTCCTGTCTATCCTTAGGTGCTTCGACTAACCTTTGTTGTAAAACCTAATATGAGGTTTATGCCCCTATTGGCCTTTACATTGAATAAGATGTTTACCTTACCTTTATGTCATGATATATTAAACATGGACTAAAGAATCCTCTGTCATAGCATTCCACTACTATTGCTATGCTGGACATGGTTAGTAAACAGAAGGTCTTGGCTGGGTACTTAATGTTAACTTGGCATGTAAGACGCTTGTTATGTTTGAGGAGTTATTTTTATTTGAATTATTTGTGATTTTGCTGTTTAGTTTTAATTTGGGTCATTAGAAATGGGCATTTTTTACACACATGCTTATCAATTCTGGTTACTGCTATGGATGAACTGACCTACCCCAAATTAATGAGGGGTTTATGTGTTATTTGGAAAATGAGCTCTTAAAAAACGGGTTTCATGTAACTTATTTCTCATACAACATTAAATGTAGCTCAATTTTTGCAATATCTGGTAATGGATGGGTAAATCACTATGGCCAGAAAAGTGGTATCAAACTTTAAAGTTTATGGAGTCACACACTGACATAGCATGCTCATGGACTTGAAAGAGAACAACATCGGCCTTTTTTTTCACAGTTTCACAATTTATTCTCATCTTCTCACATACAATAATAAAGCCTACTATTAAAAGTGAAGATCAGAAGAAAAACCAGCTCACACACAAACAAGTCTAGTCCCAGTGCCGCAAGCACAAGCACGAAACCAGTCATTGGAAAGTCCTTCTGTCTGTATGCATAATTTCTCCAATTAGTAGGGACAACAGACACGTAGCACTGCAAAATAATACAGAAAAAAAGATCATAGAATATTTTGTGCTTTTCTCATTTATGGGTGATTGCAATGAGTAAGCCACAACTCTTTAGTGGGCACTTGAAAGCTGCCATTTACGGGTAAACAACTGCTATATGACTCATTATGACTGCATATTCATAAAATATACTCATTATCTAGATGTGGTTATAGCCTATAGCCACTCTTTTTAAATGCTCAAATTTAATTAAAGTAATAAAAAATAAAATAATGCCATGAGTATAAACCATTAAAGACACCATTTTAATACTTATGGACAGCTCAATCCTGTATGATTAGAAAAAGCTGAATGCTGCAGTGATGTGCTAACTGGCGATCCCAACAAACCCAACCTCAGCCTCTGCTCGGGGGTGAGAAGGCTGTTGCAAATTGAAATCCTTCCGCTTGGGTACGATCATGCAAACAATCACAGCGAAATTTATTTAACCTTCAGCCAAGTGCTCAACCAGCCTGAAATTATTGATAGCCTATCAGAGATGATCAAGATGGAGAGGCTAAATGAAGGGGCCCATCTTTATGGCAGAGCCATTGAGCTGGTAACAGGACTTGAAAGGTTGTGTCCGCTGAGCTAGCATGGTCAAGGAGCTCAGCTGCGGGCGGGAAATAAAACTGTTAAGTCACCGCTACCCCGCCATCAGTCACAGGGGTAATGATCTTTGACTCAGGGCTGGGTTATATGTCAGCAAATATTCGTCTGTCAAACGGCCACAGCGGTAGTCTCAAGCGCTGGTGCAGCATGGTTATCAGAGACCAAGGGTGATGTATGAAGCTTGTAGAGAGGCTATATAAATTTCACAACCTTCAGCAGGGGCTACTGAATTTTAATAGTAAGGACTTTTTATGAGGTTCCCTCTAGACTATTTTGTCATCTTCACAGACTCGTCTACCATTGTAATGTGACATCTCAACAGAATCCCCCCCCCCAACAAATGTGGGGATTGTTATAAAATACCACAAAAGGATAGTTTTTTTCAAAACAGTAACTGCAATACAAATGAAACTGAAAACAGTTTGAGTTTAGATTCAGGAATCAAACTGGAATTCAAGCTGCTGCTTCCAGCGTAAATTCCCTTTAGATGCACTCCATTTTTCATAGTATGATAATGAACTAATTTAGTATGCATATCCAATTCTCAGAGGCATTGTGAAATTAATTGTTCTCATTGACTCAAGTAATTATTTGTTTGCAGATATAATTTGCAGATTATGCAAGTATGGCAGAATATTGTTAATGTACAGTATAAGGATCACTGTGTGGTCCAAACACATACTGGATCAGTTCTATCCAGAGGGTGTGATTGGGTGGGAAGGACAATCCAATATTCATCATGGTCCGTTATTGGAAGGGACCAACACCTCAAGCTGGAAGGGTATTCACACTATATGTTTCTTTGAAAGCATTCACATGGTTAATGAAAATGTTTGCATTTTTTCTTTGTTAAATTATACTTTTTGATGAGTATTATCATCTTTGTATTACATGTGTAAAATATTCAGTTCCCATGCTGATCTGCTCTCCAGACTATCATACTCTCCTGGCACAAAACATCTTGCTCAAACGAGCGCAGGAGTTCCTTTGACCTAAAACAAAAGAAAGGACTTCACAATTCATCACAACTGGCTTCAATCCAAAAACACAACTGAAAACCAGTACAGTACATTTCAGAGCTCAAGTCACACCTTGGTTGTCCTTCCACTGACTGGCATATTGAAACCCCACGGTCAGGTCATGTTTTAAATCAAGCATAGTTTTATGGTAAGGTTGTCATAGAAACAAAACACTTCTGAGGCTCCACAATGTGAAGTTAACTTTTTGTGACACTTGTTTTCCCCATTTATAGCCTTTTAATATTTAATCTCTTCTTAAATATTCATTTAACAGTACGCCACATTCACATTTTAACAGTTTCTTTTCTTGTACTCTCCTTTAAAGCTTATGTGATCATTAATAATGATTTTGATGTACAATAACCCAGATTGCTTGGAATATAGCCTTTTCATGAACTAGCAAACCCACTTATTTTCCACAAAGAAAAACATTATCGAACTTGCCTTTGTGGGGCCCTAACCTAACCCGAACCAACCTTAAAAAAGACTAGTGATCTGATAATAGCAAAATGCCATACGTTTGGAAAATACCCGATAACGTTTAATATTTAAAGTGTAGAGTATTTACATTTCTACAAATGTGTTACTGTTTATATGAGAAGCATACATAAATGCTTACAAAGACAAGAGTGTGAATGCATTCACAATGTAAAAAAAGTGTTGATGTAATTGATGAGCACTGCCCGATTGCTTCATAATAAGAAAATGTTGTCTCTATCACAATTTTCTACCATTTCATTTGCCATAGTGTGTTTGACAAATACTGTACAAAAAGACAGACTGTCATACTTCAAAGGATGATAATTATGTGTATTTGGTGAAGCCAATCAGAAGGAAAGGCAAACATATACTGCAGTCAGAACACACAAAATAACTGGATTCGAAATATTAGAGGATTATTCCCGATCTATGAAAGGCCCCTGTGATCTTAGTAACTAAACAGTGATGTTCAATTACAGGCTTTCCCAAAAGTGGGTTAGATCAATCAAAAAAAGTGACCCCAAATTACAATTTAATTATAATTAGACAGTTTGGAGTTGACTGTAGCCTATATCTCAGACTAGATTCTACATATTTTATACAAGTGTACAGAAAGACTTTTGTGGTGCATGCTATTGATATACAGTATGTGCTACCGTGCCTTTGCTTTTTGATATCTTATGTAATTCAGGTTGACACTGTAATTAAATGAAGGAAGCAGTTCCCATTTCCTCCATGTTTTCTCTATTTGTCATAATTTCCTTATCTGCATCCCCCTGCCACCATTAACAGATACAACTGTAAGGAGATATAAATAAGTTAAACGAACACAATTATTTTTTACCCTGAGAACCTGAATTCATAGATCAATGTTAATAGTTTTGGTTTATGTTGAGCCAACAGTCCCTCACTTTGTCCAAATAATTGCATTCCTAACTCTAACATATTTACAATGTCATTCCCTATATTTGCATTCTTTTTTTTAAATGAGAGAGACGAAAAAAAGTGTCACTTTGAATCTACTCAAAATAGATCTAATTACGAAACAACCATTTGTAATGTTGAAATGTTGTAAGTAGCTAACAAGATTCTACTTTAACAATGATTTATCAGGCTTTTTGCACATATAAATGCTTATTCAAGCATCTGTGGGCATGCATTTTTCAGGCTCTGACATCACTAATGAATAACTATGTTCAGTAAGCAGTAGCCTTGGCACTGTCCTATAGGCTACTGTGATAAAAGAAACTGATGAACACAGTTTATTGTTACGTTCATGCACCTTCCCATGACATAATATGATACAACTTGAAAGCAATTATTTAAGTGACTTATGTCTGAATGTCTGAATGAATAGGTATGCTAGAAGAAGGAACTGCTGTTTAGTTTCATGAGCAATGTTATTGATACTTTAGTGAATTGAGGCCCCTAAAATAAAACAATCCTGTCGATGTAACGTTCTACCGAAATGCTTAGCATCTTGTCAGTGGCAATCTAAAGCCCACTGACGTTTTATTCGTTGCTTATTGGATGTTTCTTATCATCTGCTCCCATCTGGTGGCTAAAGACAAAATACCCCATATTTTCAGGCTACGATACAAGTAAGCTAACTCAGTTTGTTCCCTTCGGTGCTCCGTAATTTCAATTGGCGATTGACTGTTCTGCGACCAGCAGACCAGACGCAACATTGAGCAAGTCATCAGAATAAACCCAGTAGTTCAGGAGGGAATTGTGCAACTGCACAATTTAGTTACCTGTAGTTTGGTAGTAGATTTATTTGTCACCATGGCATATCAGCTTTACAGAAATACGACGCTGGGAAACAGTCTCCAAGAGAGCCTAGACGAGCTTATTCAGGTAAAAGCAATGATATTTGTGGGTTGCATGCTAGCTGAAGTTAGCCATTTTTTGCTTCCTACTTCTTCACCGAAATTGCAAGGATTTGTTCAACTAATGAAAATATGCTATATGCTTTGCGACGTTTTTTATCCTTCCCTTGAACAAACCTACTTAATTTTATTTTAATTGTAATTGTATAGCTAACCAGCTATCAATGTAGCTACCCTGTTTATCTTGTGTAGTTGATGTGACCTCGTGACAGCTGTTGTTGCTGCCCCGCGGTGCATTAGCTTGGGTGGCGTAGCATAATTCTATAATTTCACACCCATACCATGTAAATCTGTTTTGTTTTGGCCACTGCTAACATGAACTGGGATTTTTGTTACATGATTTGGCCTTCTCGCTGATATTCCCTCATTCTTAAGTCAAGGGTTTTAATTCAAAGGATGTTTTCTCAGTGCGCATGCGTTTGCATTATTGAAGCGTTGTTGAAAGTTGAAGTTGTTCTAATGCTAATAAGATCTGAATACAATAGTTGGACGTAGCAGCTCCGTTACTGCTTAGTGTTTGTATTAGTGTTGTTCATAAAATTCCATGCAAATGATATAAGTCTAAGCTAACATTTAGCGGGCCGCTTCACCCCTGTCATGCTACTGCCATGGACAGGCCAGTAGCTAGGTGTAGTGAAAACAAACGACCCTCTTACAAACAGAAAGCCACAGCGTTTCTGTCCTGTTCTAAAAGAGCGTGCTTGTATAGCCTAAATGTCTAGGGGACCACTGATGTTATCATAATTTAGACACACATGCACACATGATGTGTGGGATGTGGCCTTTATTCCTAAAATATAGGCTAGTACTCAATAATAATAATTTTAGAAAATGTTCTTGGGAATTTCCTTTTCAGACCCAGCAGATAACACCCCAGTTAGCACTTCAGGTTCTGCTGCAGTTTGACAAAGCCATCAACACAGCGCTGGCCAATCGTGTTCGCAACAGGGTCAACTTTCGGGTGAGTACTGCTGCATCCACCATAGGTCTCCTCTGATCTCAGTGTTTCCCCTAGGACTTTTTTAGCAGTGGGGACAGGTCTACCCCCCCGTGAATGTAATATTTTCGTTTTATTTCCCCTAAAGCAACAATGTTCTAAATGCTGCCAATTAATACGTAACAACGTATTCGTATATGGTCAGTAGCCAATTATTTGTTTGTAAACATTCGGGGTGCGTGCGCAGCATAGTAGCAGAATACCGGGAAAATATAGCCTTTAATAGTTCGATTTAAAAAGCCCAAAAAGGTCGATGACAGGCTTTAAGAGAGAACGCGATTCCCAAATGATCTGTCACATCAGAATTTTGATTTGGGGCAAGAAAGAGTGAGAATGTCGCCCGGTAGATCGCATAGTCATAGGCGGCAGCCATGTCTTCATGTCACAAAGTTCATCATTTAACAGTTTAACAGTCAAATCTACACCAAAACAGTCGAGCAGGGAAGCTTACAAGAGATATGGGAATTCTGCTTTTGCATCTAAAATACAAACGTGAGCAAAAGGCAGCCATAGCTATCGAATCAACAGACGTGCAATTTATTGTAGCTGGGGAAGAATACAAACAACGAAAATCACCAGTTCACTTAATTTAAATTAGCAAGAACTATAGACTAATACAATAACAGTCTTAAATTAACTGACAACATAAGTTATACGATTTACAATTCTCCAGCCGCACACATGCAATCTCAACTGCGGTGTGAAGCGCGTGTCCTTGCTATTCTCCGACATGCACTCTAACAATCACTGCTGATAGACGGCCTTCTGTACAGCCCTATTTCTTTGGGCCGCCACGGCCAATTCAACATAGCGGAAACACTGGATCCTGATGTATTTGAGGAGACTTTACTTGACAGCAAATGGTTCCATAAACCAGATAAGATTACCTCCTTGAATTATTGCAGATGCAGGCCTGGCCAATTCATTACTGCCTGGTCAGACTTCAGTCTGTAACTTTTTGAGTCAAAATAAGTCATTTTATTGACATGAATCTGATTTACACTAGATTAACTCTCGTTTCACCCCACCATCAGGAGCCATGATTTAACCTTTAATGACATGCAAAGAAGACAATAGTTGTGCTTTAGAAAAAAGCCAAGCTTTACTACACAAGTTAGTTCTGACCAAGGTATTTGGTTGTGTTCACTGGTTACGCAAAGAATAGAAACATACAGAAAAATGCCCATGATACAAAGTATCTGGCATGCAGTACTGTGTAGACTTGCACAAAGGAGCAAGCTACAGTAGTGTGCAGGAAAATGTTTTAAGCCGTAATTAAAGCTTTAATATGTATTTTGCCTCTTGCAATGTGTCACTGACACTCTGCTCTTTTTCCATTCCTCTAGGGGTCACTAAACACTTACAGATTCTGTGACAACGTGTGGACGTTTGTTCTTAATGACGTGGAATTCAGGGAAGTCACTGATTTGGTGAAGGTGGACAAAGTGAAAATTGTTGCCTGCGACGGGAAAAGTACGAGCATTAAATTCCCTTCACTCGTTGTTATTGTTGCTTATGAGCAATAGCAATGCTATTGGCTCTGTGCCACACATATCAAGTCGTAATACATAAAATGTGTTCTACACCTTTTTAAGTGGCTTGGATACTGAATGTCTCTTTTCCTTTCAGACACTGGCTCCAACACTGGCGAGTGAATCAAGAGATGCATTGGTCAAACTGTTACTGATGAAGCTTGTGTCACAGACAGGACTGTATATATAATTTATTACAGTTATTTCTGTAAAGAAGATGAATATGTATATATATATATGTATGTGTGTATATATATTGTGTGTATATATATACATATATATATATACACATATATATATATATATACACAATCTTCATCAAAGGGAGTGATTGTAGAATGAATGGACCAGACAAATGGCTGTGGATACTGCATGACTTTTTTTAATGGGTTTTCTTAGAACTGCCTTTTCAGTTTAGTTAATGTTGTGGAGCTTGATAACTTTAATAAACTTTTATTTAAAACAAATATGTGGTCTTTTAAGGCATATCTGACATATTAGCCCATTAGTAATTACTGTTTAATTTGTATGTAAATTATTAATCAGTGTTATGCACTGTTATGTCTAGTGTCTACTGAATCCAAATTGATTTTAGCCTGAATTTGGATTTCACCCTGGCCAACACTGGAACCTGATCCACACACTTGAGGGTACTGCCACACATGTCTCAGCAGAGAAACACATACTTTCTATAAGCAAATATGTTTCCCATTGGTATGACCATTCCTTCTCTGTGGTCATTCAAGAAGTGTCTACTCACTCACCACATTCCTTCTGGCTAACCAGCTGTGACGTACCCCCAAAAACATGGAATGAAGAGGTAGTGAGTATGATGAGAGAGTTGAATAGTTAAGATGAGTATGATTTGATATTGGAGAGAATTGTGTAGATGCATCCTTTATCTACTTTATAATATCATAAAGCATATGGCTTAAATGTTTAGCACTGGAAAAATACAAGCTTCATCATATCTACAGATATTGATTGCTCCTAAGTGCTCTCTAAAGTTCAAGAGCAGCATTGGATCTGGGATGTCAAGTGCCCTACAGTGTTGTTTTACAATGTGCCTGTGAAAATGGGATGTTAAATAGGAAAGCTTGTTTTAATATTAAACTGTTGTCTTTGAGATACGTTATGAAAGCAGAACATACTTCTCAAATACACTGTTAATAATTAGAAGATAATTCCTAACTGATGAAAATGTATAGGCCTACATGTTTCCAATTTCAGCAGTAAGCTTCAATTCAGGCATAGACCAACCCAGAAGGAGGCCACATGATATCACGAAGCACTCCTGCTCATAATCAATTGAAAACGAGAACAATGCCACTGATGCTCAGCCCAACATTATAGCCACTCGAAAACATGACGGCATTGTCTAGCTCGGTCTCCCATCGAACAGAAAGCGCCATCCACCGGTCAGCAACTATGATCACAACTTCAGCGATACATATGATTCTTAACACAATTTTTTAAACCACGTAGGCCTATTCATCCCGAATACATTTTTTTTAAAGACAATACTCGCGGCCTGGCATCAAACCAGGCTCACGTAGCTTCGTAGGCTATTCGGGAGTCATTTTTTGAAGACCAGGCAGGCACTCTGTGAGGAAATTGTCAATGGCATCGATGGGGAGGGTGGATGCTGTTGATCCTTGACGTCATGTTGTGGAATGGATTGGGGGGGAGTGACTTTGTGTTTCTGGTGCAGCAGGCGGAGAATGACATGAGGATGAAAGAAACAGAGGCAGACAGTCAGTCGGGCGGGCGGGCGGGCATGTTTATTTTTGAGGAAAAATAAAACAGACAAGAAAGGGTCTATGGGGATTTCACATTAAACGATGGGGACCGACCACTAACCGAACGGTAAGCATGCCTGTATAAATCAGTAGTTTGGCCATAGTAAATATTTCATGTTGTCATCTCTCTCAATCACTGCAGACGTGACAGGTGCACCGGCATCATAATATTTCATGTGTCCACAGCTTGTGTTCCTCGTGTAGCGTTGTTTCACATTATCTTGTAGCGATGTTCTGGATTTAAAAATGATGACAAATACTGTAGGCTATCTGAATCAGTGCGACTGAGGCGATACTTGCCCAGCTGAAAGCTGTTTGTAGCCTACACCATGGTATTGTTTCAAATATGGCCATTTAATGTTATTAGGTTAGGCTATTAGTAGCCTATTGTGTAAAGTAGAGCTATGGTAATTGTAGAGTCTGTAGCCTACTAGACTCATGGCCCAGTTCGATGTGGTGATGATTTGTGCCGTAGCGCTTCAATGGTAGCCTACAAAGGCGCATAGCCTACCATAAGGCATGTAAGATAGGACTTAGTGTACAGCATGCGTAACCTACCTTGTTATTACATATTGCATAGGCCTACTGCAGACTAAATTCAATAGCCTATATAATTTCCGATTGAATCTATGTCAGTATTACCTAAAGCAGATCGAGGCTGAGACCATAATGCATTGAAGTCGGTCATTAATGACAGGAATTAGTATTAGGCCTACAACGTAATACTAAGCAGTGTAAGCAGACTCAAATGCAATTTATTAAGGTTAAGAATTACACTGAGGCAATCCATTGCCTGGCCTGAACGTAATTTAAAGATAATTGCTAACAGCCGTCTTACTGCGATCTAGTTCTTCATATTCTTCTATAATTGGTAGCCTACACTGTACCACGTAGTACCATGGGTATGTAGTGAATGTTATTTACCTAATAAGTACCGTATATAGAGTAATAGTCCTTTCAGCCCATATTCACACTATCAATTAAGCTTCACAACCTGTCTGGCAGATTGCCCTTCTGGCTGACTGACCACGTATAGACTTTGTTTAGGTTTTTTGATAGACCCACCTCATTGAATGTTGCGTGTATTATTTGTAATTTTACGTGACAGTTATATTCACATCTGCACGTAGAGGCTTATGTAGCACTGGTTTGTAAGCCACAATAAGGTACCAATTCTTCGTTGATTGTTAGGCCTTGATTGTGTGTGTGAGGTAGAGATTTCTCCTATTTTAGATATAGGCCAAGTCCCAGCTGCATACTTGTGGAATGAGAGATTAGGTATTGGGAGGTTCTCTGCCTTTGGGCTAGACAAAAAAAAGGTTGACTGGATATTCATGTGTCAGGCTGACCATAAAATACAGAGGTCCTAGCTGATGTTTACACTTGTTAAAGGCTGACTTAGAAGAGTAAACAACATAACATGTTGAAATTATAGTGTGAAATGATTGAGCTTCAGTGTTTGGACCTACATCTTACCAAATAGTTGTATTCCAATTAAAGCACAGTAAGCTATTTGGGAATGAAAATGAAAATGTGTCTGCAAAACCAAAATAGAGCAAACAGCTCATGTTCTAATGAAGTGTCTAAACTTCAGAATGTTGCCTCAAGATCTTCTTCCATCTCTGTCCACATGCATGTGCCAGCTAGAGATAACTCTAACCCATAAATACAGAACATAGTCTATCTTTACTCTCATGGTGGTACAGACAGGGTTGTATAACAGGTATACAAGCACATGACTGGACAGGACAGCACACTTCTGAGCCTGGGGAGCACAACACAAACTGCCCAAGTGGGCACTAAAATGCTGTGCTGTGGACACGGAAGCCTCAGGGACACCGTTGGGCCATTGATCAGACATTACAGTGAATTCTAGCTTTGAGGCTCCTAGTTCCACCAAAAACACCCACCGGAATAAGACATTGTGGCTTTTCAATGGGGTCTGCGTTGGTTAATTGTGGCTAAACAATTCTGGACCCCTTGTGAATAGTTCAAGTGAACGGGTCCACAACTCTGCAGGAGATCAATTGAGAAGCATTAATGATTTCGGAAAACTGAGGTATAAGACAAGTTACAGTACCCCCAAAATATTAATATTCAATTTAGATATAAGCAGGATAGATATTGTATGGACCTGTACTGTACTGAAATATGGATTTTATTTAATATATTATATCATATGAATCATGTATTTGTTATTGTTGGTCAGATATTTGATCTTACTTCCTTCAAATTCATCTGAAGGGTTCAACAAATGTGTAGCGACTTGGGGTCTGTCTGATTCTGATCTCATCTGATTGTTTAAATAAGTCCTCTTGACATGATTCCAGACCATCTATTGGATGACCTAATATTGATTGAAGTTGAAAGCATTAGCAAATGTAGAAGGACGTTCTCAGAGAGCATCTTCCGCTTCATTCTGTTGGACACATTTATCTGGACATACTGTGTGTACTTTAGTTTGAGTTATGCCTAGCTCTTATTGCACATATTTCAATCAGGGTTAAGTGATCAGTATGGCTTCATAAACCAGTGCTGGAGTATTGGAGATTTGTTGTTTTGGTATTGTCATACTGTCTGAAGGCACATCAGAATCAGGTTTATTGCCAAGTGAGTTACACAAACAAGAAATTTGCTGTGGTGGGTTGGTGCATATAATAAACATAGAGGTAGAAGTATAATAACGATAAATGGTACTGTATTATAAAATAGAACAATTAACCAAATAAAATGTGAATATAAAGAAAAAAATGAATTTTTACATAATTAATTTGATCAAATCACCATCTTGCATCTGTGTTAATTGAAAAGGTCAACCAAGACGTTATGCAATGCTGCACTTTCCCTGCAAAGGATGGACAACAGGGCAGACGCAAGAGCAACCAGTCGGAAATCTAGAGGTTGTGTGGATGACAACTGACCAAAGATGAGTTAGGAAGCTTTTCCAAGAGTTCTAGAGGAGAAGTCGAAGACTCTTTATGGATGAAGGTAATATAGACCACTCTGACCAAGGTCAAGCAGAATCTGCAGACAGAGGTGCCATTACAGTGGTAATTGGAAGCTTGTACAGCTAATGTAATTATTAAGTTGTATGTTTTGTTTATTGTTATATGTTTGCGTTTAAATTATATGGAGTCTTACTCTCTCCGTAATCACTCCATAATCTGCTTTCATCCTGAGATTATCATGTCACTGAAATAAGATCTGCTTGGCAATTGTTGCTTTTTTGTGTGCTTTTAATGACGGGTCGTGTCCTGGTGGAATGAGCCAGTGCTAGAAATGTAACAAAATCATTATCATTACAGTTTGTTGAATTTAATTCAGACAGCTATCTGTGTGTATTTTAGATTTGAAGCAAATGTCAAGAAGGACATGATTTGACCTTACTATGTTTAAAGCTGTAAGAGCCCGGACAGCCCTCATCCTGTTTTGTGGATCTTGGTGATCTACCCCTCGCACCCCACACACTCGTTACACTCTCGTGTTCATTAACATGATGTGAAGAGGCAGTGTGAGTGTGTGTCCCCTTCACTGCTGGTAAACAGCAGGCCCAGCAGACTTGGCTTTGCCACATGTCTGGGAGCAGATGTCATCACCGGCCAGTGAGCTGTCTGCTCACCCACCAGCTGTGTGTGTCTGAGCTAAATAGGTGGTGTGTGTTTGTGTGTGTATATATGTACGCAATGTGTGCTGTGACGAGTTGGGAAGGTGTGCGAGCAATGCTCGCATGTGTGTTGTTTGTTTGGTGGCAAGGTAAGTTTGAGTGTGTGTGTGTCTACACTTGTTTGTGTACACTTTCCTCTCCAGTGCCCAGCACAGTGGATGCTGCTCTGATTACATTTGCGTGGGACTGCACTTCCCCTGCTGGGTCTGGAAACAGGCCTCGCGGTGACGTAGGACCTTCCGCTTCAGGACAGCCTTGATGCTGCTCTCACCCACCCATCCACCTCATCACTGAATGGAGGAGCAAACAAAACGTTGGAATTACCTTATTTGGTTCTGACAAGAAAGAGAGAGAGGTGGGGGTGAGGGAGGGGGAGAGAGTGAGGAAGAGAAATACACTATGAAAGAAAGAGAGAGAGACAGTATTATGGAGAGATAAAGTGACAGACAGAGAGAGAGACACGGTAGTAGAGAGGCAGAGAGAGATAAAAGATAGACTGTGAACGAAAGAGAGAGATGCTGAAGAGAGACAGTGAATTAGAGACACACAGACAGAGGAAAAAACTAAGCCATAGAGAGACTGACAAAGAGAGAAAAAGAGCACTTAAATACCAGACGGTGTTATTAGAACATTTGATGGTTTCTATAGTAATCAGCCATTTGGTCCCATAACTATGCCTTGACCGTACCTTGTGGTTCTGTGATGAGCTGCAGCCTGGGCTACAAGCATAACCCCTGGAGAGGAAGATAGTCTTTTGCAGGGGCTCAGTTCTAATTGTGTTAGTTCCAGATGGTAGGCAACATATTTCTTGTTACCTCAACATTTCCTAACTGATTACAGGGTAATGACAACAGTTAAACAGTAAAGTAAAATAAAGTGCTACCCAATCAAATTTTTATTTTTCAGCTTCCATTGCCCTTGAGGGACAATGTACTAACCCACAAATCAATAAATATGCACTTTATGGTATAGATTTGCCAAAACACAACAGTGCTCTTCGCCTCCATTATTGCAGACTGTGATATAACCAAAAACTACTAAATTAAGCCTTAACAATTGATTTATACAGCTAAGTGACTCAGCACGGCATGTCAAGTAATGCAACTGAGTTTGGGTAAGGAAATTAAAAAAAGAAGGTGACCTAGGTACCTTCTCTGTGTCTGGGAGTCATCAAAGTGGACTCTGGGTGTGTGGGCCCAGGGAGAGAAGTGTGCGACTCCCAACACTTAATTATTGTATTTCTGGACCGACTTAATGAACTCTGTGTGTCCACAAGAACTGCATGGCTAGCTAGTCATATTTTACAGTGCCTTCAGAGAGAGAGCTCCATTGCTGAAGGGAGCTCTTTTCCGGGGCACAGGTGCTGGTGAAGAGGGATATCCGCATAGGTTGGATGGAAGGCCTGAAATAAGATAGATTTAGGATTGTAGGAAATCTAGGAAGCTAGAAAAAAAGTCTACTTGCTAAATACTTTTAACTCAATTCCAGTACTATCATAAGTGGCACACACACTGAGTAAATTTACATCTGAACGAAGCAGTTTCTTCCTGTGCTTGAGGCACAGCTAACAAATTAATTAAGCCAAATTATTCAGATTTTTTCAAGGATGTCTTTTAGGCCGGGATGAGCCTATACAACTCCTTTTTAGAATACCTCACATGGCATATAATATTGTAACTTCGTTTTTTTTACATCTAGATAATACTTTACGTTATAAAGTGTTATAAGGAGTTGAGCAAAACCATGTTAGATTCCCTATTAGATAGACTATTGATAGTGTGACTGGAAATTGTGTCAAGGTGTAGCTCTTATATCTTTAGTCTTGGGAGTTTGACATCCATCTATGTACACAGCCCCCTAAGGACTTAACCCCTTCTTAACCCATAAGAAACAACTCTCCCTTTTGAGAATGTTTAATATGCATTGAGGTTGTGGGGAAAATACTTTGCTCAGTCCCAGGGCCATACATAACACTGTATCTAGGTAAGGGTGGACTGCTCAGCATTTTTATGGAGACTTTCTTTTGTAGATTGTTATTGTAGCCTGATTTATAGGTGGACTCCCTCCTTGGAGATGCGCAAAGAAAAGAAACTCCCATTCATCACCGTCATGGAGCCTCAGCAACAGAGGTTACTTTTTTTCCTTCTTTTTTTTACAAGGGGACTGCATCCTGAAGGCTTCATGTCTGCTTGGTGCCCACAACCTTGTATGTTACCTGACATAGTATAGCCTACTTTGTAGAATCACATATAAGGATGCACACATGTGATACTGAAATGTAAATATATAGGCAAAGATTTTGGAAGCACTTGCGTATTGTCTAATGTTGGGGAACACTGCAGGATCCAATCTAATGATCTGGGCTAATTGAAAATAATTTGGTATTTTGTTTGCACACTTTATCCGGAAGTTGTCGACACTAGCACCACTATGTGGTTAGTAATTGGGTGTGCTCACGCCTTCGGCTAGCACAACCTTTGTTCTCTCACATATATCTTATTATTATTATTATTTTTGCCCCCCTAAGCCTCGGTCAATATTTGGACTACATAGAAAACGTTGGTGTCAAACGTTTCGTCTTGGTCCCGATTGAGTTGCTTCTACTTTTCCATTCCATGTTCCATTGCACAGTTTAGGAGGATACAACGTTTTTGTGGAAAAAAGTGTCTTTTGTCAACGAAGGGTACTCAGTTCTAACCTACGTCACTGCGTCAAAACACGCTAGCAACGAGGCATGGATACATAGTGATAGAGACGTTCTAGCACGCAAGTTGGAGTTTAGATTATGACTGAAAAATACCACCCCCAAAAAATTACAACCATTGGGTTTTGTTGAGAAAGCTATTTCAAGTGGAACTGCAATCTCGGATGTTTGATTTAGGTCGTGAAAATCTTTGTCATTTGAGTAAGTGCTGGTTGCCCGTGAGACCGCCTAGTCTTAGGCAGCAGCCATGCTAGAAAGCGTCAGTATTTTCATAATTTGATAGTTCGGTCAATTCTATACCAAAAAACAGAAGGAGGGCAATGTTATGACGATATGACTATTGTGAAGACAGCCAGCGGGTCAGCATATTTTGGTGATTTGTGTGAAACTTGGAATTTGAGTGAGACCGCATCTTGTTTTGACGTTAGCCTCAGAGTCAGACTCGGTCGCACTGCGGTGTACTGTCCTCACTTCCGGCACTTTCAAACAATCAACAGCCAGCTTGCCTCTAGCAAACTTCTTTTGAATTAGCCATTTCCCCCTAAATTAATGTCAAACTTATTTAACTACGTTTTGTGGGTACTGTTTCAATCGCGATTCCATCTGAAGTATTGCCAGTGACAACGTTTTTACAGTAGCTTGTTTCAAAGGGGGTTCGCTTGTTTCAAAGGGGGTTCGCTTGTTTCAAAGGGGGTCGCTTGTTTCAAAGGGGGTTCTTAATGAATTAGGCTATATGAGTATGCTAAATGCTTGAAAATATAACTAGAAGGGAAAAACTTAAGGGGACGGACCCACCTGCAACCGACGCAAGCAAGCACACCCTACAATTTCCCCAGAAATTATATGCTCTCTTGTTTAAATTAGTAATTAATTTAACTGGTCCCTTAAACCAGTGAGGTGCAATGGTACAAACGAGGTTGTGTGAAAACAAGTTATTATTAACGGAGAGATTGAGACAACCAGAATTCACAGAGGCTGAGATGGAAGTTCACAAAGATGGAAAAATATATAATTAATATTTTATTAATAATCTAAAACCACATGGGAGCACGGGCTTTCAGTTCATCAGTGTCTGTGGTTTCAAGACCTCCTGAGGAACGCAAAGCCAGGTTTAATAACCTCAGTAGGAGTTTAGAGGGATGGAGGCAAGAACGTCTAGTACCTGTACTGCACGCACAATACATTGTACTTATTGTAACGCTCCAACCATGTGAAGCATATAGTCGATGAATATGCAAAAGCTCCGATAAATGTGTGAATGAAGTCTTCAACCGAACTACCGGTACATACTTTTCTGGTAGCCCAATTACCTTTTGGCCATTCACTTAAGGAGGAATCATCCTACAAAACTGCAATGTCTCCTTTGTAATGTGTTCCTTTCTCAATGTCGGAAAGGCATTTTCATGTTACCTTGACAGCATTGATTGAAAGAGTATTGATACGGAGAGGTAGGGACTATGTACAGTTTCGCTAGATGAGCCAGGCCTGGATAATCACTGTCCCCTATCAGAGACCAATCCTTAGTTTTGCTCAGGAATATATAAGTGAAGAATTATGCCCCAGTGTTTCCCCTTGGATTTTTTTTGCAGTGGGGGCAGGTCTGTCCGAACCCCGCCCCTAAAAAAAAATGTCCTAACCCTATATTTCGGAGCAGGTTAATGTAATAGTCATAGCTAAATGTAATATTTTCGTCCTATTTCCCCTAAAGCAACCAACTTAGGCTACTTAAAGAGACCTTCCATTCATAAAGTATGTTCTAAATGCTGCCAATTAATACATAACAACTTATTTGTAAATGGTCAGTAGCCTATAGACCAATTATTTGTTTGTAAACATTCGGGGTGCGCACGCAGCATAGGGAATACAGGGAAAATATAGCCTTTATAACCATAGATATATATAAATACAGTATTTGTATATATATATATATATATATATATATATATGTTTATAACGGCTAGAGAATTACACAGATTATACAAATAGTTCGATTTAAAAAGCCAAAAAAGGTTGAGGAGGACAGCCTTCAAGAGAGAATGCGATTCCCGATTGATCCGTCACATCAGGATTTTGATTTGGGGCACAAAAGAGTGAGTCATAGGCAGTAGCCATGTCTTCAGGTCATGTCACAAAGTTCATCATTTAACAGTTTAATTTAAATTAGCAAGAACTATAGACTAATACAATAACAGGCTTAAATTAACTGACAACATAAGTTATACGACTTACGG
>CAEFZP010000216.1:0-16005 GCA_903064625.1 Mallotus villosus | reverse complement strand
AAGTAAGGTCTCTGTAGGGGCCAAAATTGTTTATGTTGAAAAGTTACAAACACTTCCGTTTTGATTGACACACGTGGGTGTGGGTGTGGTTTATATACCGGGGCACTTGTGGCGGAAGGGGGTTAGGATACAAAGGGGGTTAGTGGCGCACCTGTTTTATTTTCTGTTTACCGTCAACTTATCGTCAACAACGTCAAATAACTATCAATTACAGCAGTTTATATTTTATTTGTTTATTTTCAACACCATCTACATGTTCTCATTCATCCGTTGTAAATCTGCCTTTCATCCATTAAATTCTTGAACTATACCCATCGCTGGAGTTGGAGATTGTTTGGACGCGTAACTGCCTGGAGCCCATTAAGCCTCTTAGCGGCCTTTATTGGAGAGCAGTCGCTACAATTAGTAAACAGAAAATCTTCAATCCAAAAACACCACGGCATGGACGGGATTCAACGTTGCTCTTACCGCTTGGATCTCGATGTTTTGGACTGAACGAACTATGCAACATTGGACTCTTTTCCACGGACGCCTTGGATCAGAGACACACAATTGACAGCAGCAGCGGTGTTTCGCGCGAGTGACAGCAGTGCATCACAGCCATCAGAAACGGTATGTTTGTTGATCCTTCTGTGTATTTGTTTGAAGGTGAACACAGTTTGGAAAGGCTGCCGTTTTGTCCATTGGGGATTGTATGTTTTGGCTTGTGTTGCGCTTGCTTGGTTGTCGCGGTCGGCAATTGTTTGGGCTGACTTGACCGCGTGGTGAGCTGAGGCCGCCGCTGTGCTGTGCTGTTGTGTGGAAATCGCATATTGGCTGAATCAATTTCATTGCGGATTGCATTGTGTCTGTTGCTCTGTGCTTTGATGAATTGTGAAAATTGAAAGTTCGCATAATGAGTGACGCAAATGAAATGGAAAATATGGAGAAGCGAACGGTCAAGCTTACAGCCAAAGCGCTGGCTTGCAAAATGGAAACTCTTCAAAAGCAACGTCAATCTAATGTGACAAAAATGAAAGAGCTCTCACAGGAAATCAAAGGGCTCATGAAAAGTGATGAAAATGCAAAGAAAGTGCAATTCAAACTGGATGAACTCAAACAACTGCATGAAAATGCAAATGCAACACGAGTCAGTGATTGTTTTACTTCCCAAAGAGGAAAAGGTAACACAAAATGAATGGTTTGGACGCATAATAAACCACAACACAGACTTCACTGATGATGTTCAAACATGGCTTTCTGAGATTGAAAGACCCTGTCAGCAAGCAAGAAATGTGACTACAGATGTGTTAACTGCACAATCAGTCATCTTTCCCATTCCAACTGAAGAGGAGGCACCTGTTGAATTAAAGGGAAATATACCACACTCGGATGTGCAACCTGCCATTCCTTCCCAACAGAATAAAGCGATATCTGACATGCAGGATGAAATAAATCCAAGTGACAGTGTGTCAAATATTACAAACCGGAGTCACAAATCACATTCTTCATGCTCAAGATTGTCCACCACCTCATCTGCATGCATCAAGGCTGAGGCTGAAATGGCTGCTCTTATTGTGCAACAACAAATGCTTAAAGATAAACATGCCATAGAAGCACAGGAAGAGCAGCTAAGGAGGAAAAAAGAGCAACTGGAGCTGGATGGAAACCTTGCTGCTACAATGGCAAAAATGAAAATTCTCAGAGCCTCAAGTAGATCTGGTGTGCGTAGCCACAGATCAAGAGCGTCAGATGGTATGAACTCATATATGGTGAAGAAACAACATGAAGATAGAACACAAATGATTGCCACTGCTGACGGAGACATTACTCAAACCCAATCTCTCCACACAGTGCCAGTGACAGTACAGTCAAATACATTGACTATGGATGCACATGTTACAGTACCTACAGCATTGTCTGCTCCAAACAATGGTGAACAGAGCAATATGATTCATATCATGGAAAAGCAAAATGACATCACTGCATTAATGGTCCAACAACAGTCTCACTCTTTAATGCCCAAGAAAGAGATTCGTCGTTTTGATGGTGACCCACTTCAATTTCAAACATTCATAAAATCCCTTGAACACAACATTGAAAGCAAGAACCCAAACCCCACAGATTGTCTTTATTACCTCGAACAGTATACAGAATCACAACCTAGAGAAATGGTGAGGAGCTGCCTTCATATGACAGCAGAAAGAGGATTCAGGAAGACAAAGTCCTTACTGCAGGAGCACTTTGGCAACGAGCATAAAATCGCTACAGCCTACATGGAGAAGGCTCTTTCATGGTCGTCAATAAAACCAGATGACACAAAAACATTACAAGCATACACTCTGTTTCTAAGAGGATGTTGCAATGCCATGGAAGATGTCAACAACATGCAGGAGCTAAACATGTCTGCTAATCTGCTAATTATCATAAAGAAACTGCCATATCGACTGAGGGATAAATGGAGATCTGTGGCATGTGATTGGCAGGAAAGGTACAAACAAAGAGCTACCTTCAGGGATCTGGTTAATTACCTGGAAAAACAAGTGAGGATTGCAACTGATCCAGTGTTTGGAGACATCAGAGACACTCCAACACCAAGCAAGGATGGAAGGAGTTTTATGTCAAAACCACAGCATCCAAGAATCAAAGGGAGTACGTTTGCAACCACTGTGACAGTTGCACATGAGAAACATGGAAATGGACCTAGGAAATAATAATAATAATAATACATTTTATTTATATAGCGCTTTTCAAGGCACTCAAAGTCGCTTTACAGAGTCCAGTATTCATTCAGACCCAGTCATACCGGTGGTGCAGAAGCGTGGCTGCCCAATCAGCGCCTACCCACCCTCTGACTGTGAGATTGAGTTGCTGATTGGCTCTGATGTACCAAAGGCTCTTGAACCACTTCAAGTCATCGGAAGTGTGGGAGATGGACCGTATGCCGTTAAAACATTGCTCGGCTGGACAGTTAACGGACCTCTGGGAGGAAAAGATGATTATGCTCAGGAGCAGTCAGACATCAGTGTTAACAGGATATCAGTTGTTACACTTGATGAGCAGTGGGAGCAGCAGTACAAGATTGACTTTCCTGAGTGTGTCAAAGATGACCAAGAACCTTCAAAAGAAGATCAGCAGTTCTTGGAGTTGGTTTCAACATCTGCAAAGCTGGTGAATGGACTTTACTGCTTTGGCTTATCATTGAAGGACAGGAAAATCTGCTTGCCTGACAATAAGAACTGCGCTGAACAGAGGACACTAAACTTAAAAGGGCGTTTCCAGAGAGATCCATGCTATCACTTGGAGTACACCAACTTCATGTCTGACATGATATCCAAGGGCTATGCAGAGAAAGTACCAGAAGGGATCTTGGAACGTAGGGATGGCAGAAAATTGTATCTACCACACCATGGAGTTTTGCATCCACAAAAGAAAAAACTTCGAGTAGTCTTCGACTGTGGAGCTACATATCAGGGAGTTTCGCTGAACTCTCAGCTCTTACAGGGGCCAGACTTCACCAGCACCTTGATTGGAGTCATAGCTAGATTCCGTAAAGAACCTGTTGTCATTGCTGCGGATATCGAAGCGATGTTCCTCCAAGTGCAAGTACCAAAGGAAGATCAGGACCTGCTACGGTTCGACTGGTGGCCTGATGGAGATTACAGTCAGAACATGGTGGAATACAGAATGACGGTGCATTTATTTGGAGCAACATCATCTCCAAGTTGTGCAAATTTTGCCCTGAGGAAATGTGCTGAAGACAACACTGGCCAGTTCAGCCCACAAACTATCAACACCAGGGTTCTCCAATCCTGGTCCTCGAGGGCCGCTGTCCTGCATGTTTTAGATGTTTCCCTGCTCCAGCACACCTGTTTCAAATGAATGTGTTGTTATCAAGCTCTGTGGAAGCCGGGTAACGACCATTCATTTGAATCAGGTGTGCTGGAGCAGGGAAACATCTAAAACATGCAGGACAGCGGCCCTCGAGGACCAGGATTGGAGAACCCTGATCAACACCATCTTGAACAACTTTTATGTGGATGACTGCCTCGCTTCAGCAGCTTCAGAAGAGGCCGCAATAGCTCTTTATCACGAGTTAAGAGCCATTTGCTCCAAGGGAGGATTTGTACTCACCAAGTGGATAAGCAATAGTCGTCATGTATTGGCTGCCATACCTGAACCGGAAAGAGCAAAAGAAATGAAGGATCTGGATTTGGACCATGACAAATTACCTGTGGAGAGGATGTTAGGTGTACAATGGTGTGTTCAGTCTGACGTCTTCAAGTTCAAAATCATCCTTAAAAACAGACCACTGACAAGACGAGGGATTTTGTCGACTGTCAGCTCTGTATATGATCCCCTTGGAATGTTGGCACCAGTAGTCCTGACTGCAAAAAGGATCCTGCAGGAATTGTGTCGGCAAAAGACTGGTTGGGACGATGTGATACCAGACTCTTTTGTGCAGGAATGGATGAGCTGGATTCAGGAACTCCATAACTTGGAAGACTTTAAAGTCAATAGATGCTTCAAACCTACAAACTTCGGAACGGTAACATCTGCCCAGCTACACCATTTTGCTGATGCATGTCAGGATGGTTATGGAACTGTGAGTTATTTGTTACTGCATGACAACCATGGCCAAACACATTGTGCATTTGTGATGGGAAAGGCCAGAGTGGCTCCTTTGAAGCCAGTCACTATCCCTCGCATGGAGTTGACCGCTGCTACCATGGCAGGCAGAATGGACACAATATTGAGGAAAGAGCTGCAGATGGAACTAGCAGACTCTACATTTTGGACTGATAGCACCTCTGTGCTCAAGTACATAAAGAACAGGACCACACGATTTCGAACATTCGTGGCTAACAGAGTGACTGAAATTGCCAAAGCCTCAGATGAACATCAGTGGAGGTATGTCAACACAGATGACAATCCCGCAGACATGGCTTCCAGAGGTGTGATAGTTAAAGCTTTCCTAAAGAAGGAAATGTGGGTGTACGGACCTCCGTTTCTTCTTGGTCCTCAGGAAGAGTGGCCTCGGAACCCTGATGGATTGGATGCAATTTCACCCCAGGAGACATCGTCGTCATTGTGGATGATTCAGCACCTCGCAACTCCTGGTTGACTGGAAGGATTGTGGAGACCATGATGGACAAAAAGGGACTTGTACGTCAGCTTCGGATCAAGTCAAAGACCGGATTTCTGACCAGGCCCATCAACAAAGTCTGCCTACTACTGGAGGCAGAGGATCATTGACTGACCCAAAACTAACTCTTGACCTCTTGACTTTGTTCCTAAAGACTTGACTTTGACTAAATCACTCTTTCTTTGGATTACAAATAATGAAGAAAGAAGATCAAGAAGATATATTTACTGTGTTGATTGTCATGTCAAATGTGTAATTATTATTTGAATTTGAAACATAATAATTAGGGGCCGGAATTGTAGGGGCCAAAATTGTTTATGTTGAAAAGTTACAAACACTTCTGTTTTGATTGACACACGTGGGTGTGGGTGTGGTTTATATACCGGGGCACTTGTGGCGGAAGGGGGTTAGGATACAAAGGGGGTTAGTGGCGCACCTGTTTTATTTTCTGTTTACCGTCAACTTATCGTCAACAACGTCAAATAACTATCAATTACAGCAGTTTATATTTTATTTGTTTATTTTCAACACCATCTACATGTTCTCATTCATCCGTTGTAAATCTGCCTTTCATCCATTAAATTCTTGAACTATACCCATCGCCGGAGTTGGAGATTGTTTGGACGCGTAACTGCCTGGAGCCCATTAAGCCTCTTAGCGGCCTTTATTGGAGAGCAGTCGCTACAGTCTCGATCTCACTTGGTTTCAAGGGGTGTATACCCCTTCGTCTTAGCCCTACCCCTAGCTCAAAAAGAGTATTGGGACACCACTAGGTCTCACGCGAATGCGCAAAACCAAGGGGTAGGGGGAAGGGGAAGGGGTAAGTGGATGTATTGGGATTGGCCCAAAGTCTGTCTCAAGCCCCATAGAGACTAATGCATTATGTTGTAACAAATTCGTCAGAGAAAGCAGAAATTAGACGTTTTTAAAACTGCCGGTAGAGTCGTATTTCTGACCGCACAGACATATAAAGGACATCTCTGGTTTCGGCAGAGTCTTGGGTCTCAGAAAATATCCTCATTTTTTGGATTGGACGTATAGTTTTGCGTCTAGGTTAACTTGTTTGAGGTGTGGATTTGAGCTAAATTTCTGTTCCCTCTGCCCTAAGCGCGTTAGCAGGCATAGCTGCACCATCACCGTGGCAACCACACAGACACGCGCCACTCGGTCTCTCACACAGGTGATTGGTATTAGCTTATTAGTGGAGACACAAGACGTCCATTCAGTCAACGCGTCTCATTAAAAGACCAAGAGCACCACAACACAAATACTGATGCTATATCTTATGTCACTACTACAACTACTAATTATGCAGATGCTGCTAATATCTCTTTTACTACTATTGCTAATGGAACTGTTTAGTTCTACTACGCCACTGATATGCCTACTACTGTTTCTGCTACATTTATTGTAACTGCCCTTGGAATGAATAAGACACAGCGAGTCTCGACTGATGCTCCACGGTTTATTTTCTCTCTCTCTCTCGCTGTTTGCGCACCGTGAAAACTGTAGCATACAAAAACGAAATCATTACTTGTCCACAGTTTCACATTAACAATATACAAATAATTCACGTTACAAACTCCATACCTCACTCCGCTGACCAAGGGCGTTAAACGATTACAGGTAGATAGCAACCAAAATGAATCTTTAACTATTTCAATGTAATGCAGGATACTTCTGTTAAACTTTGTATCACCGGAAACTAGGGTGACCAGATCCCAATTCACCAGATGTGGGACAAAGACAACGTTTGTGTGGGACAATGTGGGACAATGTGAGATATCAATGCATCGAGGCAGTATAAAATTAAATTAAATTTAAATAAACATTTCTATTCTTCCCCTTTGCTATAACGTTACTATGATTTGCCATTTGGTTGATTCAGCAGCACATAACAGCCTGCAAACAAAAAAGTAACAAATGTATTTAAATGCAACTTTCCCAATGGAGTTTTCATGCTGTTTCACAGTGCCCCTCAAGTTAACACTCCTGACTGTGTACAATCAAACAGAAAGACAAGGCTACAATTGTTCTTTCAAATATTGTCCTTTAATCCACAGAGGCTCCCGAAGAAAGTTCCTCAACCCACCGAAAAGTCCTGCCATCCCGGCTCACTGGTCAGTCACGCGTCTTGTCGCACCTCACATACGTCATCAGAGCGTTGTCTCCTACTGGATAAGTAGTTTGGGCATCTCCATGGCAACACCTATCAGGGAATTGGATGGAAAACGTGGAGTGGACTCTAGTCTGCTACGTCCACTGCCAAGATGTGTTGCTTCATCCAGCAGCAAAATTGAACTTTTTAATGCCCAATCAATCAGCAACAAATCCTGTCTAATACATGATCATATACTGGATAAATGTCTGGATTTTATGTGCATCACAGAGACCTGGCACCAACCAGATACTTTCTCCTCCTTAAATGAGAGCTGTCCCCCAGGATATAGCTACCTCCAGAAAGCCCGCAGTACAGGTCGTGGTGGCGGCCTGTCGGTCATCCATCGCAGTGATCTGGAGTTATCTCTGCAGCCCCTGCCTGAACTCTCTTCATTTGAATGCCTTGCTTTTAAATGTAAGCCCCCTTCCTCTGTGCTGTTCCTCCTTATTTACCGACCACCAAAACCGAACACATCTTTCATCCCTGAGATGTCAAATCTTCTCACAACTTTCTGCACATCCTCTGCCGACGTTATCATTTTAGGTGATATGAACATCCACGTCGATACCCCCTCCTGCCGCTTTGCTGCTGAATTTCTTCAGCTATTGGACTGCTTTAATTTAAAGCAACTTGTTGATGTCCCCACACACACCAGGGGGCACACCTTGGACCTGGTCATCACAAACTCTGCCCCTCTCACAAACCTGCAGGTGTATGACCTTGGTGTCTCTGACCACAAGATCATTTCTATGGAGTTGCCATCCTCATCCAGCCTCTCAAAGCCTAGACGAAATATCAGTTTTAGAAATCTCAAAAACATTAACCAAGAACACCTGTCAGCAGACTTTCAGCATCTCTCCACACTTTTCTCATCAGCCGACGAAGCAGTGGACTACTACAACAGCCATCTGAGTAGCCTCCTGGATCACCATGCACCTGTTAAAACCAGAGCAGTCACCTTCACCCGCCCAGCTCCCTGGTTTTCAGATGGGCTGCGGAAGATGAAGGCAGCAGGGCGAGTCCTTGAGCGGCAATACAAAACATCTGGCCTCACTGTTCACAATCAAATCTACCGGGAGCACCAACTACAGTATTCAAAGTCCCTTAAAGAGGCAAGGTCACTTTTTTACTCTGACGCCATCAGAAACAATCCAGGAAACTCCAAACGGCTCTTCTCTACGGTCAACCATCTTCTCAAACCACAATCCCCCCCACTGACTGGCACCACAGAAGAACAGTGCAATCACTTCATGGATTTTTTCAAATCAAAGATTGCACATATTCGTTCTGCTCTTTCTGGTCCTCCCACCCAAACCGTTCCCCCATATACATATGCCATTTCACAACCCCTAAACTGCTTTCCTGTGGTTTCATCAGAAGAGGTGCAGAACATCATCAGGAAGATGAAACCCTCCACCTGTGCCCTGGACCCTCTCCCAACCTCCCTGGTAAAAACCCATGTCACAGTCTTAAGTCCCCTGATCGCCTCTGTTATAAATCACTCTCTCCAAACTGGTCACGTTCCCCCCGTCTTAAAGAAAGCCATAATCAGACCACTGCTCAAAAAACACACCCTTGACCCAGAAGTCCTATCACACTACAGGCCCATCTCCAATCTCCCCTTCATATCCAAAGTACTTGAGAAAGCAGTTGCCACTCACCTTCAAAACCACCTCAAACTAAACAACCTCTATGAAAAATTCCAGTCCGGTTTTCGCTCCGCCCACAGCACAGAAACAGCACTAGTAAGAGTTACAAACGACCTCCTGAGGTCATCCGACGCTGGCTCCCCCTCCCTCCTCATCCTTCTGGATCTCTCTGCTGCTTTTGACACAGTCGACCATGACATTCTTCTAAACCGCCTCCACCTCACCACTGGACTCACTGGCACTCCCCTCAGTTGGTTTCAGTCATACCTCAAAAACCGGATAGAATGCATCTCCCTGGGTCCCTCCAAATCGAACCCACACACAGTCACCTGCGGTGTCCCCCAGGGTTCAGTCCTTGGCCCCATCCTCTTTATCCTCTACCTCATCCCCCTTGGTCAGGTCATCAGCCGCCACGGTTTCTCATTCCACTGCTATGCCGACGACACACAGCTCTATGTCAATGCCACAGCTGCCATCCCACCTTTAACATCACCGTCATCCCCATCAAAACTCACCACGTGCCTGGAGGAGATAAAGGCATGGATGGAGCACAATTTCCTCCAACTCAACAGCGCCAAAACCGAAGCCATCCTGATCGGCACCTCTCACCAGACCAAATCATCATCCATAACCAGCATCAGCTTTTCTGGCTCAAATATCCCTCTCTCATCAACAGTAACAAATCTTGGTGTAAAAATGGACCCCCAGCTCACTTTTGAATCCCATATCAACCACCTCTGCAAGACCTCCTTCTATCACCTCCGCAACATTTCCAAACTCCGCCCCATTCTCTCACTCTCAGACTCCGAAAAACTAGTCCATGCCTTTATCTCCTCCAGACTGGACTACTGTAACGCACTACTCATCGGGATCCCTAGCAAGAGCCTGCAGAGGCTTCAATACGTACAAAACTCTGCAGCTAGGATCCTGATGAGAGTCCGTAAGCATGAGCACATTACCCCCATCCTCCACTCACTCCACTGGCTTCCGGTTTCCACCCGGATTGAGTATAAGGTTTCCGTCCTCACTCACCAATCTATCCATGGACATGCCCCCCCATACCTCAAAGAACTTCTCAACCCACATAGCACAACACGCTCCCTCCGCTCCACTCACTCTAACCTCCTCCACTTACCCAGAACCAAACTGAGGACCATGGGAGATAGGGCCTTCAGTGTTGCCGCCCCACGCCTGTGGAATGCCCTCCCTGACACCTTGAGGGCACCACAATCCACTGATTGTTTTAAAAAAGGTCTTAAAACATTTCTTTTTAAAAAAAACCTTTGGCTCGCACTCTTAGATGTTTTTAAAACCCCCTTTTTATTTTTATTTTTGTTTTTAACCTGTAGCCCTTTGAGATCTTCGGATGAAAAGGGCACTATAAATTAAATTTATTATTATTATTATTATTTAATGTGCCTTTTCTCCAACAACAGAGAGCAACAACAACACAACCACATTTAAGTGTTTGCTCTAGTGAAACAATAAACTGAAGTACATACATTCAAGTAGAACATACACTGGATACATGGAGCACATAGGCTGATTATCTGAACATAACAAAACTTAATCAGTTCAGAATCACATAGAGATAAACTACACAAAATAAATGCATTTGAAAATGCTCTGCAGTTACTGGACCAAGTAATGCTACAAAAACGCACAAATTGGTATAGGCACTACATAAAATAATAAATAAAACCTGAAGTGCAAATCAATACTGGTCAGGAGGTAACACAAACTTAAATAAAATAATATGTTTTCATTTTTCAATAAAGTGTTTGCTCTAGAAAAAAATAAACTGAAGCACATACAGTATTCAAGTAGAACATGGAGCACATAGGCTGATTATCTGAACATAACTAAACTCACTCAGCTCAGAATCACATAGAGATAAACTACACAAAATAAATGTTCTACTTGAATACTGTATGTGCTTGAGTATATTTAACTAGAGCAAACACTTTAATGAAATATGTTTAGTTAATCATAGAAAAATACACAATTAATGCTATTCCAGCACCAAGGAGAGCACCTGGCTGAATTTTGTTTTCAGTTCTCTACATCACAGCAACAACTGCAGGCCCACACAGACGATGCACTCTCAGCACCACGGAAAGCACCTGCCAGCAAAACACAAGAATAGAGCATTGTTTTAAAATCTAGCACCACACTGGCTCAGTGCTCACAATATTCTAAATTTATATAGACAATGTTTATCTTACCTTAGATGATCTTCTTGGCTTTATACTTCTTGCTTGAGCTTGCAGCTTCTAATAAGGCTTTCTGCTTAAGTGCATAACTGTAGAATTCCTTACAACTGTATTCAAAGTTGGTCTTGACTTGAATTTCACTCTTGATGAGCTCCACAGAGCAACGGTTCCTCTGGTCGGTCCAGGCTGCAGTCATCAGGGAAAACACTCTCTCTACAGATGCGTTGGTTATTGGGATGCTGAAGACAAAGGAGGCAACTGCAGTCAGGTTTGGTGTCTTCGTGCTTTTGAGAAAGGTCGACCACTTCTCCACAACAGGAGCTCTTCTCTGCACAATTTCCGGCTGGCGTGGCAGAGTCACACAGTACTCCTCGTAGAGTTCGTCCATGTCCAGTTTCCCCCCTATATGTAGGGCCTCCACGGCATCACTGAGCTGGGTGAATGTAAAGCTGTTCTTCAGTGACAAGCAGGCAACTTTCTTCTGATAGTTGGTGTCGTTGAAGTCATACCATTTTTCCAGGTAGTTGAGTGCTGTCTGGTAGAAGTTGGACATATCCTCTTTGATTGATGCTGCCTTTTGGTCCGGAAACTGTTGGACAATCGCACTGGTCTCCATTCCAAAGAAGGAATCGATCTGTCGCTGATTGAGCTTGGTCTTGAGGGTCTGCATGATGTCATAGAGCTCACAGATGGTCCCATCCTGTCCCTCCAACAGCAGCACAACGTCATGGAACACCTTGAGTATGTTGTTGAGGAAAGCCAGGTAGGCCTGCAGCTCAATGGGATGCCCCTCACCATCCTGATCTGATTTTAAGAGCTTCCACAGTACTTTTGGGCACTCACTCTCTCCCAGCGACAAGAAGTAGCTCTTGATAGCTGCCCAGCTGTTATGTAGCCTCTGACAGCAGGCCACAGACTTAACCACCTTGTTGGTACATGTCGCCGTACAGCATGATAGTCTTCCTCCACAAAGGCGAACACTGCTTTTAATTCCTCTGTGCGCTTTGCTGAGACTGAAAAGTGGCTGAATATTTTGTTGACTACAGATTCAATGTCAATGTTCAGCATGTCTCCAGCATGCTTTGCACAGTTGTGCACTATGTGGGCCATACAGTTTGCCTTGATGATGCCACTATTTTCTGCCTTTAGCTTTTGGTAAACCGAGTTGTTTTTCCCATAGTTCACACTAGCATTGTCTGCAGTGTAAGCTGAAATCATTTCCAGTTGCAGACCATTTTCCTCTAACTTGCTCTTTATCTGGTGGTGTATGGCAGCAGCTGACTCTTGGCTATCTTCATAAAAGTCCAGTATCTTAGTTTTCAAACCCAGCTCTGGTGTCCAATATCGTAACGACAGTGGGAAGAGTTTTGTAGTGCCATGATTAGATGCATCTGAAGCCACTGAAAAAAATGGCGTGTGGACTTTTCTATCACTTGGGAGCTCTTGAACCACTGGCATTTTTAATTCTCTCAAACAACTCTCTACAGAGGCAGGTGCAAGCACATCTGTTACTATGGATGCTGCCTTTGTACGACCACATGACATTTTCTTTGCAATCTCAGAGTCTGGAAACATGGTAGATGCTAGCTTATTACCACAGTCTTCTGACCTGTATGATAGTGAGTGTTTTACAGTGTGGTAAACACTAGTTAGTTCAGCTGCAGTTACCTTGTTGGCGTTTGACTCTTGTTTGGGTTTTAGCAGGAACGTATCCATAGACTGGCAAGACTCTTTTTGAGCAACACGTTTTTTATGTGCCTCGCACTGTTTGTGTCGTTTGACGTCGTATTCACCTCCGTGTGAAATGGAAAATTGACTTGAGCAAATTTCACACGACACTTTGCTAGAATCACTAGGCACTGGTTTCACCCAGGGATAGATAGTTTCCCAGTCTTTGTTAAAACTGCACTTCCTCTTCTTACCCGTGAGTGTCGTGTTTTCCTCCATGTCTGCTGCTTGCCGTTCTGACCTGATTTCTATTGTTTCGATTGGCGCGCTTAACTTCTTCCGCGTCATAGGTCCGCGTCCCAGACATGATGAAATAGCAAATAGCCATAGCCCATCTATGAAATAGCCTAGCCGAGTCTAGGCGCCCTCTGATGACAGCCCTCACGGCTGTCTACACACACAAACAACTGTTTGATAAAACACGCATTTCAAAATTTGGAGTCTGACTATCGGTAAGAATGCGGGACAACGTCTCAATTTGCGGGACGGGTGAAAAATGATAGAAATGCGGGACTGTCCCGCACAAAGCGGGACATCTGGTCACCCTACCGGAAACCAGACAAAAGGTACACGTGCTCGCATATCAAACAATTACCCAACAAATAAACGCACCTGCCACCTAGAGGCATGCATGAGTAATTATGTGTACAAACTTTAAAAGGAAGTCATATAAACAACAAAAAACGTTAAGCAAACACACGAGGCTGATATCTAGCAGTCACTTACACTCCCACCAAATCCTGTTATAAAAAGTAGTAAATAAACAAAACAAAGGATTTCAAGACCATACTATGTGACCATGGTGAGATTATATGCTTAAAGTATTGTGCTGTGTGCATGTAGTGTAGTGTTAATCAGCATTGCTTTCAAGGAGAACTACCAATTTCTGTATTGGGCGCTCAATGACTGAAGGTTTGAATGGACAATCTTGGTTTCTTTCTGGTTTGCGTTCCCCTGTTCGAACTTTGACTCGTCTAACTAAGCCATCTCTCTCTTGAAAGGTTTCGATTACGCGTCCTAGGAGCCACTGATTTATTGGAAGATTGTCATCTTTGTTGTATATATATACTATATTGTTCACCTTGATATTGCGTAGAGGTACGTGCCACTTCTGTCGAGTAGAAATATTGAGAAGATACTCCTTCTTCCAGCGACTCCAAAACTGTTCAGTTAAGTACTGAACTTGACGCCACCTCTTCGTCGCATACAGGTCTTCCTCCACAAACTTTCCTGGAGGTGGATGTGCAATTTTAGACTTCATCAAAATAAGATGATTGGGTGTTAGTGGCTCTAGTGCTTTAGGGTCGTTGATTCCTTCGACTGTTAATGGGCGGCTGTTGACAATGGCCATTGCTTCATAGAACAGTGTTCTAAGTGAGGGGTCATCCAGTCTGCCTGAGCACTGGGCGAGTGTGACATTTAACACGTTTCTAACAGTTCGTATTTGTCGTTCCCAAACACCACCTGCGTGGCTAGCAGAGGGAGCGTTGAAGACGAATTCACACTGTTTGTCGGCTAGAAAAACTTCCAATAGCTTCTTGTCACATTTGGCTTGAAGGCTGCTTTAAACTCGTTTCTGGCTCCTATAAAGTTAGAGCCTTGATCGCAATGAAGTTGTCGAACAGCTCCTCTTAGGCTGATAAAACACCTCAATGCATTAATGAAGGCATCCGTCGATAGATCTTCAAGCATCTCGATATGGACTGCACGAGAAGAGAGGCAAGTGAAGATCAAGCCGTATCTTTTATATTCCTTGCGAGCTTTCTTGACTAGGAAAGGACCAAAGCAGTCCATTCCACTGTTGGCAAATGGGGCTGAGACTTCGGTGCGTTCTTTAGGGAGTTCAGCCATTTGTTGTTCTTCAGAAGGTAGTCGAAGTTTTCTACATAACACGCAGTCTCGTATAAGTTTGGCGACTAGTTTACTCCCACCGATCACCCAAAATCCATTTGCTCTGAGCTCCATCTGGGTTTGACTTCGACCCTGATGACATATTTTGGTATGACAGTCGGCTAGAATCAGCTTGGTGATGTAGCTTTCTTTTGGAAGGATTGCCGGATGTTTTAGTTCCTGACTGAGAGATGACTGTTTCAGTCTTCCACCGACACAAAGGACTTCATTGCGTAAAATAGGGTCAAGACAGTATCGACGATTTGAACTTGGAAGAGTCCCCCCTGTCCGAAGGATCTTTATTTCTTGATAGAAGGCTTGTTGTTGAACAAGCTTGATGGTCACTTCAGCAGCTCTGTTTCTTTCTTCAACTGTCACTAAGTCACCGTGACGTTCTTGTTTAGACCCCAGCCTCTTAATCCTTGCGACCACTTTAATTAGCTTTGCCCAGGAGGAGAACTGACATAAACGACCAAGAATGTCTGTGTAATCATGGGCTTTGATTGCGAATGTCACAACTGACTTGACTTCAGGATCGCCAACAAGTAGCTCTGTTGAGGAGTAAGGTTTTGGATGCACTTCTCGCTTCCAGAGAAATTCAGGGCCAGGAAACAATGGAGTTTTCCAATGGAGTTTTCTTTCAAATCCTCTCAAACTTCTTCAACTTCCAAATCCTTTTTCTTCCTCTATCTTTCAGCTAGAGCCACCATTTAAACTTTAAAATGTTGACAAAACCCTTAACTATTTTTAAATAGTATTCAACTTTTTTCAATATCACTGATTATGTTTCATGAGTTTTTCAAACCGTTTCTGAGATTTACATGGGTGTGTACGTGAAAGCCTAGAGTGCAGACTGAAACGCTTAGAGTGGAGGGGAGCTTTGGATGTCGTTGAAAAAATATTTCTAGATTGCCAGCATTGCCACAATTTTCGCTCTTCATGCTTCGTTTTTGGATCAATAGATAGCTAATTTTGTGTTGGTCGTAGACAGTTGTCTGTGGAATCTAACAGACTTACACATTCGTCAGAGAAACCAAAAAAAACAAGATTTAGAAACGGCCGGTAGAGTCGTATTTCTGACCGCACAGACATATAAAGGACATCTCTGGTTTTGGCAGAGTCTTGGGGTCTCAGAAAATATCCTTATTTTTTGGATTGGGATTCTAGCTAAATGTCTGTTATTCTCTGCCCTCAGCGCGTTAGCAGCCATAGCTGCACCATCACCGTGGCAACCATTAA
>CAEFZP010000215.1:0-19822 GCA_903064625.1 Mallotus villosus | reverse complement strand
CGGTTTTAGCTCATTGGAGGCCCTGGGCAAAGAACAATTTTGAGGCCCCCCATAAACCGCAAACCCCCAGAATGAGTCCAAGAGCAATGGACGATCTTACAGCATTGTGTAACACTTCGGTTGTGGTTAATATGTCCAGAAATAAAACCAAGTCACTAATTTAGTGGCCAGATCCATTGTTATGTCTACAAAATTATTTTAGATATAGTAGGCCCTATAAGTTTTGCTCGCTTGCAAATCCTGAGGATAGCCTACTGCAGCAGACCTTTCTATGTGACAACGGACATCGGTGTTTTGTCCCTCGAGAGTTGCCGTAGGGTATTATGTGAAATCAGTGAGGGCTGTTCGAATGGCGATGTCAAGAAGAGCATTGGTAAAATACAAGTTATGAAAAGAGACTGCGTCCGTCTCTTATTGTCCACACGATCATATATATCTAAAACAAACTTACAAAGGGCTCGGTTACACTACCAAAGTTGAATTAGTAATGTTGTTAGCGATGCTAGCATTATTTTGCTAGCTAGACTATAACATTTGACTGGGTCTTGCAGCTCTTTGATTAACTGAAATGATTATGAAATGTTATGTTATACTAGCCATTTTCCTACTTTAGCAAGTCACTGTATTATAGTAAATAATTCCTCTTTCAAGTAATAAGCCCCCGTTCAATCATAGATCCGCTCGGCTCGATCATACACTCTCCACCACACGTCAAATTCTCCTGACAGAAACGTCATGACCTGAATTATATGTTCCATGCTGGAGTTAAGATAACATTTAGCTATAAACATTTGAATTAAAGAATTGTGTTTTCATGCTTAATTTGAATTGTCATTCGTTTGCAATGACAAGTGATTTATTGTTACTTTTTTTTGTTTTTGTAAATACGACGAGGCCCCCCCTGGTGGCCGAGGCCCTGGGCAACTGCCCGACTGCCCATGGACGGACCGCCCCTGCCTATATACAAAGTCTAGGACTTTAGAAAAGTGAGAGAGGAACAGTGTGTGTGTGCGACCCAGAGGGGCTTAATGGGAGTGGCTAGGCTCTTGGTGGAATACATGAAGAAGTCATTTGGGTCACAACTTCCGAGACATCAAAAACATTATTTCTAAATCATTTTCTGCCCCGTTTTTCGATTTTGGTTTCTCAATTGAATAACGGAAAAACAAATAGTTTTTGGTTTTCGGTTTATCAATTGAAAAATGAAAGAACGAATGATACACGGATTCAAGAGTACTAATACAGAGCTGACAGATGAGGTCACTTTTATTTTCATACATGCATTCATTCATACTGATGTGGGTCTAGAATAGACTATCCTTCTTACATATTTTATTTAAAATTGACCTTGCATTAAGTAATTAATGTAAATTCAAATGAAATGAACCTAGGCCAGTTAAGCACAATCTTCGTCAGCTCCTCCCAACTTTTTTTTATGCTTGGCCGTCCTGTTTGTGGCTTCTGTGAGAAATCGTTTTCAGAAGAACGAGTCATACATTTCATGTTAAATCTCTTTTGTACAGTAATATACAGAGTTTAGTATCTACACCAACCAGAAAGAGGACGACACCAGATTATCATATTAAGACTCAGGAGAAGACATATGCATTTGCAATCCAGTAGGGTGTCCCCTCACAGACACCAAAAAAAAAGAAAAGAAAAAACCCAAGACACAAAAATGTCCTGTAGCCAAACATCTCCTGTCTGTACCGGTGCCAGCCAGTTATGCCAGGTGAGCGGGAAGCATGTGACCCAGTCAGTATTATGTAGGACTGCCATTTATCCGGGCTACCCTCCACACACAGACAAACAGATAGCCAGCCATGTTTGGCATAAGGAGGAAGTGCAGGGGAGTCCCAGTGCCCCTTTTCAGGAGTCAGGGAGCCCGGACAGACCAGTTCCAGCCCAGTCATGTGAAGGTGTGGAGCGCTGGGACCGGAGGGAGGGAGGGGGCTATGGCTGAGGAACCCTCTCCCAGTCCCCCTGCTCTGTCCTGCGGTAGAGCTGGGGCTGTCCTCCAGGGAACAGGCTGTCTGGGCTGGGGTGCTGGAGGAGGAACTGGATGGTGGACTTGATGTGCTGGATGAAGTGTGGCGGCTCGGCCATGGGGGAGGTGGATAGGTACTGAGGGGGAGGGAGAGAGTGAGAACGGAGGACAAGGGTTTAACACAAGCAGCCACACATATGCAAACACAATATCGTGATTTTCGTGAGTAACCGTGGTAATAACTTTACTATCCCTCATGATGGAAATTGGGTTTGCAGCAGAATCACACACACAGAATCAAACACAACTGTTGTCCACGCAATGCAGGCTTTAGATTTAATTGAATACATGCAAACTGAAGCTAAAGTCAGAACATATCACCTCATTGAATAATATCCCTCTTTTCTCAAAACTTTCTAATATGGAAAGATACCAGATATCTATTCAGGTGTCAGTGGGCAACAGGGTATAAGGTCAATAAGGTCCAAAAGAAAGATTGACACGTTCTAAAACAATCCCCCCCCAAAAAACCTCAGTTCTTACCTTTAAGATGGTGTCATCCTTTTGCGACAGCCAGAAGGCAATATCCAGATTAGGGGACCACTTGCAGGGGCCTATTTTCACTAGTCCTTTGCTTGAATCATAGATGTCAGCCATCTATATAGAAGACACGTTCACACAGACACAGGTCATGTAACACTGCATCGAAATCTTCAACGTCTAACATTTTCCTACGGCCTTTCACATCTAACTTGGTTTCTCTTCAGTTTCATGTAATCACAGATCTCAGAGGTTTGGAAAAGGTGAAAGCGGGGTCATTCCTACACCAGCTGCCACCAATCCAGTCATGTCAGATCAGTGATCCTCCCAAGGTGCAGAACTAGAGAGGACGCCTGTGAGTGTAGAAACAACAGTGGTGTCTCTACCTGTCCTCCGGTGAAGGTCCTCGCTGAGCGGAGCTCCTCCGCAGGACCTTTATAGGGGAACGAGGCAGCGCATCAAGCGCTCACTGAGCTGAATTGCGTAAAAGCTACGCCCCTTCATGTATACCCCACGCCTCCAATGACGCAAACATATGTAGCCTGCGCAACTGGACCCACACAGGACACAATAACTTTAACTGGGTTTCGTTTATTGACTATTTCTTTATCGGAAAAGGCCACCCCAAGAAATGACTTTAAAACAAAATAATACCAAACAATACGGCAGTGGACTTCGCATCGACCCTGACATAGAAAACAAAACAATATAAATACACAGTCACGGAAACACTGGCGCTAGCCACCACACACGAATCCATTGACATCCATCGAAAAATCAATAACAAACACTAAACATCATCAAGCAAAAGGCTAACAGGTATACTTCAAACCGTTTTACAATAATGTTTCAAACAGTATTACAATATTTACACATACCCGTTCACAAAGGTCTACTCCGGCATGCACGAAGGTTCTGCTCTCATGCTCGGACATACAAGAAAAGAAAGAACGACCAAAATGCACTGCGCCAACACTTGGCTTGTGACATCGCCACCTAGAGGCTGAAACAAATAAATCAATAACACCTCTCAGGTTGACAACAAAATACATACACTTTATCCACCCAGAACTAACAGTGCTGGGGGTGTCACAGCACATTCCCCACCCGGCTACACATAAATAAATATTAAAAAGCTGTAGGCTACTGTGGTCAGCTGATCAGCAACTGGGTTCAGTATCTCCATACAATGTAGCAAGATGTTTTATTCATTCCACTGTCCTTATCATCACAGTAAAACATTAAGCTATGTTTAGGCTTGTTGTTGGACTGACTTATTTGACGAATTAGCCTTCTACTTCAACATGATTAAAGCAAACATGGGTTAGGTGTATTAGCCTTCCTATTATGTTTTTAAAGACCCGAATAAATAAATATGCCCATTGTCTACATTTATTAGGCTAATATGATTATATGCAGTCTGACTGCATACAGCCCTAGACAAGGGTGGATAGACCCACCTTGAGTTTAGCCTCGCATCAGCCTGACCCACCTACTACAAGCGTCCTATCATGTCTGTGAAACCTGTTCCCGTATAACCTCTTGGCTGCCCAACAAAAAGAAAGTATTAACTAATGTTGCCTTCACTGGGTTTTCTGTGTTAGGTGTTAATGTCAACAGTCATTATTCAGAATAACAACAAAACAGGACTGACTTTCAAATGCTTTTTGGATGCGGTCACCCTGGTCACCCTGCAGATAGGCCTACTCCCAAGCTACCAATATTTTTAACTCGATATTTTACGGACGTCCATTTGCGTCAATCATCGTTTATTACACGTTTATTGACAAACAAAAAATAGCGTGACTTACTACCATAGGCCTATATATAAAGGCCTTTATATATATCTATGGTTACTAGTACATTGTCGACAATTTGTAGTGGATCATCGTCTAAATCATCTATGACGTAACAGAACTTTTGACATTTAGAATCCACAGTTTTGTATAAAACTGTCTTGTTAGACATAAGTCATCTAGTTGCCTGATATAATTTCCAATGAGATAGTCACCGAAAAAATGAATCAGCCTTCTAGACGTCCAAAAGCTTCCTTGTATGTAGGAGACATACACCAACATGTTACCGAGGCAATGCTCTACAACCACTTCAGTCCCGCCGGGACCATCCACTCTATCCGCGTCTGCAGAGACAGGGTCACCAATCGCTCTCTGGGTTATGCCTATGTCAACTTCAAGAGGTCAGTGGATGCCGAGCACGCCATAGATTTCTGGAATTTGAAACTGACTGATGGCTCTCCGATTCGTGTGACTTGGGCCCACCAGCGCGAGCCGACCCTGACAAAGAGCGGTGTGGGTAAAGTCTTTATTAAGAACCTGGACACGTCAATAGATGCCGAAAATCTATACGACACTTTCTCTAGCTTCGGCAAAGTTGTGTCGAGCGAGATTGTACGTGGTAACAATGGCTCAAATGGCTATGGGTTTGTTCAATTTGAGACCCCGGAGGCTGCCGAGAAATCTATACAAAGATTGGACGGTATGCTGTTTAATGACAACAAAGTATTTGTGGGCCGCTTCAAATCTCTCAAGGAGCGCCAAGCTGAGCGCTTTTGTTCATGCGCAAAGTTCACCAATGTCTACATCAAGAACTTTGGACATGATGTGGATGAGCAGAAGCTGACAGAGGTGTTCAGCAAGCATGGAAAGATCACGAGCGTCTGTGTCATGAAGGATGAGAATGGCAAGTCCCGAGGGTTCGGCTTTGTGAACTTTGAGAGGCACGAGGATGCGCAAAAAGCTGTGGATGACAAGAAGGGAATGCAAATCAGCGGCAAGCTGATCTATGTTGGCCGCGCCCAGAAGAGGTTGGAGCGTCAGTCCAAGCTCAAGCGTTTGTTCCAGCAGAACCAGGCTCGCAAGACATGCCCTTCTAAGCAGCAGGTGAGTAGAGGTTGCAGTCACATAGTAAAAAGACAGTTATTTCTAGTGCTGTTTCCACTGCTGCTATTTCCATGTTTTTGACAATATTCAATAATGAATTCCACATTTTGCCAACCCTCAGCAGCACATGAGTGCCAAGGTCCAGACCCTGACCCAGGCAAATGCCCAGGTCGAGACCGAGCCTAAGGTCCATGTCCAGACCCAGCCTCCGGTCCAGACCCTGCCTCATGCCCAGACCCTGCCTCAGGTCCAGACCCTGCCTCAGGTCCAGACCCTGCCTCAGGGCCAGATCCTGCCTCAGGGCCAGACCCAGCCTCCGGTCCAGACCCTGCCTCAGGTCCAGACCCTGCCTCAGATCCAGACCCAGCCTCTGGTCCAATCCCAGCTTCAGGCCCAGGTCAACCAGGTCCTGACCCAGCCTCTGGTCCATCTCCTGACTCAGGCAAAAGCCCAGGTCAAGACCAAGCTTCAGGCCCAGATCCAGACCCAGCCTCAGGTCCAGACCCAGCTCCAGGCCCAGATCAACCAGGTCATGACCCAGCTGACAGCCTCCACACTGGCTCTCAGTGCCTCCCAGATGAACGTGGCCAAGGTGACGTCCCAGCGTAACCTCCAGACACCTGTGAGGATCACCACCCTGCACCAGGCTAGTCAGGACTCTTCTGCTGCTGAGACCAGCCTGACGAGGCCTGTTGATGGTCTCCAGGGAGTCGTGGTCACGGAGACCTTCTTGCAGCTGGCTGGTGAGCCAATCAAGGTTGTGATGAACACTTCCGGTAAGCATCAGCCTACCACTGACATCCAGTTGCTGCTGGACATGAACGAGACAGACAAGCAGATCATGTAAGTCACAGTCTTTTACTATTTTAGTATCATTGTATCAAAGTATTTTGTACTTATGAGCTTAGGTAACCTGATATTTAATATTACTATTTGATCTTTTCTGATATTAATGGTAGGCCTTCTCTTCTCTTCCTTTTCTCACCCAGTGAAGACCTCAAGCCTGTTTCAGCCAGAGACCTCAGCCTGCTTCACCGGAGTGGAGAGCTTAAACTAGAAACGGCTGTTTCTTCCAAAAGCCATGGTGGCTCCATAGCTGCTCTCCCGCAGAAAGTGAAGAAGAAGGGAGGATGTTTCAGTGGCCTCATGAGAGCTTTCGGGAGAGCTGTCAGGAGTGCTTTCAGGAGACAGAGAGGAAAGAAAGTAAATATTTTAAGTTGATCTTCACGGTTGTTATTACATAAACATGGTTACATTCATAATAAACATACAGTGTGCATACCATGTTGGTTACCAATGGTTTCCTGGTGTTCTGAGCACATAGAGAAGAAGTTCATCTGAAAGGATTTTCGTTTTCTTTTTGAAGGATTGCACTGTGGGTGAGAAGACCTCGGGTGGAATCTCACATGCAGAGAAGAATGAGGAATGGAGATGCTGATCATGTCCCCACTACTCTGTAATACACATTCATTATTAATCATTCATTAAACATTCATTGCATTTTATGTGACTCTTGTTATTTTCATCTATTAACATCAGATCTTTATCAAACTCCCTATTTGAGAATCTTTAAACGTGTCCCATTTGCACAGTGAATTGCAGTTCTTAGTAAAGCCTCTAGATAGTGCCGTTATCCTAGTTATCAGCAGGATTCTTGCAAGTGAGTTGTGATGCTCTTATGAGAGTATATGGGAGTGACCCACAATCCCTTAAGCGATTCCTACTGCATGATGAAACTGCTATGTCTTTTGGTTTAACATTAGTTGTATGTGAGACCATGCATGGGCAGGGTTTAATATGAGTATGGGAATTCATGACTCAGCTTTTATGGTATCTTTATTAGTTACCTCTCTACATTCCTTTAAAAAAGTTTCACCTGAAACCGTTAACAGTTCAGCTCACAACAATGTTGGCAACTATGCCAAAGAGAATCACACTATATAAGCCCAGTCATCCATATTCTGTTCCTGCAGTTGACCCAAAGAATGCTTCCTGTCACAATTGCAGGGATGAATGTAGCTTGAGAGTAGTCTGACTACACCACCTATATAAAAAGTCTAGGACTTGAGAAAGTTTTTTTTTGGAAAGGAGGAACAGTGTGTGTGCGACCCAGAGGGGCTTAATGGGGAGTGGCTAGGCTCTTGGTGGAATACATGAAGAAGTCATTTGGGTCACAACTTCCGGGACACCAAAAACATTATTTCTAAATCATTTTCTGCCCCGTTTTTCGATTTTGGTTTCTCAATTGAATAACGGAAAAACAAATAGTTTTTGGTTTTCGGTTTATCAATTGAAAAATGAAAGAACGAATGATACACGGATTCAAGAGTACTAATACAGAGCTGACAGATGAGGTCACTTTTATTTTCATACATGCATTCATTCATACTGATGTGGGTCTAGAGTAGACTATCCTTCTTACATATTTTATTTAAAATTGACCTTGCATTAAGTAATTAATGTAAATTCAAATGAAATGAAACTAGGCCAGTTAAGCACAATCTTCGTCAGCTCCTCCCAACTTTTTTTATGCTTGGCCGTCCTGTTTGTGGCTTCTGTGAGAAATCGTTTTCAGAAGAACGAGTCATACATTTCATGTTAAATCTCTTTTGTACAGTAATATACAGAGTTTAGTATCTACACCAACCAGAAAGAGGACGACACCAGATTATCATATTAAGACTCAGGAGAAGACATATGCATTTGCAATCCAGTAGGGTGTCCCCTCACAGACACCAAAAAAAAAGAAAAGAAAAAACCCAAGACACAAAAATGTCCTGTAGCCAAACATCTCCTGTCTGTACCGGTGCCAGCCAGTTATGCCAGGTGAGCGGGAAGCATGTGACCCAGTCAGTATTATGTAGGACTGCCATTTATCCTGGCTACCCTCCACACACAGACAAACAGATAGCCAGCCATGTTTGGCATAAGGAGGAAGTGCAGGGGAGTCCCAGTGCCCCTTTTCAGGAGTCAGGGAGCCCGGACAGACCAGTTCCAGCCCAGTCATGTGAAGGTGTGGAGCGCTGGGACCGGAGGGAGGGAGGGGGCTATGGCTGAGGAACCCTCTCCCAGTCCCCCTGCTCTGTCCTGCGGTAGAGCTGGGGCTGTCCTCCAGGGAACAGGCTGTCTGGGCTGGGGTGCTGGAGGAGGAACTGGATGGTGGACTTGATGTGCTGGATGAAGTGTGGCGGCTCGGCCATGGGGGAGGTGGATAGGTACTGAGGGGGAGGGAGAGAGTGAGAACGGAGGACAAGGGTTTAACACAAGCAGCCACACATATGCAAACACAATATCGTGATTTTCGTGAGTAACCGTGGTAATAACTTTACTATCCCTCATGATGGAAATTGGGTTTGCAGCAGAATCACACACACAGAATCAAACACAACTGTTGTCCACGCAATGCAGGCTTTAGATTTAATTGAATACATGCCATTGTAAATGCTATCCTTTCCCGGTTTTCTGCAACCTAGCTGCGCGCGCATCCTGAATGTTTACAAACATGAAATTGGTCTATTTTCTTTCGGCTACTGAAATGCGATACACAACGTTTGTTGGCTATAACTATTTTGTGCTGAAAGGCAGCTTACTATTTATTTACTATTTATAATGTCTCTGGTAACCGTATTATAAAGGCAATAAGGTACGAGAGGCAGTACTTTATAAAGAAGTACGTGTTCCAGGGTTTGCAGGAACACGTAACCACACCCTTGAACAAGTACTTTATTGACCATCAGGTTCTGCCTCTTGTACCTTATTGCTTAACTATCGACGCGCAGCCCAATGGCGCTGGCGAAACATTGCCCCTTAAAAACCCGTTCCATAAGGCTGCGCTGTACCATCGCCTTCTGGTGGTTTACCGTGAGGAACTGCACTTGTAATTCTCACTTTAAGCCACTAGATGGCAATATTGAAGGGCAACCCAATGGTGGCATTTGAATAGTACCCCTTTAAAAACGGCTTCCATAGCGCTGTAATGTATTTAGGTTCATTGGTAACATTAATCTGCAATGAATCAAAGTATGAATTAGTCAATTATCGCCAACAATATAATTATAGAGTAAATATGTATGTCCGTTGTATAATTCATGTTTTGTTCACACCAACCAAGTTAACAAGTGCATGACCTGTTAGGCCTATTGGAATACTTACTAGCAAACACCAAAAATTGAAAGGCTACTTTTATTATTATCAATCAAATGTTTGTTATTAGTAACCTAAAAGTAGAGCCTAGCAAAGCCTAACAAAGATATAGGCAAGAACTACAGTCGAAAACGTTTATACATCAGCCATACAGATAGTAATGCATTCTTCTTTATTGCTGCGTTATATACATGTTTGGCACAAACATGGTTTTCTGCTGCTGTTCTTACTAATGGCATATATTTATTTATTAGATTGAAAAATAAACATACACGTTATTTGACATATCTGTGTGAAGTATGTCATATATTTTATTGTAGTATTTATTAGAATTTGCTATGGTTCACTAGTACACAGCATGTGTTTCATGCTTTATATCAAGATTGTTCCGTCTCTCTCTCTCTCTTCCTCTGATTTTAGCCTGAGTCACAATGACATAACTGATGCTCTATCAGACAGAATAATCCAACTGGTCTCCATCAACAGCTCCATTAGTGCTGTGCGGTGAGTGTATTTACATTTGTGTGTTTTTGTGTTCTCATTTTAACATAGCTGCATTGAGGACATCATACCTTATGGTTTTCCTAATAAAAAAAAAGAAAGGCATCTGTTCTCAAATTCTGAATACTGTACCTTGCTCCACAGGCTCTTCAATAACAGGAGTCTGGACAAAGAGCCCTTCCTGACAGACAAGAGGTTTGAGATATGGTGATCCAACTAGAATCAGGCAGTTTTTACTGAAGAACTGCTGGGAAAATATCTCTTTGCGTATTTTCATAACTCCATTACCCCAAACCCATATTAAAGGGATAGTAGGGGAACTAGGGGCACTGTGGAACTCTTAAAACAATAGTTGCACCTTTGTGACTATTTGCGAACAATGGGGAAATATATTTAATTCCCTTTCATAACAATTCAAGTTGCGTCCTCTTTGAAGAGGTGTCAAATGTGAAGTGCTAAAAAAAGGCAAGAAACTACTTGAAACAATAATTATTTTGTGCAATGTATAATACATTTATTGGATGATACTGAAAAAGTACAACCACCAGCATAACATTTATTATGGTTTATTGGTCATAATGTAACATTAATCACTGTAAAAACATTGTTAATTCCCTTAGTTGCTTATTATAATATGAATATGTGTCACAACAGTAAGTTTCAGGGAGTTTTCCTTTAGGGTTTTAAGATGGTTAAAAACCCAAACCAAAAAGGTTTGCGATAATCTGTGGGCATCTGTAAAGCCTTCTGTGACATTGCTTGTAAAAATGGTTAAAATAAAAATGATTTTACTTGATGACGTTTCATGGTTTTATGTGTTTGGGGCAAGGAAACAAAATATTGTTAAAATATTAAAAGAATTACACACACTAGGGGGAAGGACTGTTAAGTGAAAGTAAGACTTAGTAAAGTTTTTAAAGAAAGAAAGTAGCCCTGCCGTCTTCAAACCAGTTAGTTTTTCTTTTGTTCTTCATGGAGGCTTCAGTTTGGTCTTCAGACATTCATGGAAAGCAAGAGGAACTGGGGAAACCAAATGAAAGCCATAATGTTAACTACACATCATAGTAGTAGTAATTATTAAAAAAATTATTACATATATATACATTTTAACTACACTTGTTTAGCATATCACCATATTATAATCATATAGTAACACAATATTATTCAAATATATGTATACTGTATATATTCCATATTATATTTATATATCATATAATCCAATTTATATTATGTAGCATGTTCATGTTCACTACGCCCTTCTTATTTTTGTCCAGTGCCTGGAACACTCCTGATAGAGGACAAATACAGACAGGTCAGAGGTCAGGTGGGTCCAACAGGAACGTCATTTTATTTTATGGAAAAACTCTGCACATGCAACAAAGGCACATACTTCTATTTGGTGTAAAAAAAAAGAAGATGATCATTATCCATTCACTACAAAAAGGAATAACTGATTATTATTCAATATTGTAATGGATGAATCCAGGGTAGGATATCATAACTCCTAAATGCCATGCAGGTCAACGTACTGAACATGTTCTCAAGACAGACGATGCAGGTCAGGTAGTCATCAAAGTCAATGTCGTAATTGTCGTCTGCGAACCTCAGAGCCAGCAGCTGCAATAGTTTGGAGTTCAGCTGCATGCCTGAAATTGTAGTACATAGTTACGTTTTCTATCCATGCGATTGTGTAAATTGGTATCGTAAATAAATCACTGAGTGCGCTAGGAGGTCAAAGCTTTGTTCTGTCTTGAGGTCGGACATAAACATTCCAGTTGTCATAGTAACGTAGGCCGTGACCCTTAACGACATGAGGAGAGTTCTCACCTGCGGCTTTGAGGGCGATGCGGAGCTCATACGAAGACATCTTTCCCGAACGATCTGTGTCGTAGGACAGGAAGAGCATCTGCAATAACACAACAACATCACCTCTGTGTCACATTCAATTGTTTATGTTAAAACTATTCGAGGCAGAACAATGCATATAATGACATTGTCTTGTGCTTACAATCCATTTCTTCATCTTTTCCCAGAAGATTTTAAACTCTTGGAACTCCAGTTGTCCTGTATTATCTACCTGGATGACGTCTCCATCAAGGCAAATGCATTAGAAAGGTACATAGGTTCACACATTTACGAATTGGGTCTTAATACACCCCGACTACAGTGATTAACACTGTATATGACGATTTGGCCAGCAAGGCTGGGTTTTTCGGACTGAGCAGGACATTTAGGTCAACAGTTAACTAAAGGATACATCCATCAGGTTGATGATGCTGTGGCAGGTGCTGAGACTCAAGCCGTCAAACTTGATTTCTTTTCCTGGGGGAGAAATAAACACAGTGAATCCTCTAACCATGACATCTATCTAGATAACCGTTTATCTGAGATCTGTTATTAATGTCTTAGAGAGGGAATCTTACTCCTGCTCAGCACCCCATTCAACACCTGCTGGAGCTCCCTGGCAGAGATGGCCTGGTCCTGAACACAGACAACACATTGGAATAATGTTCGTATCATCACCACTAGGAGGTGCACAACCCCTTTGATGTGAAGGCATGTTTTCAAGCCTACTGCTTTCACCCATTCAACCTTCTGAAGATCTGAGGTCTCCTCAGAAACAAGGATGGACAGGACACATGATTTTTATTGTTCTTACTGAGCCGGCAATCTTCTCAAACAGCCTCCACAGTCCCTTCTCCTCATCTGACTCGTCCTCTGGTAGGCTGGGCATGGGCGGCTGAAACACACACACGCCACAAGCACTTACAAATAGCATCTCAGCAGTGTTCAGAGTCATCATTCTGCAGGTCTACTCACTTCTGGTAGGTCAGCCTTGATGGTGCTTCCCATCTCCCTGTTGATAGAACAGGTGGGAGTTTTCAGTCGGCATTATAGTTACAGAGCAGCAACAAGGAGTGTAGGTCTATATGACTAAATCAATGCTTGTCTGTCTCCTTGGATCACAAAAACATGGTATGATGAAAAGGAGGACCTTGAAGGAAGTTCCTACTTTATTCAGGCCCCAAGAACCTCCACAGACCGTGTAGGCTTCATCGCATCTACTATCGAGGATCATTGGCTAATATCAGACGAGGAGATTCACGGACGTTCACTTACAGGGCTTGGGCCTTTTTCTCAGAGAAGATCCGGATGAGGAAGTCAGCTTTGTGATGGGGCTGGAAGGTGGTGGGCACCAGTAGGTAGTTCCCTGGGGGAAGAGTGAAGCGCTCGGACACCTCCTTCATGTTGATGTAGGTCCTGCTGTGGGCCTTGGAGCCGTTGTAGCGGAAGAAGTCTTTGCCCAGATGGTCGACGTCATCTGGAGCCTGAAGGAGGATAAGTAGGGTAAACTGTTGTAGAAATGTCAGTTTTTTCTCTATCCCAAATGTTTAAAGGATAAGAGTGATACTTTTCATAGTTGTGTTCCAAGCTCCTGTATGTCTCGTGTGTATTCATACCCCCGGGCTGTGAAATTGTTCTGTTTTGACCCTGAACATTGGCTTGCAGGCCCAGCATCTGTTTCTCTTGTAGGGCTTTCCTTGTTTGAACGCCATTTGGTTGGCATTCTTCTACGTCCTCCTCTCCTGTTGAGCGACAGAAGAAAGTGGCATGAAATACATTTGAAACAGGGGCGTCGTTAGACCCTTTTTACTGAGGCACGTGCCCAAGGTCTGCTATGCCCCAGTAAAATCTCAAATGTGAGTTTGAACAATTTACTTTATTCAGTGCAGTCAGTGCATTCATTTAGATTGACAATCCCGGAAAAATGAACGCAGTATCCCAATCAACGCTTGTAAAATCAAAGCAGTTTAACCGAAAACACAAACCGATGCCCGCAGAATTCCATGTCAGCGTACTCTTCTGAGTACACGCGTGCTCTGCTGAGCTTGCCAAATAGCCAAACTTAACAAAACTAAAGAAAGTTTCTAAATGATCATCATATTTTGACTAAAACATAAAAACAATAATACAGAATGCTAAAAAAAACAGTATTTGCCCTCAAATTTATGTGAAAATAAATCCCTCATGTCCCTGACAAAGCTGATATGAAACTTGAGTCCCTGAACTGTGGTATAGGGGGTTAAGCAAGGGGAGTTTCTATAGCCTAGTATGCATCGTGCGCAGCAAGCTTGAAATTAAAAAAAGGGATTTGAATAGGGGCCTGTGCCCCAGTAGAGTTTATATAACAATGATTTTGATTTGAAACATCTCATTTAACCGTTAAACTAACTAATTTAATGGTTAATGATTCACATTTATCATCGCACAGACACCAGGATTCCCCTCTCATGGTTTGATCAAGTACTGCGTTTTACAGTTCCGTTTATTGAAACCTTTGCTTTTCACAAGGCATTCAAAAGTACAGTAGAGACTAGAGTCCACATCTCAGTGTGCCTGTGTGCGTATACCAGCTCTTCTCTCAGTGTCATACCGCTCTCTAGTGGTTGACGTGGTGGTGGCGCCTGTGTTGCTGTATGCATTACAGGCAATAAACACCTACTCAAAGGTGGACCCGACGATAGGTCTACATCTTGTCTGATTTCAGTTTAATCAAGAATCCCCAAACCCACCTTGCGCTCCTCCATGATGGCCTCAACTGTTTCCGGGCTGGGTGGCGGTGCGGGGCAGGGTAAGGTCGGGCAGGGTCGTCCGAGTTGTTAATGCGCTCCATCCGCTCCGCTTGTGTTTTGGCAAAATGTAATTTAATTGGACAAAAAATAAAATGAGATTGGAACTAATTATTCAATGCTTTCTTACTTTTTAATTCGTTATTTTGATTACTAAACTAAAACATTGTCTACTCATGTGCGGTTCAAAATTACAGGCATCCAGTCATTACAGGCTCGGCCTCTCCAAGCGGCACACCTACCGGTAGGTCTAAGGTCCTTAGGAGGGAGGGTTAAGGGACAAGTTATCCCTTCTCAGGGTGAAACAACCCTGTGCGTCCGCATCCGACGCCTAGGGCCGTGACGAAGCGTAGGAATTTGAGGACTTGGGAGTGAGAACGGGTTGAGTGAGAAGTACAAGGTGTGGCGTGGTGTGTGTGATCTGTATCAAATTTCTTGACTTTCGTTACTTACACTTACGGTTACTACCTGTAGGTTCTTTCACTTTTAAACGTTTCACGTTTTAAAAACATACATCTCTTAGTGAGGTGTTCTCTTCGCAAGTGATGTCAAAGCAGGTGTTGACAGTAGGCTATTCTATGGATTATGCTTAGAAACTGGAAGGTAACGAAGTTTGTCAAAAGTAAAATTGAAAATCTAAAGATTGTGCTTGCTCACAAATTGGCAATAAATCGAGTCACATCATAACATTGGCTATACTGACTTCTTCCTAATTTCCACGGAAGCACAACAAAGGTAAGCAAATCATCATGTTTATTTATATAATTTAATAACCTTTAGCCGGTAAAATAGCGTATGGAGGTGCTCCACTTTGTACAGTCCAAGTTGCGGACACTAGGCCCAGAGCTAAGGAAGCCTCATGTTTAGCCTACGTTAGTGTAGCCTGCGCAACTGGACCCACACAGGACACAATAACTTTAACTGGGTTCGTTTATTTACTATTTCTTTATCGGAAAAGGCCACCCCAAGAAATGACTTTAAAACAAAATAATATCAAACAATACGGCAGTGGACTTCACATCGACCCCGTTCACAAAGGTCTACTCCGGCATGCACGAAGGTTCTGCTCTCATGCTCGGACAGACAAGAAAAGAAAGAACGACCAAAATGCACTGCGCCAAGACTTGGCTTGTGACATCGCCACCTAGTGGCTGAAACAAATAAATCAATAACACCTCTCAGGTTTACAACAAAATACATACACTTTATCCACCCAGAACTAACAGTGATGGGGGTGTCACAGCAAATTCCCCACCCGGCTACATTAGTGTGTTTGTTTGGGATAGGCACCTCTTAATTTTACCTCGTATTCACAGAGATGCTGTGTGACTGAAGGAGAGTAACATGGCTTGTACTAACCATTCAGCTAAACAATATATACGTGATGCCAGGAATCATCTGGTGGGGAAACTCAAAAATGTGTCTGTTATTGTGGATTACCTGTATGATCGCAAGGTTCTGAATGCAGAAGAGGTCAGTAAGATCAATGCAGAATGTGACGACTTTGACAAAACCAGAAACATACTGGACTGGGTCACCAATAAAGGAGAGGCAGCATGCTATGAGCTCCTGCTGATTATTGACATGACGAGGAAGAGGACCTTGGAGCGACCTGTAGAGCAGACAGGTCCATCTCAGGACAGTGGCAAGTTTGACCTACATTCCTGGATCAGCTGCTTCTCATTCAAAGACGCAGACCTTCAAACCAACTATCCACTAGGCAAGTTGTTGAATTGTAATAGTGTTATGTGAACCAAATGTTTAAAATGGTAATATGTCTGACATATTCAACACATGTGAATATATCCATAGAATAAATACAATATGCAAAATGTTTACACAATAGCTAGAGTTATGGTTGATATATACAACACAGTATAATCAGTGTAACATTTCGTTGGTTAATGACATCTATTATATATATTGTGTTCTTTTTTCATAAATATAGGCCCAAAACCCTGTCACAAATATCAGGAACAACTGAAATCAAAAGCTCGGAATATCGAAAAAGAAGCATTCAAATCAGCTCTGTCTTACTACACTCCTCTTGTATTAGACACGCATGAGACTTCCGCTCACTCAAAAATCAAGATGAAAAACAAAAGAAGCACGAAAACTCGGCCCAAAAAGCTAGATAACTACATTCCTGTGGACAATCAGGAAACATCACCAGAGGATCTGCTAAAGACACTTCAGAACAAAATTCTTCTGGTTGGAAAACCTGGAATGGGAAAGACAACTGTCACCCATCAAATGTTAAACCTCTGGACTGAGACAGATCCAAAAAAATTGGATTACATGTTTTACTTTGACATGTCCCGCATCACGAATCCCATGACTTTGGAAAGTCTTCTCTTTGACCTGTATTGTAAGCCAGAAAAAAACAAGACAGAAGTGTTAACGGATATTGAGGAGAACTCTGAAAACGTCATCATCATATTTGATGGACTTACAGATCTCTCTTCTCCCTCAGTGGTAAAGAGACTTGTGGAGAAGGACCTCCTGTGTGACGCTAAGATAGTGATCACGTGTCGACCGGAAGTTGCATCAGAAGATGTCCTGTCAGAATGGTCTACTCTGAGAGTGGAGGTGGAAGGCTTCAGTGATGAGTCCATCCGAATGTACTTGAAAATGATGCTGAGAGCCGAGCCAGAGTACCTGAGCAGTGTTTTAAGCAACCTGGAGTTGTTCAGTCTCTGCCATGTCCCAATGTATGCGTTTATGGTTGTTACGTGTATTTCTTTCTGTACACAACAGGGTTTGAAACCTCTGTGCACAGTAACAGAGATGTACATCAACATCCTACGCCACTGCATCCAAAAACATTGTGACAAACCCTTAAGGCACCTGGATAAATGGGTCACTGAGAATAAAGAAAACATCATGTCTTTGGCAGAAATAGCTTTTACAGCAACACAACAGAAGATGGCGACTTTTACAGAACTGAGTTGTGAAGAGAGCAATGTCCAGTTTGCTTTTTTGAGAGGTATCATGGTTCCGGTTGCACCCACAGCTATGAAAACCTTTTCCACATTTCTTCACTACACGGTACAGGAATTCTTTGCTGCTCTTTGGCTGTTACAGAATCCAGACAACATCACTGTGGTCCTTCAGGAGTGCCTGACTGAGGAGAGGAAACACATGAAACACATAGTCCCTTTCTTGTGTGGACTTGTGAATGCAAACAACACTGATATGGTAAAGTGTATGGTACCAGCTCAACAAATCTCGACAACAGCAGATTGGTTCATCAAGACACTGTTGGACACATTTGTTCCTCTCCAAACAAACCAAGACAACAAAAATCTTGAAGAGTCATGTCCTGAAAGGGAACTCCAGTTTCTATGCCAGTGTCTATATGAATTACAATCCACTGACGCCTGTCTGCTTCTATTGGACAAGCTGGACTATCAACTTGACCTGAGTGGAGAGCATCTGGATCCTCATTATTGTTGTACGGTGGCCTATGTGATCAATCAGTGCAGAGGAAGAAAAGTGAGGCTGGATTTGAAAGAGTGCACTGTGTCAGACCAGGGCCATAAGCTGTTACTTGGCTGTCTGCGGAATGTTGAATCTCTTGGGTGAGTCTTTATATTAAATGGTTGGCCTAAGTGTACAAAAAAAGGCATTATTAAACAATAAGAAAAAAGTGTTCAACAAACTATAACATTCCCTCCTATCCAAAATGCTTCTTTGCTGTGCATAATTTATTGCAGTATAATAGCATAGAGTAGTATGATATTGGTTACTCGAATCCTGAAATCCTAAAAGTTGGATATCATCGACAACATTTATCCATCCATACAACTTCTAACCTTTTAAAATGTGATTACAGGGCTGACCCCTCAATGCTGTGTCACCTCTGGACAACATTACTGGGCTGTGAGGCCGAAAGCAACTTCATTGGCTTACTGGGTCACTGTAAAAATGAATTGCATCTTCCAGCCGTTGGTAAACAAAGAGTATTTGAGAGAGCTGGAGCTGTTATGAAGGAGAGTCCAGAGAGAATAACCCTCTGTCTGCACTGGGACCACAGCACTCCTCTCAGTGAAGATCTCACCTGCACCATTTTACAGTGTTTGACTCATATCAACTCTCTCAGGTATGATCATATTTCCACAGCCACTGTGTAATGTCTCCTGTCATTTTTAGTCCTTCGCGTTGCTTGTTTTCTTTGTTATGTGTTGTTTATTCAAAGTTTTCCTACTCAATTTGTTGTCATCGTGTTGTCATGATGATGTGTTGTTGTCCAATCCCCTGTCTACCAGCTGCCCACGTTTGCTATAAATACCTGTATGATGTGTTGTTGAATGGTTTTGTGTGGTATATTCCAAATATTCTATGTGCGTTTTTGTACTGTGCTCTGCCCTGCGTATTCCCCGTCCCTCTGAAGGAGGGCTAGATAAGAAACCCATGGGTCTACATTTTCACATGTAGGTGACACTTTTTCTAGACACAAAGATAGACGCGAATTTAGATTGATACTTATATATTGTATTGTAGATAGGTTAGCAACAGGTTTGGTTTGGGTCAGGCAGGCTACATAGAAGAGAAGAAAAGGGGCCGTTTTTCATTAATCATTTATTTGAGACCATTTGCATGGTGGGCCGAGTGTCGAGGAGAAGTGCAACAGTCAACGCGCAAACTGGTGTGTGTGAGACAGTGAACAATAACAGGGCGGGACAAACCCAATCAAGGATACCCCAAGCGTGGGAATGTACTCATATTAACTGATAACAACACTAAAAGAATGGGGCCACAAAGGGGATACAAAGTTTAAAAAAACTGGGATTGGAGATGGACCATGCAAACGGTGTCAAATAAAATTACTTGTATTCCAAAAGTTGAACTTATACTTTTTGTCCATGACGTTCTTCTTGTTGCTTTTAACAGTGTCTTGTTTTTTCAGTTTTACTTCAGGACAGGAGCAATCACCAACATATTTGTTGAGAAAACAGAAGAAACTCCTACTAGATCTGTGCCTAAAAGTGGCACCATATTCAAGAGAGATGTTCCAGGGAGCGGTAAACACACTGCTTGCCCTGTTCTCTATTTATCACACCGAGAGATATGACATCCTTCTAGACCTGTACTTACAGGCAAGAAGCGATATGAGTTGG